>JAOXJM010000012.1:106932311-106943386 GCA_026413425.1 Tringa solitaria | reverse complement strand
TGTAGGCTCCCTTCAGGTATTGATAGGCTGTTATAAGGTCTCCCTGGAGCCTTCTTTTCTCCAGGCTGAACAACCCCAGCTCTCTCAGCCTGTCTTCATACCTACACGTAGCGCAAATCGAGGATGCTGCAGGGCCCTCTGAAGGTTTACCTGAAAGCTGTCTTGGCTTTGCCTTGCAACTGAGATGACTGATATACTAGAACAGCTTGGCTGTGCAGTCCCACTGCTCGAGTGCCATCAGCAGGAAGGCATGGATGTGGAGACTGCTTGAGAGCCTTCATGTTATAAACTGTGATAAATCAATATGTATAAACATGTAAAGGAGCAGCACACAGTGCCTTCCCACAAGAGTGACTGAACTAATTTATTTTTACATGAAACTACGTATCCTGGTCCTGTCCTAACTCTGTCCTGCTGTTGCTGAGACAAGGGGAAAAACCCCTCAAACTCGAATAATTGTCAGGCCTAAACATCGACCATACTTTTTTCAAAACAACTGTGCAAAAAGACAAGTAGAGAAAGCACTCAAAATTTGTCAGCAAAAACTGAAATAAGCACTGAAAAGAGAACTGTGGAAAAATATGTTGTACTTGCTCTGGTTTAAGCCACATCCTGATTTCACATCCTGATTTAATTCAGCACAAGTCTGAAACAATGCCACTAAATCCACTTTGCATCTACCCCAGGTAACTGAGCAAACGAAGACCTGGAATGAAATTAAGCTTGATGTTAAATTAACAGTCAGGCTTAGCAGCACGGATTAAAGTATAACTCTGAAAACTGTTCTTCCCCTTCCTTCACATCACTGCATTTTAAACATATCCAGACACTAAAATTACTGCAGAGGTGGGCAGTTCCTTAGTTACAGGAATGTAGTTTTCGCAGGCATCAAAGGCTTGTGCTTTGAATCTGCCCGGGTTACTTATTTGGTAGCAGACTGAATACAAGCAGTTGGTTTTGCTCTGGAGAGCTCTGCGCAGCCCTCGGACCCGTCAGGTTGTCCTGCTCTGTGCAGTGAGCGAGTTCAGCCTGACGCCTTTCTCCAAAAAGATTGCTCAGCTTCCCGCTGCCTACCAAGGCTGAAATAAAGCAATTGCTATATTGATCTTCTGTCCATGCTGCATTCCTGTTCATGAAGCATTCCTGGCTTCCAGACTCTATGAAAATGCTCATGAGAAGTAAAAAACGGGCTGTTAAATGCCTCCTTTCAGAGGGGAAGGGGCGGGTTGTGTTCCCTCAAGCTTACTATTACGTCTTTAGTCAAAACGCACTCACTCAGTCTTTCTTCGAGTCACATTTTCAAAAGGGTCAAGAAGCATATAGGAACAAGAATAAGTGTTTCTTTCTTGGAAACATCAACTTAAAAATCTACAGTTAGTTCTTTAGATCTTTCTACTACCTAAGAAACTGAGATACTTTCATGAATGCTTCAAGGACCATTTTAATGTTTTTGGTTTTCCTTCTAAAATGGCAATATTGGGAGACATACAACTAACCTCTTCCTCTATCAGTAACTCCAACCTAAACAACAGATAAACAGAAGAAAATCTCCAACATGAAATGATACTAGATGACTAAGGCCACTAAAAGCACTACTGATTTCTGCAAAAGCTGCTTTCTAACCCCGCAGGTAGGTAAGCTTTCATGATTTGATGTCCTCAAACCCATCCTAGCATCACTCCGTAGGTATGTCACTGACTGAAGGAAAATCATGAAGTCTCAAAGCAGAAGCCTTCAAGCAGGCTCTTCCTCCAGCACATTCACTGGGACAGCTGGAGCCTGTAGGTCAGCTCTGAACATCCCTAGTACTTAGTGCTCGCAAAAACCAGAACAAGACTGTTTCTCCCTGTATGTTTAGCACCTATCTTCTCATGTTAGTTTAGTGGTTAGAGTATTTACAGCTACCATGGAAGATCTTGTTTCAGGCCCTTGAACTGGACTTTAACCCAGGGGTCTGTAACTCTGTGTAACACAGGCTGTTCTTGGGTAAGTCTCTATTAGGTAAGCTGTTTAAATAACTTTACATAGCTTTGTATAAATAACTACACATTCATTAAAGTGAAGATACGAACCACACTCAGTGACAACGCAGCTGAGTGAGAGAGGAAGTCATTCTCTCTCTCTGACTTGATAAATATTTAGTTACAAGAGACTGGAAGAGTTCTCTTACAGAGCACGCAGGAATCTGGGAGCTGGAACATTCCCTTGGGATGTGTGTCACTTCATGACTAAGCAGCATATGCTTGTTCTAGCTAATGACTGGCATTACCTTTGAATGACTTGCCAGATTTAAAGATCACGGCTTAAAAAAAAAAAAAGTTTCCACAGTGCAGTGAGGAAAGAGCTCCGGGAGAGGATGATGACAGAGAGAGAAAGATTACAACTTTAAGTCTTAAGGAGGACTTGAACAGTCCTCGTGATACTGGAAAATCACAGCTATTTTGGTTCACTCTCCTGTTTGCACAGCCAGCTGAATATAGCGACTTGGAAAAACAGCAGCCCTTCCAAAAGGGAATTTAAATGCAAGGGCAAGAGAGCAAGACTAGCTACCTACTCACAGGTGGAGTGACCCAATGGTCTGAATTGAAACTTTAAAAAAGGTATAGTAGACCGAAGAAAAAGACAAAGAACATGTCCCTTAACAGTCACCAAGACAAACATGTGAAACTGAATCCCTGACAGAGAGTTAACAAAGTGGCAAGGTGAGGGTGGGAGGGGAAAATTCAAAAATGAAACTCCCTAGAATCTTACCATGTTTAAATTCAAGCAGAGGAAACGAGCAAGATGGTCTGAAAACATAACAGTTTCTAACAACCACCTTATTTTTCTTTTCCTCTCTCTTGCCATGTTGGATATAAACTCCTGAAATAGTGAATTCTTCCCCTGAAAAATATCAAAATCAGTTTAGCTGAATTTTAATTCATGTAAATTGTGGCCTTTTCAATATGATCTCCAGGTCACAGATCAAGGAGAAAATGTCGTGCCGCACAAAGGCATGTTTGACCCAGACCTCTGGATCACTGATTTTTATCAAATGACCTGTGGGTGAGGGTTGATCACAGGGCATCCAAAATGGTACTAAGTACAATGTAAACAGCTTTCTGTAAACAAACACGTGCGGATACAAACAAACACGAGGGGCAGAGGGGGATATTAACAGTCAGTTAGGTGTATTTTTAATTTGGTTGTAAAGGGGTAAACCATTTCAGCAACATTACACAAAACGTGTGTCCCACCAGGGTGAGATCTGACATGACTCAGCATTCCCTGTGCCGTTCCTTCCACGTGGGACAGCCAGGCAGGAGCTGGGGTACACGCTGTCTGGTTTCCCGCTTGGTATGAATGAAGGAACGGGACGTAGAGTAAAAGCATATCATCACGTGTATTCATTCCTTAAAGTAAATTCAGCCCAAGCCTTCCTTGGACAGAGTCAGTGTTAGGGATTAAGCCAGGGCTGACTGCCCAGTCAAACAAATGCCATTTACAAAGCTAGACTTTGCACTTCAGTGAATGCAGGGATGGCCAGCACTAAGAACTCAGGTCACTGGTCCCAAAATACTTTTAAAATTGCATAATCACTCTTTCTGCTGGGATAACGAGATCTAACTGAAACCCTCCTCATTTAATCCACTGTTTTGGAAACAAACGATACTGGCACCAAAGAAGAAACATTGCAGATCCAGGTTTTAGTAACTTCAGCAGGGCAGTTCCACCTCAGGATCCTGATGTGTGGCTGAATTATGACACTTTACAGGGCGCTATATCGGAACACAGTATGTGGCTGCTTTTTTAACTTATCGAAAGGAGACAGAATGATTTAGTTTAGACCTTTTTCCTGGAGGTTCGGGCTAACTCATTTTACCTTAGGCTTCCTGTAGCCTAGCAGCACAGACGCAATGGCAGTTGCCACAACACAGTTGACACAGTAACTCTCTGTGTCACCTTTACCAAGACCTTCAGTCCCAGTTTCTTACACAGAACACGTCTTAGAAAAGCTAATGTAATTATTTTCAGTAAAGATTTTCCCCTCTTGTCCTCTCCTCCCACCTTTTTAATTTTTTTTTTTAAATGGTGACATAAAAGTTCATGAAGGAAGTAAGCATCTGTTACAAACTGGTGCATGATCATTATAGCCTTATCGTAATTCTTTTACACTGAGTTTGTATGTCTGGCTGTGCCTGTGAAAGCATTCTGTTAATTACAGAAAAAGGGAGTGATTCTTAACAAACCTGAACTTTGGCAGCTAATTCACTGTCTTAGTAGCAGATACTGAAAAAGCAGTGTTATAATTAAGCACCACAAGTATCTCACTGCTATCACTGAGAGGTGAAGCTATACAGAGCAAGGAAAGACTACAACTGATGTCAAGGTCTCCCCGCGCTTAGAGAAAATACAAGAACCTAATTCTTTTGCTTCAGACGATAAAAACTGTGAGTAATAATTTCACTAGTATCAAAGTTAAAATCATGATAAAATACTATCAGATTGGGAACAGGTCCAATGCGTTCTCAGTGCTCATTATGCAGGACACATGTCACATCTTAGCAAGGCACTAAGTAAGAACATACAGTACCTAAATATAGGCACTGTAACATTAACATTTGGATCCAACTTCCCCATTAGCATCTCCGTCTTCCATTCTTAAATGGGGATCATGATTTGCCCACAATAACATGACAAATGAGGACTCACAAAGACCCACAGTATCACAGCGTTTCCATTCCACGAATGCAGCCAGGGTAGAAGTGCCCAAAAGCTGCTGTAGAAGACAACAGCAGCAATTTCTGCAACTTCTCTTCTGAAAAGCAAGATCATTTACAGCATTAAGAGCTGCAGGATCAAAGATTGCTACAACTATTCACTGAAATCTAAGGCTGTGCCCCCAGGCCTGGGTTAACAGCTAACCTGCCAGAAGAGTCAGCTGAATCCAAAGCTAACTATCTTCAAACTGACTCGGTTGCTGTTTCTACCTCTGGATCAGCATTGCTGCAACCCAGGCCATGATTTCTTGTGTAAACCTTCCCTGAGACACAGTGCTTCCTGACCCGGCTATCCCAGAGCTTTGAACTGCAGCCTTATATTTCCGAGAGTCCCCTTTCCCATTCAGTAACCTTATATTTTCTCAGAACTACGCCTCAGTGTTGTAATTCTAGTTTGACACCTCCAGGCACTCTCTCTCTCACACACACACCAAAAAAAAAAAAAAACCAACCCAAGACACATGGTACTTAGGCTCAGCAAAGGAGTTTCTCAACCAGTTGCTTTATTATTAAGAAGTGTTGCAGAATCCCAGAATTTGGTAAAGGTTGGCCTTGTCTCCACAGCAGTCCAAATTTAGCAGCAGGTCTATCAGCCGTGCTGGTTCCCTTCTGTAAAAACAAAGCAAAAAATAAAAATAAAAAATAAAATCAAGAGCCCTCCACCTCAAGGGCCTAGTCTGGCAGTTCTAAGGTCAAACCAAAAATTGTCCTACCGTGGCTGTTCTCTAAGATGTCTAAACATTTTTTCTGGGAAGACAACTCATATTCAAAATGGATGTCCTAATGTGGTTTCTATTTTTGAGAGAGAAGAAATCTCCAGCAGAATGATGGTAGAAATCTGTCAGACAGATTATGATGCTGATGCAGAAAATGTAAATTTTTATAAAGTATATAAAGATAATTTTATAAAGTATCTATTACACTTTTTTACCCCAGTGCATATAACGTATGTGGAGACGCAGACGTTATACAGGTTAGACTCTGGGGGCAAAAAGGAAATTCCAGGATATAAGTTTATATTGTTCAGAATCACAAGTGAAGAAGTGCTAATTAATGAATTGTTCTCATTGGACAGGCAGCTTTCAAGGGTTCTGTTTTCATGTCCATAAATCAGAATTTGTTAGAAAGCAAACTGACTGATGTTTTTGCAACCAGTTGCAGCAAAATCCAAAAGCTTTTTTCCTATGATACACTTTTGCAAACTCTGTGCCTGATGCATGACTCTTATTTTTCATTAAAAATAAATCACTCAATTCCTCTAATAATTTCGGTACAGGCCATGAAGAGCCGAATTAAAGTTGAACAGAAATGTAAGCTTTCAGGATCTAAAGGACAAACGGAGGTTATCCCTTCAGATGCTTTAAAAGATGAATGGACAATTTGACCTGAACCAAACTTCAAAGTCAGTGAAGGCCAAGTGAAGATAAAGAGAAAATGAAAAAGAATTCAGCAATTACTTAGCCCTGATATTTCAGTAGCAGAGAAACAACATGTACTTATATTAGAAGAAGCCTCTATGCCTGTGACAGGTAACTTAAAACCAAAACCCAGAACAAACATGAAAACTGTAAAATACAATATTATTTTGCACTCTAATTTTTTTCATGCTACTGTATAAATAACAGTAATTACTATGTTTCTTATAACACAGATGTTCTTCAAATAAATAATAGCAAGAGGGAAAATAGTAGCAAGGAGGGAAATAGTAGCAAGGGGTGAAAGGTGGAATATCCTGATTTCGACTGGAATAGAGTTGCCTTTCTTACTAGCAGCTGGCATGGTGCTATGTTTTGGATTCAGGATGGGAGTACACTGATGTTTTTCATTGTTGCTAAGCAGTCAAGACCTTTTCTGCTCTTCGCACTGCCCCACCAACAAGTAGGGTGGGAATGCACAAGTTGGGAGGAGACATAGCCAGGACAGCTGACCCCAGCTGACCAGAGGGATATTCTATACCATATGATATCATGCTCAGTATATAAAGCTGGGGAAAGAAGAAGGAAGGGTGTGGGGCAGGGTGGTTGGACGCAGTCAGAGTGATGGTGTTTGTCTTCCCAAGTAACCATTATGTGTGATGGAGCTAGCCAGGCTAGGAGCAAGGAGAGGAGTTCACTGGAAAGTTAAACCCTATAACCTGACTGAAAGGGACCAGGGGTGGAGACTGTAACGGATATACCTTTTATATTGTTGTAAACCATGATTTGAGTTGCATGTTATAGGCATTACTATAGCAGGATCCACCTGAACCAATGGAGAACAAGCCTTACAAGAATCAGTGCAACGACAGCAGTGAGCCGACCCGAGCTGGCCTTGGTGCCCAGTAACTCCACACAACACACCATCTCTCCTGTCCTGAGTGACCACCATAAGAGACGGAGATCAAAGTCATGGATTAAATGAACTCAGTGGACGTTTTGTAGACATTTATGAACATTTTAGAGGGTATGGAACATCCCTTTGGTCAGTTGGGGTCAGCTGTGTCTCCTCCCGACTGGCCAAAGGGACATCCCATACCATGTGACATCATGCTCAGCATATAAAGCTGAGGGAAGAAGGAAGGGGGAGGATGTTCAGAGTTATGGCGTTTGTCTTTGCAAGTAACCATTATGCACGATGGAGCCCCCCTGAACACCTGCCTGACGATGGAAAGTGGTGAATGAATTCCTTGTTTGGCTTTGCTTGCATGTGTGGTTTTTGCTTTACCTATTAAACTCCCTTTATCTCAACCCATGAGTTTTCTCACTTTCACCCTTCTGATTCTCTTCCCCCATCCCACAAGGCAGGAGTGAGCAAGAAGCTGCATGGGGCTTAGCTGTTGACTGGTGTTAAACCATGACACGTTCAGTTGACTTCCTCTTCTATTTAATTACGGTATTTATACAATGGGTAACTGATGACAAGGCTTTTATTTCAATTGCTGATAATATAATGATGCCTTCAACTATTTTGTTGGAAGTATTGCTTTTTAGTTTTGAATAAGTAATGGAAATCAGTTCCCTCTTAAACTAGTTTGAAGGAGTGGCCTTCCTACAAATTCAAAGCACAGAACTACCAATGTAAAAACTTGCAGATGAAGGAGGATATGGTTATGAAACATTATAACAAACCATAATATCCAAGTCAAAGGTTATCCATGAACCTCTGGTACTGGTAACTTGAGAGCTCCCAGAGCTGTGTGGGTTTGCCTCTTGCTTTGGTGCTGAAAATGGGGGATATCCCCTTTCTCCTGAGAGTGCCATGGAGAAAATCTTTATGTACTTCAAAATTAACATGAGTGAATATTTGCAAGGAAGTTAGGACATTCAGCTTCTCATGTTGCTTCACAAAACCTAAGAGGGTTATTTTAGATGTCCTAACTTAATTGAGTGATGTCACAATTTCCACATACTTAGTTTGAGGGCAGAACAGGTTCTGATCTCTGACTCCCACTTTACTAACTTGTGCTTTGATGGCTATCAAAGCTTGTAGAGTTGGTGACCCTATTTTGTAACTTGCAATGATCACAGCAGTTAACAGCTTGAAAAAAACTACGTCCAGCCATGAAGACAACACGACCACTAGTGATCAGACTTCAGATTTTAACCTGGTTCTAAGCTTGAAATTGAAAACGTCCAGTGACTGCTCCCACAAGGTGCCAGCACTGAAAGCTGTTGCTGAGCCTCACCTTCCCTTGGTAGCTCTTTCACAGCCCCACCAACACTGGGGCTCTGCACTTACCTGGCTACTTAAGGGTTCCAGCACTCTCTCTGACTCTGACCAGCTCCGAAGTGGAAAATGTGTGTGGCATGTGTCATTCTCCAGTCTCCAATATATGCCTTCCATGTCTCCCTCTGGCTCTGTCAAAGCAAGTTACACTTTACTAATTTGCTGATCAGGTCGCTTCTTATGGCAGAAATTAAATTAATGAGAAGTGCAGCATCTTTGAATGCTAGCAGAACTAGAAGTTATAACACCTTGCCTCACTTAAATCCACGGGTTTTCCATAAATCTGAACTAGGCCAGTCTCACTTCCAAACTATAAGACCATCTAAACACTGAGTTTGGCTGCTTGAGTAACACTGAACCCCCCTTTCAAAGAAGCTTACTTGGCCATTCAGTTTGCAGTCCCAGGTGGTCTTGTGTTTATCTCCACCAACAACTGTTTGCCTTTTCTGCTGCCCTAAGCTATTTCTGACACTGGGTCACCAATAGGCCTTATCTTAATTGTACGGAATGTTACATTTTTGAAGTATAATGGACATTTCTGACAGGGCCACTGTATTTCTGAAACAGTGGTTACCAAGCTGTTTGGCCACTTCAGGGAAAGTGTATTGCTGAAAATAATCACCAGCGTGACTTTCTTCCCAGCTGTCATGCATAACACTGTGTTATGAGGACATGAAAGTCTGAAGCTGGCTTTGAGAGTGAAAACTAGCACGGCTACATTAGTGTGGTGTTTCATCAACACTAAGCCTTACATCGCAGCCAATTAGTGAAGAAGGAATGCCACAATGACAAGATCACACTGTTATCAGTGCTCAAAATTAATTTAGTATGACATGTGTCACTTGGGCAAGACTTAAATTTTGGCCAGTCTACAGAGGCGCCTCATTTCCCAGCAGATGTCGGCACACCACGCACACCAGAATGATCACTTCTGCTAGGCATTCCATTCTGCTAAGCCTTCCAGAAATAATATTGTTACCAAATTTGCAAAATAGTATCTTCCATCAGCACATGTATTATTATTATTATTAGTGTAGTAAGACAACAAGTAACATTGATAAAATGCCATTATCAAGAATCAGAGTTATATAACTAAGAGCATTGTGTGCACACTTACACACGCAGAAATATATACAGACACAGGCAAGCAGTGCTTAATGTTGTCTGCTTTGAGTTTTCTTCTAAGATTTACACCAACAGTGAAGGTCAGGACAGGTTACTACATTGTATATACATGTTTGTAAGTCCAGGACATACCTATACATATAGAACAGAACATCAGTCTGAAGTGCTCTGTAATATTAACGTGAGGCAGCAAACAAAGATGAGATAAATGCACCCTGTGTCATTACTCTTCTCCTCTTCTTAGGATCTACCTATGAAAACAATTTTTGTTTTATTAGCAATGTTCATCCTTTCATACCAAAACTGTAGATACATTAACTGCATTACTACAAAACAAAGCAAGAAAGAGTACAGCACTGTAAGAAAGAAGCAGTTTTCTCTTCGGTGTTTTATCTCCACAGCATAGAACAAGCTTTGTTTAAACTTCTGCGTTTAACAAAATACTGTGTAATACAATGTCATTTAACACTGCCGTTTGGAGTGAATAATAACTGTCAGAGTTTTAACCTTATACAATGTAAAGCTTTTCCCCTTCTAAACACCAATTTGAGAAATCCTATTTTGGAAGATGACACTACCACCAGATTAATTACTAAGCAATGAGTACTGTCTCTTACGTAATCCTTATCTCTGTCTCTCAAATATGTGGTTCAGTGTCTGTGTTAAAGAATCAGATAAAAACTTCAGTTTAAAGGGGGAAATGGAAAAAAAAAAAGACACAAAACCAAAACAAAACCAAAAAAATGGGGGGGACTAAATTTATTTCAGAATTTCCAGCTTCTGTGACTGAAAACAGATTGTAAACCTATGCATTGCATAAACTTCCCATTTTCCCCAAAAATTTTCCAAACCCTCAGCAAGGTTAAGTACTTAATGCCACTTTGGCCCTAGATTTCCTGTCCGTTTCAGTGTTGCACATCACATACAATGTAGTGTCTGTTCAGTTATCACTGTTGACTAAAAGGCTTTTTATTCTAGAAGGAGAAATGAGATTCACCAGAAGCAGTTATTGCTCTACCGCCCTCCTGACCAGCACTGCTCATGGGTATGTGGCTCCTGCTAACCACATGACATAATCACACACGGCTGGGCACTTCCATATTTTAGCATGAGTTAGGCATGTCATGGTAACCATGAATAGGTATAGGGTAAGAATTTGACAATACAGAGTTATAGAGAGCTGTGTGTCCCCTAGAGTTTACTGCAGGTATATGTGATTCATCTATTATTAAACCTGGCAGCAGTTTCTTTCCAGACAAGAAAGTGAGAACACATTCATTGGTTCAATATCACAGAATCACATAATCTTTGTGGTTGGAAGGGACCTTTGAGATCATGAAGTCCAACCCTACACACCAAAAAAAGAAAAAGCAAAACCAAAAACAAACCCAAAGAAAAACCCCCACAAAACAAAACACCCAATCCAACATTCTCAGGCACTAGAGCATGCCCTGAAGAGCCATGTCTACACGTTTCTTAAATACC
>JAOXJM010000012.1:106910498-106922639 GCA_026413425.1 Tringa solitaria | reverse complement strand
TAAAAATGTCCCCCCCCCCCCCCCTCCGCTCCCTCCTTCCTTCCCTCGTCCCCTTCTCCTTCCAGCTTAATGATCAAACGTCTGCCTGGAAGAAAGGCGAGGGAGAGGGAGGCACGGAGGGGCCCCCCCGCCGCCGCCGTTGTGTGTGCATGAGCGAGTGGGTACGGGAGCCCCCCCCCGCCCGCAGCCGGCCCGTCCCTCCCCTCCCGTCTGACAGAGCCCCAGCAGCCCGGGAGGGGAGGGGAGGAGAGAGGAGGAGGAGGAGGCAGCCGCGAGTGCCAGTGCAGCGCTGGGTGACTCTCCCGTACTCGCTGCGGGAGGAGGGGGAGGGCGGGCGCTGTGTACCTTTCCCTCCCGTGCCTTTCCTCACTTTAAGGAGCCGGGGCCAATCGCCGGCAGAAGGGAACAAAGGGAAGGGGGGGAGGGAAGCCCACCCCGGCAGCGGCCGCACCAGAAAGCCCCCGGGGCGGCAGAGCCCTGCGGCTCCCGCTGACAGCAGCGCGGCTCCGCACTGGTCGCCTGGATTCGCGCTCCGCGGCGGTGCTGCTGCTGCTGCTTCTCCGTCCTCCTCCCCGCCGGGTGTAAAGGGGGAGAAGCGTCCGGCAAAGGGAGAGAAACTTGGGTCGGCGAGTGAGTGCCCCTGGCTCCTAGCGTGTGGGGTGTCTGGCGGCAGCGGCGGCTCGGTCCTGGCGATCAAGATGAAAAGTAAAAAAGGTAGTTGTGGTGGGGCGCTGGGAGAAACGGGGTGTCCTGCGCCTCTCCGCTCCCTACGGGAACGACTTGGGGGGGCGGAGGGGGGGGAACTGGAAAGGAGGGAGGCTGTTGCCGAGCCAGACGGAGTCTGTTTTTCCTTCTTTCCTCGGCCCTTTTCTCCCCGGTGTCCCCCGCTCCCCCCCCGGCCGAGCTCCCGTGGAAGATGGCAGTGGATGCTCCGCTCCCAGACAAAACATGCGGGGCTGTTGTTTGGAGGCGGCCGCCTCTCCGCGCCGCTGGCTCCCTGTCAAAAACATGTCCAGCCGCCCGCTTTGTGTCTTCGCGAAGTTTTGTTTTCGCTCCCTCCGCCGAGCCTCTTCCCCCTGCCTACCCCTAAAACGCTTTTGTTTGTCGCGTTTCCACACCGAGCCCCGCCGTCCCGGTAACGGAGGGCGAGGGTCGTTTTCCCAACTTTAAGGGAGGAAAGAGAGGTCTCCCGTAACTCGGAACCTGCCGGTGTCGGGCAACTCTTTGTTCGCGGCAGCGCGGGGGGAGCGGGCAGGGCGGCGTGGGGCTGGGGGGCTCGCCGGGGGGGGCTCAAACCCCATCCGCGCCCTCGGCAGCCTTGTTTTGCTGAAAGTTGCTGGTTTTCCCTTCCCTTCCCTTTCCTTTATCCCTTGAAACAACAACGTAAAAGTACAAAGTTTCGACACAGGATTAAAAGGAGGAAGATTTTTTTTTTTTATTATTTCCCCATAAAAATAAGGCTCTTCAAGTTTCCTTTGTGTTGATTTACAAACAGACAAACTTTATAGTTAGAGAATTATTACTTCTTTTCGCTTGTGGTGCTTTAAGTGCCTTTAAATTGGAGCTTGGCCACAAAGACGCGGAACGTGCTTTCAGATTTAACACTTCTAGGCTGTCTGGAAAGTTTAGAGCAAAGCAGGATCTCTCCAGTTGTGATTTACCAGTCCGTGGTGTGGATGAAGGGTGTTTTGCATTCAAAGACCATTAAATTACCCGAAGTGAAGGGTTAGAGAGGAGCAGTGCGCATGTTCAGTACTCCAGAGTTGTGCTGTTTTTCCCCTACTACGCATTCCTGCGGCTCTATAGTAGAGCAGCCTCGCTCATTGTTAATATCCTTGGAGCAATTAAGGCATATGTCGTTCGTGAAATCATTGGGCTGCTGGAAAGGCGATGTACTAATATGGTTTGTAACCCCGGTAAGAAGCTTTGGACGTGCCACTCGTTTAAGGGGAGCGCACACAAAGGGAATTAGGGCACAAAGACGAAGTTTAAACAGCGGGCAGGGTGGTGTTTAATAGCGAAGCATTCCTGGTTCCCGCAGGAGCTGGGCGCGTTGGAGCCTGCTAGCGAACTGCACGGATTTTTAGATTACAACATGTGCTGCATACCAAGCTCCGCCGCCTCAGCCTAGAGACAGTGACAGCAGCGACTTCAAAATGTTTCAGTCGCCTTAGGTAGGCTGAGATTCTTAACCTTATTGCAAGTAGTTTTGCTTTTTTTTTTTTTTTTTTTTTTTTAAATGGTCTCACTGAATTAATTTAGCCCAGTTATTTTTAGGACATTCCTATGCTCCCTATTTGCACAGCAGTGGTGAGCTGGTTTCCTGTCTACTGTTGCTTCCATTGTTCAGACTTCTCTCCCCGAGGGCAGCTGCTGGCTGGTGAAATACCAAAACTCCCTGCACTTTCAACTGTTGTTCTTGCCACCTCCGAAATAAATGCGTGTGAAAAACGCTGACGTAGTTTCTAGGTATGCATGTGTAGGGCTTTGTGTGTGTATGTGTGTGCGAGAGAGAGGGGGGAGAAAGATCTGCTTTGAGGATTGCAAGTCCTGGGCTGAAACAATGGAAACAATGAAAGGTGACAGGCGGGAGGGAGAACTTTTGAGAGGGGCCATGGGCCTGGGGTTTGCGTGGCAGAAATTAAAAGGTGAGGAGACAAAGACGGAAACTTTTAAAAAGATGTTAGGGCTAGGGTGCCTTTGTTTTACTAAAGGTTGGGCTTGTAGTTATTTGTGACCTCCTGGCATTTCAGGCTCCTTCAAGAAGTTTCAAAGAGTGACTTTGTTACAGATTTCTTGCTTGCACTCCTAAAAAATCCTCGTTTAAAGAAAAAAAGTATAGCATAGCCAAGTCTGACTGCTTTAGAAGTGATAGAGCTCAAGCTGTGTGAAATGCAGAGGAGAACAAATAAGCTAGTTCCTCAATTATGAAACTGATTCAGACGAAAAAGTTGTTGTGGGTTTTTTTTTTAACTGTGGAAATTCCCTTCTGCATCCTTGTAGTTCGTGGTTACTTACGAATAAATTTAAACTATTTTATTTTTGTTGTTGATTTTTAAGTTCACATTACATTTTAGTTAGTTTTTTTGTTTGCGTGTTGCATTTTTTTGTTGGTTGTTGTTTTGGTTGGGGTTTTTTGTTGGCATATTGTTGTTTTGGTTGTTTTTTTGTTTTTTTTTGTTTTGTTTTTTTTTTTTTTTAAAGTTAACAGGCTGTGGATTAAAACCCCGAGGACTCTTCTGTGGATAGTTTATGTTCAGTGTGATTGCTATCACGTTATTACATTATTCAGTTTGTTAATTAGCTGATTTGGAATACAATCTCGCAAAGACACAGGCATGTGCTCAAGTTTATACATGTGAGGAATCCTACTGAACTTGGTTACAACAGGATCGGGGCCTTAAATGGGAACTGGTTCTATTTGTCTGTGCTGCTAAAAAAAAAAATATCTGTCTTAATAAATTCAGAGAACCCTAAGGGGGTGGAGGTTTTCTGTAAGGTGTTTTTTGTCCATCCCCTTTCTGGAGGGCAGAGATTGTTCCTTGTGGTATACTTTGTCCTGTTTTGAATAACAATTGGCTTCTGCCACTTCCTCTGTGAAGCTCTTCCTCGACACAATGGGATAGTTGTGTGTTTTGTTTTCTGTTGGGTTTTTTTTTCTTTCTCCCTGACACTCAGACTAAATTTGTCATTTGCTTAACTTCCATTTCATTTTTCTTAGCCTCTCTAAATACTTTGTCCTCCCCCTCAAAGTATTTCAGCATGCCTTCTTAAGTAGCAGTAGTTTATTTTGAAATCAACTTTAGTCATCTCTGTACTTTTACTCAAGTTGTTTCAAGCTGTTAACGGTTGGGTGGTGAGCCTAGACTCGAGATCCTAGGTGTAATCTTCCCTGAGCTGATTATGAGAGGACCTGTGAAGTCTTTGGGCTGTGACACAATGCAACAGTGCATTCAATCGTGTATATGACTTCAGCTGGGAAGCCAGGAGGATAAAGTAATTTATAAAGATGGGATGCTGAACATGTAGTTCTTAGGTCATTAATAGTGTGGACTGCTTATCTAAGTGGTGATGGCGGGAGTAGAGAACTGGGATTTTGTATTGTTTTTCAGACTTCTCTGCAAATGAACTTTTGCTGCTTTAATTTAGTCTTGTTAAAGCAGTTTTTCTGTTTAGGTTAAATGTATTTAGGAGGAGACATAAAATAACGTGTTGCTACCCTACTTTTAAGACAAAATAAATTAGTAGGTCAGCTGGGGCTACTCGTCGTGTCCACAAGCCTTTATTCTGGGTGTAAATAACAGTAAGCCAATGGTCCGGTCGTGGAGCTTAGCCAGAAGCCTTTTCAGTTGGGCCCTGTTAAAACAGGAAACCAGCAGCGAATAGCCTGATTACTAACAAGACGGAAAAACAAAGCTGGGTTGTAATCAGCAGGAATGCTTTAATGAAAACAGAGCCTTGACAGCAACAACGTGGCTCCTGCTCTAGTAAAAAAAATATCAGCTGGGGTAGTGCGAGATTTCTAGCCATGACTTCCTGTTGCTGCTCGCTCTGTATCGCGCCGGAGAGATCCGCCACAAGTTCAGAGGGCTGATCGGCTATTTAAATGAGCTCATTTAAATGAGGAGAAGTTGTACTACGCTGAGTTTCCTGCTTAACCCAAACCCGCTTTGTGTCACTAACTCACTGTGTCAATTAATATGACACACTAAGCGAGCAGGTCAAAGGGCAGGCTCCGCTGTTGACTCATTTCTTGCTAGGTAGGTTACGGTTAGTCAGATGGCAACTTTTACTTTAGCAAAAGATCATGTTTGCAAAATAGAGAAATGTTTTTATGCTGCTGGCTTTCAGACAGTATTTTGTGGCTTTTTTTTTTTCGGGTGAAAAAGAGCAACAGTTCTAGAAGAAGTTTTGCTGTCAAATCAGTTTTCTCAAATTCAGAGAAGCTCCCATGGAGTCTTTTAGCTGTGGGTTAGAACTTGCAGAGCTTACTTCAGTTAGGGTGGTGCGTGTCTGGAGGACTTCATGTTTATGCCATGTAAATATGGCTCACAAACCATTAGACACCTAACTTTCTCATAGGAGTAGTTTCTTTGGCTTCTCTTCCCTCTTATTTCCAGCCCTCTGTGTTTGCCTCTCCCTGTTTTCCAAGGTCCTGTCTTGCTGCCTATTATATGTAAAAACAAACAAAAAACCCAACCCACTGAAGTGCTGCAATACTTCTGGTTTCTGACAAACAAGAACAGCTCACTTGAAAACATTGTCTGAATAGCGTAGGCTAGTTTTAGCTAGTTTTTAAATTCAATTTAAAAGGGATGAGCTGCTTTGCAAAGCCATCATGTTGCCTGTGCAGGATCTTTGTTCCGAGAAACGCTCCTCATGGCTCCAGGAGCCCGTTGTGCAAGGCATGTTCTCAGGTTAGGTTGCAAGCATGACAGCACTTCCCGTGAAGCTATGACAAATGTAAAGCAGTTTGCTCGGAATCAGTTTAAAGAAAACTTGACATACTTTCTAGGTGAATTAAAAACCTGTTTACATAATTTGGAGTTTATCTTGTGTTGACTATTTAAATATTGTCCTATTGTTCCTGTTCCATGACTGGATAATTTGTGTAGCTAATCATCACAGGAAAAATTTGGTATGTCAGTTTGGTGTTTGTCTGTTACATAAATCAGCAACTGGGAGAATGAAAACAATACTAAGTAAGTTACTGAAGTAACTATGCCAGACAAATTGCAGATTGATCATCCTGCTGGGAATGCTTGCATATCAAAAATATGCATTGAAATTTGGACAACTTAAAACTAAATTTAAGGATGTTGAAGCTATTCATAAATAGGGGAAGGAAAGAATAATTTACTATGTCAGCTTTGGCTGAAGTCTTGGAAGTGTGGGGAAAGGTCCTTCCGTGCCCCCCTGCCCTCACCTCCCAAGAGTTAAGGAAAACTTGCACGCTCGCACCTTCTTTCTTTCTTCCTGTGTTGTGGGGTTTGGTTTAAACAGAATTTTTGAATTATGGGTGGTTACCCAGATAAAAATTTCACTTTTGACATTTAACTTGTTTTTACTATTAAGGTTCTAGTTTTGATGTTATGAAGGAGCAAGTTTCTTCCCCCCCCTCCCACAATCTAAGTTCAAAACACAGAAGGATTGAGTTGTTTTCATTCTGTAGTTTCTAGAAAATGCTTCTGAAAGCCACTATAATTTCACTTGAAATTAGTATTGTATTAGTTGAAAATGGGTGGTATTTTACTTAGATTTATATATCACTTGTAAGATTCCTAAAATTTCTGGTGAGCTTAACCTGGTAAGTATTTAAAGCATGGTGGTTTTTGTGTTTTATGGTACTGTTTATTTCCTCAGTGACTCGTATATCCTACCAAAGGAGTAGAATTGTAGTCTTCCTAACTACTGACTACTTGTTTGTTTGTTTGTTTTAATTTTACTTACATACCATAGCTTTGTGTTACTGGTGGTGTGGTGTATATATAAAGGGATAATCAAATTTTGAAATCTGTTCCTTCCTTTGTGTTGAAGAAAAAAGGTATGCAGTGAACTTGGAAATCTGAAACCTTTGTAGTAAGTGTAGCACATAACACACATTTCCACAGACTAAAATAAGAGATGAAAACCATAAAGTTGAAAAAATAATCAGGATGCAAAGTGGTAAATTTAAAACAAACAAACCCACCCAAACATTAAATGATCGTGGTTCTTTGATACAGAAGTGCAATTAAATTTAAAAAAATCCATCAGATAAACTGATGGACTCTTAGGTACCTGATTCTTTCCTTTTCCTGCACTTTTTTTTTCTTTCCTAAGTGAAATTCCACTGAGGCGTGGGGGCAGACACAACTTTTCTTATTTTCTTGTTCTATTAATAGCTCTAGAATGAGCTATTAATTTCTAAAATCTACAAGCTATCTCTCCCAGAAGGGGACCTGTTTCTTGAGTTGGGTCTTTGAAGTTCTTGCTTACTGACCTTTTGCCCAGCCACTGGATAGTTATCCTTGCAGAAAAGTGTTGGAAGCATACCACAGCAAGCAAATTTGGACAATATTGGCATTAGATAGAAGCTATCTGATAACATGCAGCAGATAAAAGGTTGCCACGGGAACAAGAAAATGAGGGTTTGCAGAGAGGAATTCCCCTAGGAACAGATCATTGGTGCTACTTTTTGTTCAGCTGACAGAAAAGCTACAGCTTGACAAGTTAACGCTATAGGACAAATCTCCTATATAGGAGGCTATGCCATGACTCACGGCAGAGACAGTTAATGTAATGAAAAGTGTCTGAACTGTAGAACGCTGGAGCTGAGTAGTTTACAGATTTAGGAGGCTGATGGTTGTTTTTTTCTTAAAATTGCAGGTGTAGTTGCAATATCAGGCAGTGAAACGGAGGATGATGACACTATGGATGTCCCACTGGATCTTTCCTCATCTGCTGGCTCAGGCAAACGGAGGAGACGTGGCAACCTGCCTAAGGAATCTGTGCAGATACTTCGGGACTGGCTATATGAGCACCG
The DNA here is from genome assembly GCA_026413425.1 of Tringa solitaria. NCBI lineage: Eukaryota > Metazoa > Chordata > Aves > Charadriiformes > Scolopacidae > Tringa > Tringa solitaria. The sequence goes on along the minus strand of JAOXJM010000012.1, from coordinate 106,915,114 downwards.
ATACAATGCTTATCCTTCAGAGCAAGAAAAAGCGCTATTATCCCGACAAACACACCTTTCCACACTACAGGTAAAAAAATAAATAAAAAAATTATTGCTTCTAAAGGAGCTGTTTTCTTCTTAATTTACCTGTGGTCTAGTCACCGATACAAATGTTTACACTGCGTATGTGATTTCCTTTTTTATTGTTACTCACTCTCCCTCTGATTGCACTTGTAAGGAGAAATCCAAATGAATTGTGATATGATGATCTTTGTTTATTGGGAATAAAATTACCTCTCTGGTAGAACGGACAGTCATTAATTAGCATGCATGCTAATTTTTTGTGGAATCGGGCCCCAAAAGACATAAAATGTCCATAAAAGGCAATTTATTGTAAGGAGAAGGTATTTATTTGTCAACAGAGCTTTTATGGTGATAGATACACAGCTTAAGATATAATTCTTCACTTCTAAAACTGCAGCTTGAGCCTTGTTCCTGTAGAACATGCACGTATATAATTAAGTGTATGAGGGCTTCCATTAAGATTGGTGGATCAACCTATATGGGACACAGCTACACAAGTCCATTAGTATAGTGTGATGAGGCTTTTTTGTGGTTAGTTTGGATTCTGATCTTGGGATACTGCTGGCAGCTGCAGGGTCCCTTGGACACATCAGTCTCATGTTCTGTGATCATCTTTGGTGGAATGGCTATTGAGAGCTGCTGCTTTCTGCCCCGTGGAAAGGTGGCTGTAGGAGGACTTGGGTAAACGCTGGTTTGGTTTAGAGATGTGCTAAAAATAGAGTACTCGTGTTGACTCCTGGGCTTTATTTTTCCAGATTAATTCGTTAGTACGAATTTTGTAAGTGGCTGTAAAGTAAAATTTCCTTAATGTAACATCCTAAAGAAAACCTCCTTTATATAGTAAACAGAAAAAAGACGTTGAACTATAAACTATCCTGTATTGCCCAGGAAACCGGTTTGATATTTAAACAAGGACAAACTTAAATGAGGTAATTCATGTTATGTCTGTCGACACAGTCAGTTGAACAAGGAAAATCAGTAACTATTTGTGGGAGGAGTGGCTCTCTTCAGAGAGAAAAGGTTTTCCTGTTGTTAATTAACCTAAGCATAGGGAACAATAGCTAATAGGTTAATGTGTGTGCACAGAGTTAAACTCTAAACCCCTCCGTTTTTTCTAGCAGTCTTCACATGTCCTGGGGCTTTCTGTAACAGGAGTGGGGAGCTGGGGGTAGAGCCTGGACAAGGGAAGGGCCTTTGCCAGGCGTGTCAGAACTTGTCAGTAGGTCTCTCTTTTGTTCTGCAGTTAAGGAAACTGCTTGGAGGGATTCATTAATCTAACCCAACGATTCTAATGGCACATAGTTGGAAATGAATGAAGATAGAAATTAAGATGTCATTATATTCCCAGGTCTGCAACTGGTTTATCAATGCACGCCGCAGGCTTTTACCTGACATGTTGAGGAAGGATGGCAAAGACCCAAATCAATTCACTATCTCACGGCGAGGGACCAAGCTTCCCGAGGGCGGCCTGGTGGAGTCTTCCATCAGCACAAAGAACTACATTCCCCTGCTGGAGGAGACGGCCTTCCTTCCTGCTGGCGCACCGCTCGGCAAGACTGTGTCCTCTTCCAAGCCGTCTTCCCCGGGATCGGTCCTGGCTCGGCCATCGGTGATTTGCCACACGACTGTGACTGCGTTGAAAGATGCCCCGTTCCACTTTGGCCAGCCGGCTGACGTAGGCCAGACCACGGACCTGCAGCAGCCCCCAGCCAACGGCTTCACAGACAACTCCCTTTCCTACCACGAGGACGCATCTAAACTGGGACCTGGTGCAAACGCACAAAGTGGGCTCTTTAACACTCCTCCTCCAACCCCACCAGACCTTAACCAGGATTTTAGTGGATTTCAGCTACTGGTGGATGTTGCACTCAAAAGGGCGGCAGAAATGGAGTTGCAGGCAAAACTTATGGCCTAAATTCCCTTCCTTCTCCTTCCCCATCTTGTTTTTCCAGGCAGGGATCTAACAGCTGTGTGGTTATTGCCACCCACACGATATCAAAAGACTTCAGTGCATTATTATTATTTTTTTTTTTTATTAATCTTATTTGCACAAGGGATTGCTGAAATGAAGCTTCCTGTCACTGAGATGGTCTTCAGTGGAATATGGTCATTCCAAGAATTATAAACTTAAAGCTACTGTAGAAAGAAAGGATTGTGTGTTGGGTTTTTTTTAACGTTTTCTTTGTAGGTTTTTCATAATGTGAGATGGTTCCCAAGATCATGTGATTTGTTTTTGTTTCTTTCAGACTGTGCAATATCTAGTAATGATATAGAGTCTTCTTATCATTCCCATGTGGAACAGAATATACCGACACGCTGTCTAAAATAAATTTTCAATTTTTTTAACAATACAAACTTTGGATGATTATGCTTTTTTCCCATAATGTAATAAAATATTTTCTTTAAAAATGGATGCCTGCAGAGTATTTTGTTGAATACGAGCTTTGCAGAAACCACAGCTTTACTCTTGAAATAAATGGAAGTGAGAAATACTTATGTGCTCGTACTGACTTTGTTTGGTTTAGAGAGCTATGCTAGCAGCTGTTGTTAACCAGATGTTTAAAGGAATGCTGAAAAGTGGGCCAGAAGTACCTGACTCTGTTCTTCTGCTATGTTGAAATTTTTTAAAGGGGCCAAAAGGAGTTGCGTAGGCAACTTTCATTAAATTTCAGTGGGGTATCTTAGGCCCTTCTAAGAGTTCCAGCTCTTGACTCCTAGAAATACCTCAGGGCTGGGAGATGCGACAGCCCATGGGGAAGTTGACCTGAAGATAAAATTAGAAGGCCAGAAGAGGGGGTTGGGGTGAGCATTCTTTGCAGGTTTCTGTGATTCTGTGACAAGGGCTCCCACTCTTCTTGGACTAGCAATTACGAGGGTTTGACTCTGTAATTCTAGCAGACTGAAATAGAAGAGACTCTATTGGGTTGAAATCCGAGTTCTGGGAGCCAGGTCTTGGTAAGATACTTAAACAGGTGGTTGACTAAGATTTAGAAGAGATCCCTGCTGTATTGGGGTGTATTGTGACCAACAGATCTAAGTTACCTTTCAGAAAAAGGCTTTGCTATCAAAATGACTTCTTACTGAAAAATGTGAAGACTTGCAGCTCACATTTCAATTTACTTGAATGTCAGTCACCCACCCCTATTCTTCTAACAACAGTGAAATAAGACACCTCTAGGGGAAAAAATCAGTTCCGGCTAATCCTTAAAAACAAACCAGTTGTCTCTTTGGGAGGCTGGGGGAGGGCTTTGTGTGGAGCAGGAGAGCTGACGAGTTCAAGGATATCATTCTGAGTAGAAGACTAAAATATTCAGACTGCAATGTGTATGCATTTTGTTTTGTTGTGGCCTTTATCTCTTTTTACTGTCAGAAATACTTTTCATTTGTTCTCTGGAGTACTGTTTGGAATTCTACTGAGGTTCTGCCTTTCTTTAACCTACAAGTTTAAAATCAATTATTATATTTAAAAGAAAAAAGGCAAATCGTAAACACTGTGACTTAATCTTGTCTGTATCAGCTTCAATAACACAATCATCCTAATATACTGTATGCATATAAATACTTTTTTAAGAAAACGTTCTACTGAAATAAAGCTAGGAAAAATATTTTTGAATATAAGCAGAGGTAGCTGAATACTTTGTCTTCAAGGAATAGCATATGAATCTGGAAAGAGCCTTGTGTCTTGTCCCCTTGGGCACACTGTAATTTATACTTCTAGGTTATTTTTCCCGGGATGCCTACGTATGGTTTTTCAGTTGTTTGTTTGGGTTTTTTTAATGGCTAATTATAAAATAAAATTATAATACACTTTTGTGTAACTGTGAGGTCAATGTTGAGGGAAAAGTTGGTCAGTAGACATCCTTTTGTGGCATAGATGATTGTTCTCAAACGGTGCTAGACACTCAAAGAGGAGTGCCATCTTTGGTAAAGGTTTGGAAGATGCTTCCTCATCCACATGCAGGAAGCAAGTTTATTGCAACACTCCTTACACCCACACCTCAAGCATTGGTGAAGGCAAAACAATGTCATGCAAATGTGTTTGCATTGTTTGATTTGTTTGACTTTTTTTTTTTTTTCAAAGCAGGTTGCTGGTGTGCTGTGGTGTAGAGAAAAAGTAGGGGACTCAGATCATTAAAGGGTGTTCTCAGAGATCTTTAGACTTCATTACTCTGCCCTTTAAAATAAAAAAAAGTCAGCAAATTGAGAAAAAAAAAATAGTGGAGCTTTGCTTGCTGAGCTGACCGGTTCTTTAATTCCACTAGAACAGCTGCAGTACTGAAAAATGAAAATAGGATGAGGAAGAAAGCTGTTGCCATTCAGGTTAACAGTTTGCATTGAAAGTAAAAGCCTGTGGTCTCTGTGCTGTTTTCATTTACCATTATGCCACACAAAATGGCATTAGTGTAACTGAGCACCAATGTCCTGCCCGTGTGATGAGCACTGCACTTCCATTTTGCTGACTGACTCACCCTGCGGACTTGTGACCAGTTTTGCTTGTGGCCAATTATTTATTTATTTTTTTTAATTATTACTTGTGTTAAAGTTACACC
>JAOXJM010000012.1:106892704-106903690 GCA_026413425.1 Tringa solitaria | reverse complement strand
TTTTTTTTTCCTGTTTTTTTTTTTTTTGGTATGCAAGCCAAGTGACATGACACTGGACTTTGGTGCTTCACCTGATTTACTTTAATTTGCATGTTGAAGCAAGCTGTCAAAAGGGCAGGATGAGCCCTCCAGCCCCCGGCCGCCCTGGCAGGACTCCCCCGGAGCCGTGCCGTGCCAGGGGAGGCTGCGCTGTGCTGAGAGCGTGGCCCGGCATTTTTCGGAAGCCACGTGTGCCGTGCAGGTACGGGGCTGCACACACCAGAATGTGGGGCAGCGCTGCCTCAGCTGGGCATGAGTTTGTTTTGCTGTTTCTGTTTGTTTTTTTCACCTCGGTGATAATTCTTACCCAATGCACGATCTCTGCTCTGTGTACTTTACTACTCCTTGTGATAATGGAAATCCGGCCCTGAACTTTTTCACTACAAAGGAAACAAGAACTTTGCCCCATCGGCTGTTCACAGGGTGTCTGTCCTGTAGTGCCACAGCCTAAAAACCCACGTGCAAAAAAACCCCACGTGCAAAAAAACCCCAAAGCCTTGTGGCAATCAAGGTTATGCTGATGGCAGAGCGCTTACTGGTTTTTCACCGGCGTGGGTGGAGATCGGGGGCTTTGACGTGACACGGGATTTCTGGTGTCAACCTCCTCCTAAAAAAGAGAAGGCACCCAACCATTCGGTGGAAACAAACCTATAAATGCCGGGATCACCACTACCGTGCTGAACACGGCTCAAAGTGCAACCTGTGATGGGCAGGTGCTGAAACATTAACCAGACCTTGGGACACCGTCTGTAGTCGCCGCTCGGTGCCCGGCAGCGGGGAAAGATGGGCTGCACTATTATTACCCCGGGTGGAGGAACGGCGCAGGGGGGGTTTACACAGTGTGGACGGCATCGCTGGCAGTGGCCCCGAGGTGTTGTGTGTGTGGGGTGTGTGTGTGTGGGGGGGCAGCAATAAACAGGTATGAGCTTCCCCATGCGGGGCAGCGTGAGAGCAGGGAGAGGCTGAGAGCTTAAATCTCAGTTTCCAGCTCTTGTTGAAGTACTCTGGTAATCAGCGCGGTGGTGTGAGGCCATCCTTCCACGTGCCCTCCCATGTTTGCAGATATAACCTGCCTGCAGGTGAAACCCCTAGACTTCCCCCTGCCCCCAAATGAGGTAAGGCTTGTGGGAAGAACAAACATCATTTATGAAATTGAGGACTGCAATGGCAGGGGAAAAGGGCAATGCTAGAGATGCTTCTGGACCTGCACCTCAGATGGTTTGGATCTGGGTGGTGTTTTAGTGTTGTTGGGGGTTTTTTTTTGTGTTTGTTTTTTTTTTTTTTTAACACTGGTGAGCTGTCCTGGAGATCAGGCGGGGACATATGAGGAGCCAGAAGGTGTTTCTGAGCGTGCGTGAGTGTTGTAATCACATCACTGCTCCCTGAGCTCAGCTGAGACCGGAGACCAACATCTCCCACTGCCCGGGTGGGCAGCAGTACACAAATCTCCAGAGCATCCTGAGGAATAACAAGCCTTTTGCAACTTTGCCTTTGAACTCCAAAGGAGTTATGCGTGCGTGATGGATGGCAGTGGCGCTCAGCCGTACTCCAAGGGGCAGTGCAGCTCCTGACCGCCTTCCAGAGGTTTGATCCTCACCTGGAGGAAGGGTATGGCCAGGCCGTGCACCAGTGCCGACGCTTGCAGCTGTAGAAACCGTCATTTCCTTCCCAAACACCGGCAGCCCCGGCGAGGCGCTTGCAGCCGCCTGGCACGCTTGGCATCGGACCAAAAGCCATTCCTATAGCATCTGCTCATACTATACACGTGTGTGATGTTAACTTACCTGATTCCCGCCGTGGATTTCTCCACAGCCACTGCTGCGTACCCACGTCTTATCAGTGGGACAACTTCTGGAGCAGCCTCTTCCGTTAAGGCTTAGACTGAGTTTACCTGGCAGCGTGTCCCCATTCCAGATGCCTTGCCCTGCTCGTGCTGAATCACTGTTACCTGGCAAGGGTTTGGGAACCGTGAGATCATGTTTTATTACAGTATATTACAGCTGCAGAAAGAAGTCTTGTATTTTGGGTTTATATCAAAAGACTAATTCTTGGCCAGGATGATAAAGTCTTTAGGTATAGGACTTTGCCTTCACAGCTCTTTGTAAAGTAATTACTTTCCTAGTAGCAGCAAAAGAAAGGACATGCTCATTTATGGCACTTTAAATCATACAATTCATTTCCAAAGACAAATAACAAAATCATAGCAGAGAGCTCTGGTGCAGAGCTCCTTCTTGGACTGTAAACACTGCAAGACAGAAGCCATCAATATTTGCACAGTGTTCAACCCAGCACAGCTCAGCTTCTCTAGTTGGGGCTTTGGAGGCACGCTAATGGGGATATTAAATCACACTGAATACCTTCTTATGGTATTTACAATTTAACGATGGCTGTGCACGTTGTGTGCCCAGGACTGTGGACTGTGACCGTGCAGCACCGGGACCAGAAAAACCTGTGATGAGGCCAAGCCCCCCGTCATTCCCCTGCTTATCTCGCCTCTGCCGCGGTGGCTGGGACCCTTTCAGGTGCTGTCAATGTTCATCAGAAGCAACTTCTTAGAAGGAGCCATGTGAGAGTAAGCGCGTTACAGTCTGAGCTGTCACCAGCTGTGCCAAGGACTGTGGACTGAAAAGGCAAGGGAGGGCTGGGGGGAAAGCATTAAAAATACCATTGCCGTGTTGCCCTCTGGGCTTACACAAATGTGACACAGAGAAGAATTAAACTTTTGCAGTTTCATGTTTCCTTGACCTTTCGAGAGAGGAAGAAAAGAACGGATCCAACTTCTGCTCCCAGTTATAATGCTGAAAGTCCAGAGCAAATATGATACACTGGCTCCTGAGGTGTGAGAGCAGAGTTTCATATTGTCTATTGAAAAATTAGAGAGAAGGAGAGCTGAACAAAAGCCGGATGAGTGGAAAGGCAAACCTGCCCCAGGTGAGTCTAATTGTTGGTGTTTAAGGAGATTCATCCACTCTGCTCCGGTGGGATTTCTGACTTGGCATCGGCGCAAGGCAAAGCAGAAAACACGTGGCTCCTATAGCACAATGTTGTCTTACCGTATGAGTGAGGGACGTGCCATGAGGGACAGCAGCACCTCAGGTGACAGACCCTGGCAGTGGTGGCTGTGGCTAATGCATGTGGGCAGAGGTGCTGTGACAGCTTGACACCTGGGAAAGCCTTGGACCATTAGCGCTAAGCTCACACGTGTTACTTAACACGAAAACATTTCCAGTTGAAAATCATTTCAGAATATTGTTATATTGGCTCATGCAGCTGTTGACAAACAAAATCTGCTTGGATTACACTTTAATGACAAACTCTGCACGCTGCAACAGGTTTTCCCTGTTTTGGCTTGGTTTCCCGATGTTATTCCCCGCCTTCTACTAAGAAATATTTTAGCGCTGAGCTGACAAACACTGAGATCTCAGCATTGCCTGGGAGAAGCTGATCGATAAGAACTGTCGCAATGAACGAGTTACTGCACACAAGTGGGTTTTTCCCCTTTTGTACACAAGCACAAGGCTATTAAGCAGAGGACGAGAAACGCGTGGAGCAGAGCGCAGTTTGCTAACGTATGGCTGGGTTCCCAGGTCCTTCCATGCACATTCCTGCAGACAGACTGCGGTTGTCATGATGCTATTGCCAGGAGAGACGTAAATGAAAGGAAACCTCTTGTTGTCGGCTGAAGCATTAGGTTAGTAATACAAATGAGTACTTCATACAGTCTTTCAGATTGATACGCACTATCTGTTTATCAAAGGTGTTATTTATTATATGTAGTCATACAGCTTTATTGACGTAAGTCACTGGTTTTTACATTTTTTTTGAAAATCACAGCAGTATTTACTATGTGGTGAGTCAGGGCAGTGAGCAAGGTCAGAGGATCCTCTCCCACAGGATCATGACTTGAAATCCACGTGCTTTAGGCGTAGCTCTTACGGGTGCACTTAGAGATTGACAAGAGGATGTGTTTCCATTGAAGTTGCTAAAGGTTTGTGTTTATCCCTCAGCTAAATTTCACAGCTGGCAGTTACCCAACACTGCAAATGCAACTGTGTAACTTATTAAAAATCAAACACTGGTGTTTATGCTGTATTAAAACAGTTGCTAATGAGATGAAAGCAAGACTCACCCTTTCAACCTCTTCTGTCCCACCATGAAGGCTTACTTCATGGAAGTAACGGCCACAAACTGATGTGGGTAACTTTTGGGTTACGTTATTTGTGTCAAATCCCTGCCACGTTCCCCTGCAGTCAGCATCATTTCAGTAGCGTGTGATAAAGCCCTGCCCCGTGTGAACCCCCGTGTTGCCCCAAGGATTTGCATCTCCCCTGCCCTCAGCTCGGGGCCCAGGGGCTCCTTGAGAGTGTTATGCTGACCCAACACATCATGTAAATTGGGATCATGGTGGCACTGATGCACTGGGAAGGGATGTCAGGTATTTAGAAACTACTTAATGAAGTGTTGCTCCAAGATGGAAAGGAATCTTCTCCTTCAGCTGTGGCTACAGATTGCAATAGGTCAGTTGAACTCGTTGCAGCTTTAACAGTGATATCCAGGCTCTTCTGCCAAGTCTTTCTCCTTCCTCCTGCTCTCCTCCCCTAGGGCCACTGGTGGAACTGCCTGTTTCATCTCAGTACCATGGCCCATGGTCTCAGTGCTCATGTTACCCCGGTACCACAGCATGGCTAAATGCCATCACAGCTTTGATGCACCATCTAATGAGCTGCCTGAGCAGTACCACTTTTTTCCCTTTCACTGTCAATTATTGTGTGCAGAGATGAAGAATGACACATGCTTAAGTGCATCAATTATCTCCGTTTCCACCCCTTAGGGCCAGCGTAGTCATGATTTGCCAAAACTATCTACAAATTGAAGAAGTTTCCCTATTGGTTTTTGGTTTTGTTTTTTTTTTTTTTAGGTGGTAGGAAAGTTTTCTTCTCAAAGTTGGCAAAACAGCTGGAGGACAATGGTTATTATTATGACCACTTATTCCAAAATCAAAGAAAAAATAACGTGCTATAAGATGACAAAGAACATAGCCCAACTCGTGCAATGCATTAACATCTCAGTGCTACGTACTTCGTGAAGCCCACGCAGCAAAGGCAGGGACGGTCACAGGTCGGGGGCAAGGACTGCAGCATCCCAGCCCCGGACACACGCTCACGGAGTCATTCCAGGTTGTACTTCTGAGCATCCATAGCCAATACAATAGGAAAAAAATAAGCCATATGATTTTAAGGACATGACTTTTGATAATTCTGTAGTTAAAAGCCAGGGACAAGAGATAGGCCGGGCAATCCCACTGGGGAAATAGGTTAGTGAGATGGGAAGGGGTTACCTTTTGCTATTCGACATCTTGGCTCCCTAGTTTCCGTCTCCAAACTAAGATGTTTGTCTCGGCACATGATTGTTTACCCAAGTGACTTTTCTTACCTCCGTGAGACATTTGATACCCATAAACCATCCATCACTCTCTGTCCTACTGCTTTTCTTTAACTCCAGGCAAGGCCTGTCCCTTTCCCCAAACCTTTGACAGCTTTGAAATGTGGCAGAGCGGCTCGGGAGCCGTGCAGCACTTGCCTTCTCCAGCGGCTCCGCAAAGCTCCAGTATTTCTCCTTTTTGAATAGAGCTGGCACAATCCATAATTGCTTCCATTCTCCTTGGCTAAAAATGAGGAAAAGACCGGCACCCCGCCATGGGGATTGTTCAGTGCAGAGTCAATACGATGAAGGCCTCTGCACCAGGAGTTGCCCATAATAGGTGGTGGCAATGTCACAGCTCAGCTTGTTTTTTATTATGTCTCTTTTTTTTTTCTTTTTTTTTTTTTTTTTCTCTCTCCTCTCGTGTTGTTTTTTCCCCCCCTGGGTGGAGCACAACCGGGGAGGTGATGACTTACCTGCCACAGCTCGGTAGATCGCAATCTGGAACTGGCAGAGTGTTAACACAATGCCCCAGCAAGAGCTTTTCTGTCTCTAATTTCTACGATTATGTTGTTACTGGATCAGTGAAGAGAACCATGAAAAACACAATTACCAGGAAGCCCCGTTCCTTTCCTTCTCCCTTTGTCTCGCTGCGGATCAGGCGTGTGACTCAGGGAGCAGCTGAGGCCCCGCTCTGTTTGCCCGCGCTACCGAACAGGGTGCTGGCCCACCGGTGGGACCCAGGCGTGGGAAAGCCTGACTGCTGGCTGAAGAGGCCAGTCACGTCATGGCTGCGGCTGGCATCCAGATGCCTCCTGAGGAATCAAGCGATAGCAGCTACCTGCTCCTGCCCCAGCAGCCGCCCAGCCGAAGAGGGGCTGTGAAAACCTCCCCGCCGTCTACGAAAGCACGAGGAAGGGCAGATGGTTGTGAATGAGCTTGCCACGGCGGGACAGCAATTTCTTTTAGGTATCTGGCATAGCGTCAGGCTAAAGAGAGAGGGGGTGAGTACGCTCTGAGTGTGGGTGCCGGTCCCAGGGTTGCTCAGTGCAAGCCCACGTGAGCATCCCAGGCCGGTGGGACTGACTCGGTCCCGTTACGTGACGCAGAGAGGGAAAGGAGAACTTCACTTGTTGACTGCACTCCAGATGATGTAGAAACCTAAGACTCCAACGGCAAATGCCAATAGCAACAGAGCGGCTGATATTTTTATTATTAATTCCTATCAAAAATGTCAGCTCAAAGTCAACACCAACTCTCAACAGATCTGATAGGCGAGCGTGCTCCAAACTGACGGTTGAAATGTATTATTTGCCTATTGTGTGCTGCAAAAACAAATGACTACCAGGAGAGAACAGACCTTGGCAAACAAACTGACAACAAGCTATGCTTGTGGGGAAGGCTCGTGATTTGATCTGGAAGGGAACACTGATTATAAATAGGGATAAAGTTTACCTTAAGCATGCGTGACAGGTAGGGCTATGAGCCATGTCTTGGACTTCTTCACGCTTCTGCTGGAGAACAGCTTGAAACATATCTGCTATTTTATGCCCTTTAATGTATTCTTATTGCAAAACGATACCAGCCACCTCTGAAAGGTTTTTAAACAATAAAGCATTTTTTTTTTCCTTTCCCTGGTGTATCAGTTTATTAATAACCAGCGAGAACATATAATTCCAGCAGATGATGAGAAATCCCTTCATCTCGGTGGTAATAAGCAGAAGTTTCCCTGCCTCTAGATCCCTGACACAAATCTTTCTGATCTTCCTGTGCTGAGGGTCTAAACATGAGCAAGCGGTCCGTGGCGCAGCACTGGCATGCTATTAATATTAGGCTCTATAGACTGAATCAGAATCCGTTTAAATAGGCATGAACAGCATCATCCGGGATATATTTATATAGGATTTGTCGACTGTCTGCGCTTCATGTACTGGGAAAAACTGGGAAAGAAGCCTGGAAGCAGGACTCCAGTGAAGGGCAAGTCAGCTATCTCTGCCAGGGATCTCTTTTCACCACCCCCCCGCGTTTCAAGCCGCCACTGGAGATAAGCGCAAGATGAAGGGAACCAGTGTGGGGTGGGGGGAAAAAGAGACAGGCTGGGGCTTTCTCGCTGCTTCTTTTGAAGTCACCAGCGTCACTCCTGACATCTTCAGCGGGGCTTGGCCGGGCTCCGTGCCTTTGAAGATTTTGCTAAGGCTCAAGGCCTTGATCACGGCAACATTTGCGCCTGTGAGTAACTCTGTGCAGATGAGCCCTTCCAGGGCGCCCAGCGGGACTCTTCCTATGAGACTTTGCAGGATCGGTCTTAAGCAACGAGTGCTTAAGAGAAACATTCTGCTTGTCGCGCTTTTATCCTTGACCACATCAAATGAGACGCCGTGGCGGTTCTGGGAGAACGAATTTGCATTGAAAACCCACAGCTCTTACAAGCAGTGCATTAATTATTTTATTAATTTGCTCTTTTTACATTATGGGAAACATTCATCTATTTACATTTTCCTGTCCACACACAAACGAGATAGATAATCCCACGGAAACCCAAATCGTTAAGCCATAAAAACACTCTCCTCTGTCTAAAGGCTTTCAAATTTGTGTCTTTTGTTTCAAATCAAAAACATGTTTAAAATCACGTTTAGGAATGCAGGTAGGCCAGTGATTTACATTCCAGTTACTTAAAATATGCATTTGACCATTTTCCTTAAAAAAACCCCAAACCCAAAAAACCAATAAATTCACAAAGATACAGTTTAAATTAAAGTGATAATGCACATCAAAGCATTAAGGGAACACCAATAAATAAACTGAAATATATTACAAATAAATTATTTCTATTTACCTTTTCAAATATTAAAAATCTTTAATCCATTTCTTCATCTTTCTTTACAAAAAGATTATGAGAATTTTATGGAAACATCTGCAAAAAATATAATAAATACTTTTTTTTCTTTTTAACTTTTGAAGCAGGACAAAAACAACCTTTTCGAAAATTTTCCCCAAGAAAAAAAAAAAGCAATACTTTAGTCCCAAAGTGAAACAGAATATAGGCATTCTTAATATACACTGGGCAGGTTAGACTAAAATCAAATAGTTACAAATTATACTAAAACGGATGATAGAGCAAGTATACTAGCATTAGTGTCGGTAAATGAGTCAAGTGGTTAACTAGTGGCATTCTAGGGGCAGAATTATTCTATTTTATATTTCTTGGGCTTGGCTGTATTTTTAATATTTTGCTAAAAATCTAAGCAAACATTATAATACCCTCTCCATCGCCAAATGAACTAGCAGGCATTCATCTAAGAATAGATTCACTTAAAATAGATACGAAAAATATTCTATGATATACAAATACAATAATTCGTAACGTACAAGACTAGATAGTCTTCGCTTTTCTGCTTTTTTTGGGGGGAACCTTGCTGGGTATAAATTTCTGTAGCCACTTGTCAACCAAAGTCTTAACTCATCCTTCATAAAACGTTCACAAAGCTAAGTCTGAGACACAGTTGTGAATGTGGACGCTCACCTGGATACTGCTTTGAATATTCCAGTACAAATGAGTTCCAAATAATTAATACTTCCTATGACTATATATGCTCAAAAGTGGCAGTTGGCACTATTACATACTGCAAACACGGTGATGTTTCGTTGCTGCTAAAAGTTTAACGCAGTGTTTCAAAACTAGCAAACACACTGGTATTCAAACGCTTGGAGGGTCAAACCTTTCGAAGCTCCTGTAACACAAAGCACTCTAGGGTTACGCTGGATTTCTGATTACTCTAGTTAAAAGTCTTTTATATATTAAATTATTAGCCCTTATCTTGTAAACCACAGCAGTAAATATTTGTGCCCTGTTTATAAAGACATAGCTCAGATATCAATGGCTTTGAGAGGTAGCAAATTCTCTAGTGGTTTTAGTATGCTCTCATGAAAATACTCGGTGCAAGAACCTATTACCTCTCCTATTTTCTTGAATAAAATTAAATTAGCACCTGGCTATGATGTCGTAGGAAAAAACAGCTGTCTGGCATGATCTCGATGAATAGTTTTAGCAAGAGCTTAACTTTTTGATGACGATTTTAAATGCTTTTTAAGCTGCAGAATCGTGCCGCCCGTGCAGCTGGATTTTTCACGGCTTGGACCCTCCGCAGAGGTTTTTAGAGCTACGGGTGTGCGGCGACAGCTGCACCCTCTGCCCCTCCACGGGGAGGGCTCTCGGGGGCACCTGCTCCCACTGGGAGCATCCTGGCTTCCTCTCCCGGGTACCCCTGCCCCAGCATCCGGGGCAAAGAGGGTGCGGGGGAGCAGTGGAGGGGTCCGGAGAGCGTCACCCCAGGGCTGCGCACACAGACGGGGGACACACGCACAGATCTCCTCTGCCCCGGACCATCCCCGTCACCCAAACCAGCTGACGCCGATTCTGCTTGCGGCAGCACATGCCAGCGAGGCACGCGTGTGCGCGCACACGCACTCACACGCTCACACACTCACACGCACACAGCTTGGCTTCCAGCAACATGCCTGACACAGCTTTCCTAATGTTGGCACAAGAGGTTTCAGTAGCGGGGTGGTCAGCGTCGCTCCTCCTCCTCCTCGGGGCTGGAGGACAAGCTCCTGCCTCAGCTGGGGGTGACTGGGGGGGGGGTGGTGGGGACAGACACGCAGAGGCTGACCTCTCACGTTCCTCTCCAGCCCTATTGTCTGCCATTTCCCCCCAGTATTAATGAGCTACTTGGGATGCATATTTTTCGTGATTGCAAAACAATGGCAGAAGCCCGGGTAGGAAGGCTTGTCATGAAAAAAAAAGAAAATATTAAGTTCATATTGATCCCATAACTTGTGAAAAATACTTTATTGTTCTTCTTCAAATGGGTATTTTATACTACTAAGAGGAGGCTGAATTAGAAACTTACTCCTAGATATGGACGGTTTGTGATAAGCAGTCTGAACTGTAGCGTACAACTGGCTGTGGATAGAGCAAAGCAAGCTTGGCCTGGAAAAGCATCAGAGGCTCCATGTACAGCAAATTCGCCTACAGGTGTCCGTGTGTGGCTGCGTGGACATGTGAGATCGGATGGTCCCACCGAGATTAAGACATCAAGAAAACCAAGCTTTTTTTCTTTTTTCTTTTTTTTTTTTTTTTAACCAATATAATCCATACAATACAATACAAGAGGAATTGACAATACAGTACAATTTTAAAAATTCTTAATACTTGGACAAGAAAATCCTTCTTTTATATTATCTCTTCAACTGTCATTGCTTCTTATCTCCTTCCTTTTCACTCTTTTATTGCCTTTCAAAATAGATTATTTCCCTGGAAGATCGAATTTACAATCTTCTGCTGATTGAAATGTTTAAGTAGTGATTGATGAAATAAAAATGAGGCAGTTTGTGCAGCTGTGAGTGTGCAGGTATCTTTCCACAGGATCTTTTCTATCCCTCGCCATCTCACCTGCGGGATATACTTCCACTTTTTCACCCCCACAGATCTGTGGTTTGTTTTTTTTTTGTCCCCCCGACACACAA
>JAOXJM010000012.1:106880128-106891045 GCA_026413425.1 Tringa solitaria | reverse complement strand
CCCATGTGGCATCCCCCCCCACCCCCCGCCGCCGCCGCGTGCGGGGTGCCTGGGGAGCAAACACCGCTTTCGGCAGAGGAACTCTGGAGAACCCCAACCACTTGGGCCACCCTCTTCTACACGTGCATAACGCTAGACGCTCTTACAACACCGAGATAGCGGGGCTCGGGCACTCCCAGGTGCAGATGGGAACTAGCCGCCTGCGGCCGGTGCATCGGAACAAATATTTTGTAAAGAAAACACCATATATTTATATACGTGTTTTGTAGCGGCTTACTGACTGCTCAAAAATCCCCCACCTTGGGTCTCATTCTGCAAGCTCATAAACTCTAGCCTCCTGCTAAATAAGCACGACAAGGTATAATCAGCTGGAAATAGAAAAAAAACCACAACTGGTAGGAAAAACTTAAAAACCATTAAGAGAACATGCATTAATCATCATGGTGGCAGCTCGCTCCAGATATGTGATCACAAGGAGGAATTTTATGTATATCCTGATGCATGTACACACAGACAAAAAAAAAAAAACCCAACAAAAAAAACTCCTCAGAGAGGGATCTCTCCCGAAAAAGAAAAGTGTATTCAGGTCTGAATTTCAGGCGGCCACAAAGACTTTGTCAAGTTAATTAGATTGTCTTTTAAGTTACATCCCCTTCCAACTGTGAACATGGTCTCTGAGCGAAGGGATTTTATGGCACTACAAAGGTCCCATTCTGCCCTTTCGTTTTCTCTCATGCTGCTCACAACAGCTTCCGTGGCTCGAAATATAAAGGTGCTTAGTTACACTTATTCATACTTTGCTTTTTCTCTCCATCCATGGATTAATCTATGCTGCCTAAAGAGGGCCCAGTGGCAAAGGCCAAAGGCAACTGCAAATATCAATTCCACAGAAAGCTTTTTCTTTTTTTTTAATCCTTTTTAAGAAAGGAGATGATCTTTTTCATCTAAAATCATAGACAAATGCTGTTGAAACAGGAACACAGTCAGTGCAATTCTTTAAAATCTTTACCTTCCTAATGTAGGTCCCTTTCTTCAGCACTACTTAACTTCCTTTAACCTGTTATAGTCTTCTTTTTGTTGGAAACCCTTTGAAATGTTTTTCAGAAGCAAAGAAAGGGCACTTTTTTTTTTTTAAGGAAAGCTGTCGTTTCTTACTGCTGCAATTGCAAACACTCGTCCTACCCGCTTTACTGTAAAAGCTAATGAAAGACCATATACCAGCATTTTTGTGCATGCATGTTTGACCGTTTTAACTTCCTTTTCTGATAGATACTGGAAAAAAGAAAAAAAAAAAGAAGATAAGAAAACGACTTGCCTTCAGTACCTTGGGCTAGGAAAACACATTCCCATTCATTCCCCTACAAAACACACTAGGTGTGCACAAATGGTGTGAACATGGCACTCCTAAGTCAGGAATGAGTATTTAGTCTTGATCGGAAGAGGAAGGAGAGTGCTACCAGCACTGCCTTTGTAAGCTTCCTGCTGCAAGATTAATGGGGTTTGATATCATTGTGGTTATTAGCCCGAAAGAAAACACCGGTTTGGTCATCGGCAGCCAGCTGAACGTAAGATGGGGCAGCCCGGACTCCTGTCTGAGCCACTGTACCTGTAAGTCTTGTTCCTCCTCCTTCTGGTGACCCTACCTGTTGGCTGTATTCATTGCTATCAGACCAGCCACAGTGGAAATTCAGCCATCAAATTACATACCTATAGTAGCGCGACATTAGACTGTTGATTCCTCTAGGAATGGGTCTGTCTTTTAAGGATTTTCTGAAACATTTGTGTATTTTGGCTCACCCAAGTGCTGTTTTTCTCGATGCGGATAGTGAGAAAAATAAGGCAATGGTGCCAAATGAGAATGGAAAGTGAAATGTGGCTCACACTTGGAGATGTAGTAGTTTTTCATGGTGACAGAAGAAGACTACATTTAAAAAAAAGACCAAAGCTCCAGATGATTTTTATGCTACCTTGGGTAAACACCACTAACCAGCAAAGTGAACCTGTTAATGAAATCACCCATATAAAAAAACCCAAAATAAACAAAAAACCAAACAAACAGACAAAAAAAAAAAGATGTAGAAATTCTTTCATGTAACATTTTGGAAGGCATATTTTTTATATCGCTCTGTTTGTAATCTGGTTACCAAAGTCAGCGATGGTTACAGTACTTCCCTAGTTTTTTTCAGTAACACAACCTAGAACTCTTGCTATATGCAATAATATGAACCGTAAATGTGATTTATTTAATTTTAAGAATCAATATATAAGGCAGTTCCTTCCAACGATTAATCGTCTAATATGATTAAATGTAAAGTTTAACAAAGTACCACATTCCCATTATCCGATTCACAAAGACAGATTTGGTTTAAAAATATGCCTGAAACATATTACAGATAATATCCCAGATGATTATTATGTAAACATTGTTATTACAATGAAATTAATTTGATATGAGCTTCATTTCACATATTTAACGTCAACGCTGTAACACAGAGGCCTATTTAATCTGTCCGGTATTTGTGCAGGGTTTTAAATGAAGCATACAAAATCTACAATGTTCTACCTTCTTGTCATGAGGATCCATCTGTTTCCAATTATTGGCCTTTAACTGATGAAGTTCATCAAATTTCATACTAATATTTTCTATGGACAACTGCAGCATATCCCAAAACCCTGCTAAATCCTGGGAGGTCGGCCGTGGATGTGCATTAGGATTCTGTGCGACAGAAGAAAAAAAACACATTGGCTTTAGTACCTTTTAATGAAAAGCATTTGCGCAAATGGTTACGAATCTTGTTAGCAAAGCAGTTTCAGCAGATCCAAGCGATCGGTGGGACACCAAGAGAGAAACAAAGCCGAGCTCTACTTACTGGCGTGGGTTTTTGTGCCTCCGCAAGACCCTGCCCACCCAAGGCAGTGGCTACTGGGGACCATGGGGAAAGGGCAGGTGGCAGGTCCCCTGGGACAGGATCTGCCTAGGGATGTTCCTGGGCACAGCCAGTGATATCCTAACGGCACTGAAGTGAACCGCCAGCCTCCTCTTCGCTTTCATGAGGAAGGATTCCCTGCCACGTTCGCTCTTGTAAAAAGACTGATACCTGTGCACATGTGCGTTTACTGTCTGTGCAAATAGTGATATACCAATGCGTGAACACTTTTTCCACACTCTGAGAACCCAAGGTCTACAAGTATACTCCATTTCAAGTAAAATTGCCTCTTATACATCTCAGTTTGATTTCTTTCTATTTTTTTTTACGAGAATAATCTCTGCAAGGTGAAAAGCTCAGAAGAGAACACGCAGAAGCACAGTAATCCCCTTTTTACAGCTGAAGTTTTGGGCAGAGTGAGACTGGGACACTGGTGGGAAGCGTTGCTTTGCCTGTGCGTGCTCCATCTGGTTCATCAGCACAAGAGTGTTGCTCAGAAGAGCACGCCTGGGCCATTGGCATATCTAACACGGCATGAACCAGAGACTGGTGACCCGAGAGGTCCTGTTGTGTCTTGTGTCCCTTCAGTGTAACCCAGCTCTGAACTTTTTCTGCATGCAGTGGACACAGATGAAATGGCCCCTGCTATGCCATCAAAGTTCATATGAAGGAAGGCTTTCTATGGGATGTGTCTCTATAAACTGGTTCCCAGTTGAAACTCTTCAAAAAAAAGGAGGTGTTTTTTCATAAATGCTGAGCCAATCTGTCTGAGTCCCTA
Organism: Tringa solitaria; assembly: GCA_026413425.1. Taxonomy (NCBI): domain Eukaryota; kingdom Metazoa; phylum Chordata; class Aves; order Charadriiformes; family Scolopacidae; genus Tringa; species Tringa solitaria. The sequence continues at coordinate 106,887,340 of JAOXJM010000012.1, read as the reverse complement.
TGCCAATCTGAGTCAGCAAGGTTTCATGGATGCTGTGGCCTTGTAAGATCCCATTGATATATTGTTAGTAATAAAAAATAAAGAAATTATTATTAGACCCTGGCATGTTGTTTTACATGGCTCAAGTCTTGCTCTGTATTTAAGTGCTCTCCATCACCAGAAGCAATAAATTCAAAAGAGTCAGTCACTTGCCTTAAGAAATTTCTCAGTATTTGTGCTTTTCACAGGAACATTGACACATGGTTTTGATAGGATGATTATACCACTAAAGGAGCAATTATTGAAAACTATAAAGTATATATTAGATTCACAAGGAGAACAGAGTTTATACCTGGATTCCTAATTTTTCAGTGCTTGACACTAGCATGTTGCCCAGTTGTAGGGTTTTAGTTACAAAGGTTTGCAACAAGAATGCTTTTTCAATTTTTCTATTAAGAATTGGAAGGCTTAAGCAGAGGTGTTTTCTGTTGCATTTGTTTGCTGAGGCAGATTTTAGTTTGGGCTTGATTTTCAGAGAAGCACTAATTGAAGCAAAAGGTGGTCACCCCACTCTGGTGAGCAGCACAGGGCTTGCCTTCCCATCCCTATTCTATGTTGATAGAGCATAATAGCTATGTTTTTGCAGCTTCTAGGAATTTATGCCAGAATTGGGAATTAAAGGTATCGTGTCTGTATGAATTGTTAATTAAAAAGTATGAATATTTTCATAAATGCTGGCATTTTTGAGAATCCTGCTTTAAACACATGATGTGAAATGTATTTTTATTTATTAATAGGAATACTGTCCTGACTCTACTACTACTACCAGCATAAAAATAGCAAATAACATTAATACTAGTGGTAGCATATATTGATTACATACAGTAATAATAATGATAACATGCTGGCTCTTTGCCTCTTTGCCCTTTTAGTGCTCTGGAAAGTGACTTACACTGTTGGGGTTGTGGAACTATGAGGCTCCAACCTTCAGCGTCTGATTTCCTGGTATTTCTGTCTTGCTGAATACAGGTGGCATTGGGATTACATGGGAAAGCCCCACTCATGACACTTGTGCTCCACCCTGATATACTTCGCGGAGGCACCCACACTTCTTGGTGCCCACACATACTGAACTCAGGTGTCGAGGGACAGATCTTGCTCCCCTGGAGTCACTAGCAGAATTTCAGTGATATTTCACCCAAAATTTTTTGCCTATTTTAAAGACCTCAAGATATTGTGAAACTCATGCTGACTCCATCAAGTTTGACAGTTACCCCCAAATTCATATCAAGGCTTTTACTGGGAAAACTACCATGTTAGTCAGAAAATGTCTGTTTAGTTTAGGTATGATTATTCACAGGGTTACTAAAAGGCACACAACAATGCCTAGCAGAAAAGTTACATACCAGGTTTTCTTCACAAAGTTCTCTGAACTGGTAAAATTTCTGGGCCATGAGAAGCTGGGCACTGCCCACCGCAGTTCGTATTTTCCCTAGAACTGAGAGAAAGAGAAACATAAGTCACGATGTTTTCTTCGCTGCGGGCAACAACAAGCCTATAAAAAGAGAGGAGAAAGCTGCATAGTAGTCATCTCTGGCTTTCAAAAAGCATGTTATCTCTCGGTCACGGATTAGAGAGAGGCTGCTAGATCTGAGGCCAGATCTGCACTAGGCGAAGGTGTCCTGCAAGGGCTCCCAGGGCAGCTCGCATCGGCAAAAATGCTCATCTGTTGCTGCAGCATACCCTCGTTCCCCCAGTGAGACCAGTTGTAACCAGGAAAGAGCACTTCCATGGCAGTATAAATACGGCCAATTAAAAGCTTTTGCAACCTGTATAGAAAGGTCACCAGAAATGACATCTGTCATCATTGCTGTGACCTCATCATCATTACTGCATTCAGGCACTGAATACAAACCCAGCTCCCTGTGCAAGGATACGCAGCTTTCAAAACCCAAGATGCCACCTACACTGTTCAGACAACACTGTCCACCAACATTTCTGCCACCCCGCTTAGTAACTCAGCACCTTGTTCTCAGGTTTAGCTGAGTGTGGCTTGATCAGAGCCCCAGGAAGGGAACGGTGGTTTTAAGGCACATCGATGAATCTCATTCAGACCCTCTGAGTATTTATCTTGGGCACAATCTGGAATGGTTTCTGCCTTTGGATCCAGATACCCAGGCAAACTTCAGGGAACAATCATGCCCTGGCCTCTCCTCCTTGATGGTAACATGGGGGGGAGGCATCAAAGAGGCCCAGCTCCAGTGGTGTCTGAGGACATCTTTCTACAGACAGCTGGGTAGCTGTGGTCCCTTTGGACTGAGTACTGCCACGGACTGCAGTGAGCCAGAAGACAGCTCACAGTAAATAAAACAGGAGCTCAAAATGCTTTGGTTGCATTCAACCTCACTGAAATGGTGGGGTTTCACTGCTACCAGGGGTTGTTGAGAACATGCTGCCTGAAACCACCGAGTTCTGGTTGAGGGGGAAAGAGTGTGTGTGCATGTGCATGGAAAAAGAAGCAAGTGTGCAGAAACAGAGCAGAAAAACAGACATGGCCTCAACTGGAAGCAGGACAGTGAATCCAGAAAAGAGAGTGCGATTTTGGGGGCTGCTGATTGAAAGAAAACTGGTGCTGTGAGCATCTGTGAGGTTTGTTTGGGACTTTTGGTTCTCAGGAAAAAAACCCACCAACATCTATGCTTTATGCACTGCCTTTAAATAAACAGGCTGGCATCACAGATGTATCTGGCTCCATCACTAATTTTCCCTCTCAGCTGAAGCAACTTACTACCTCTCAATTCTTTGGTTAATTATTTATTTTACAATTAATTTCATTTAATTAAAAAAAAATATTACCACTTCAGTAATGAAAAACATGAATGGCAGCCACTGTGCCACATTTTTCACTATCATTTCTACTCATAGATATTTGCATTGTCCCCCCAGCCCTCGAGTAAACACAGCGACTTCACCCTGACAAAGTTACGGTCAGGATAGATGAGGCAGGTGAGGGAGGAATAGGAAAAATGAAGAGATGAACTAGTCTAAAAGAGATATTAGTCCTTAGCCCCCCTCCTCTGTACCATCCTTTGGGCACGGTCACTTTTTGTATAAAACCTAACACAACACAGCAGAGTTTCACTTGGAAAATACTGCTAAGTGTTTTGACTTACCCCAGTGAAAAATAAATAGATAAATAAATAAGTAAATCTTTGCTGTAATGCCTTCTGACAACACTTTAAGGGTCTCGTGGTCCTGTGACCAGCCGCGGTGCATGTCGGCAGCCTGTGACCAGAACGCCACCGTGCAGTGTTTGGGAAGAGAAAGGCCTCTCCACGGGATTCACTTGCGTAGCCACACGCTCAGCAAACTGGCACAAACACCCACGATGAACTCAAACTGGGCACGCAGTAGTATGAAATCTGTGTTCTGTTCCTTCAGGGCAAATGGCTTTTCCTTCAGCAGTCTTAAAGCTCGCTCCTTAAGGCTGCTGAAGGAAAAGAGGGATGCGGAGATCATTTATACTTCAGAGGAAAGGAAAGGAAAGGGAAAAAAAAAAAAAAGAGAGGGTGAAGAGGGAGTCTTTTCACATTTTTTCAGAAACTATAGGAGAGAGCTCTGTGAACACACACAGAGCCCAGACTTTCATTTCGTTCCCAGAACTCAGCTCAGCACTGCCAGGAAATAGCCGTGAGCTGGAAGATTCACTAAGCAGAATATTTTCAGCATATTGCGCAGGGAGTTTTGCACACAACTCTCATTATTGTTAGCAAGGCTTGCGTGTCTAATTCTATGCGCTCAGTGCTGAAAATGGACCCCTTGGTGTGTCTAGTCATTTATGCAACCCAATATGCAAACCACTCAACTGAAAGGACTTTTCAATAGTAGGAGGAGCTACTCCGGGAGCTTTCATGTGGTTCCCATTGTTATGAAAACTCTTCCCACTGAGTATATTTGGGAACAGCTGCCTCATCTGGAGCTCGGCCACTCTGACGCTTCCCAAGACTTGAGAAGGGGAGAAAAAAACGGTCTCTGGACTTCTCGGGACACAAAAAGACAAGGCGGGCTCTTCCTGGAAACCCGCACCACCCGAGTTGGAAATCATGTCCTGAGCATGAAGAAATGTAAATACACCTTGTTGGTGATGGATGGGAATGTGCCACTTTCTCTGAGGGAAGAAGGGCTTAATATTCAGAGGTGTCAGCAGAGGGAAAAGGAAGTCCTTGTCCTTGGCTGCCTAGCGACTGGCTCTTTGCCTAAAAACCATCATCCCAGCTGACTGTGGGATGCATGCTGATGCTGTTCTCTATTGTTGCCACTTCTGCTGTAGCCGCGGCTGTATCTAGTCAAGTGTCACTGATTCCTCGCCCCTCAAAAGCAAGCGGTCTGTTAATGTGCAACCAGTCAACAACCAACTCTGTCACGGAAGTTAGGGAGAAGAAGGAATGAAAAAAAAAAAAAGACAAAGCATGCAAAAGACTGAAAGGAATCTCTCCAGAACACATAAAGCCTTATCAATAGCCTAAGTTATGCTGCCAAACACACGTTGCTTTTACTGTTTGAAGGCAGAGTGCTTGTCTCACTCAGTCAAAACTTCCAGTGCCAAGGCCAAGGCGTAGTAAAAAACCAAAATAGACCGATACTGTACTTTTTTTAGGAGAAAAGCCTATGAGGTTTGAAGCCAAATACCAAGAAAATAAATGGAATTGCAAGAATAATACTCAAAACACATCAGAAAAGAATCAGAGAAATCTTCAACAGCAAGGGAGATGGGGTACAGGAGAAAAACATATAAACATTCAAATTGATGTGTTCAGCTAATAGGATGCAAACAAAATGTATAAAAACCAAGCAACAACAAAAAATGCCAACCCATCAAGATGCAATCATAGCAGACTTAAACACCTATATAATGTTATTCATGTCTGCTTTCTATTCCATACGGGGATATACAGCACACTCAGCACGGCTGGATCTGAATGCCTTCCAGTAACGCATTAAGCAGCATTATTAACATCCATCATATGCTTTGCTGTCACCCCTTCCCCAGGGGGAGAAGTGTGTGTATTGCAGTGTTTTGTTTCTATAGTTTGAATTTTTCTTCACCCGCCCCTTTGCTTTGACCTCTCTTCCTTGTAATTCCAGTTCTCTCCTGTGATGACTTTTAAGAAATAGACAGTTATGTCTATTATGGAAGAACTCCTTTGGTATAGCTATTTTGACATAATTCAGCTGTTGGGGAGTGTCTCCTTGCTATTACTGTTCCTGACTAGGGGTCACAGGATATTATTCTAGGATAGACACACGCCAATGAATTTCCTTGTGTCTCGAACCCCCCCAACCTCTACTCTTTTTTAAATGTTCTTAACTATAGACTTAGACTATATGCTGTTCAAGCAATAAGTTCTTTCTTCTCTCGGTTCTAAGAAGAACCGCATAGGACCTACTTTGGGATTGTAAACCTCTATGTATCCCCCCACTCCCTGTCTCCACGGGAAAAGAAATGAGGCAACAAAAAAAGAACTGCAAACACAAGCAAAATGGTGGTGATGCTGTTATCTGCCCTACATAGGAAAGACGCTGTGTGTAACAAGGATAACAAAATATAAGAAAACAACAGCAAAAAACACATGAAGTGATGTGAAAAGCCATCACATAGAAGCCACGGGAGTTTTGAGGAGGGGCAGCATGACTTGGCCTTAAAACACCAACTGATCTCTTTGCATTTCAACTTTGACAGGCCCCAGGGTCTAACAAGTGACAAAGGAGGTACTTTAGGACTGTGACTATCAAATACCCTTAATGTGAAAGCACCTGGTTGGTAGGCAGGGAACAAGCTAGGGAACAGAAAGCCAGCGGCTTGCTCGTTGCCCCAGGAGCAAGTGGGGGGAACAATAGCCGAAATTACAGGGACACAGCCTGACATTTGCGTTGCAGATGTTGGCTGGGCACTGTGCATATGAAGCAATCCTGCCATAGAGCTGTCACAATCCATTTCCAAGCCAGGATGGACCAGCATTTTAGCCTATTCTTGTTGACAGAGCTACATTTAAATAACGCCCAAGCATGACAAAAGCCAGGAAATTCAAAGTTAAAGCTACTGCTCGAGTCTTAAGCTCGGCTTTTAAGGAGAAAACGGCCAAATGGAGCAAGCTACGAAGCAGGCAGTCCTTGCTTTGAGTCATAGTTACTTATAGGAGTGATCTCATTGAAATTAATAGGACTGTCTGCATGAGTAAATGCTGTTCACTGGGAGTAAAGCAGTTTCCATGTGTTCTCTGACTGCCTTGGCTTTTATTAGCACACGTCACATTTTTTTTCCCTAACTATATTGTTTTGTTACTTGCGGATTTCTCTTTTCTCCTTGCTAGCCTTTGGACATTGGCAGGGCTTCCAGCCCCGAGCTGGCTTTCCTTGGAGAAACCCTCGCAGACGGAGATGTCCCTTCTGGGGAGAAAAGAAAATCCGAGCAAGAAAAGGACGAGTCGGGCAGCCGGCCAGAGGCACGTAGCCAGGGGGATTCCAGCAAGACTCGGCCACACGTCAGGCTGGTGACTGTCCCTCTGCAAGGCTGCATCAGCCCGCTGTGGGACCAGGCTGCCTCGCTCCTCTGGGCGGCAGGGAGCAGGACAGCTTGGGGATGCCCTGCAGAGGCCTGGGAAAATGGTTTTCTTTGCTCTTGGCTGAGAATGAACTCCTGGATCTCCTTTTCTTTTGCCATGCACAACTATTATGAAAAATGTGTTTTTTTCCTTAACTTTCTTCTCTTGTGTCTAGCCTTCGCTTTTCAAGTTTTCCTTTGAAACAATCAAAACAAACCAGCAGAAATTGTGCAAGCATCGCATAATTTGCCAGAACTGGCTGAATTTGCAGAGACTCTGGTCCTACACAGTAAAGTTACTGCAGATTTGAGGTCAACCTTTGTTTGCAGACTAGCCCAGAGGAGTATAATATACGCGCAAGACAGTTATAGTGACATGTCTTGTCAGAGCCTTGGTTTTCTGTTTTAGTGTTTACTTGATTGGCCTGACTTGTCTCACCACTAAACCCATGTTATACCTGACTTGCGGTGAATCAGGCCCACTGTTTGCTCCCGATGGTTATCTTCACAAACCATCTTCACATCGGAGCCACATTACAACCCCGCATGAAAGAGAAACATTTATGTTAAAGGTCCATTTTACTCTGCTCTGGTGAGACCTCACCTGGAGTACTGTGTGCAGGTCTGGAGCC
>JAOXJM010000012.1:106853922-106880028 GCA_026413425.1 Tringa solitaria | reverse complement strand
GTGTCCCTGCCAACTGCAGGGGGGTCGGACTAGATGACCTTTGAAGGTCCCTTCCAGCCTGGACCATTCTATGATTCTATGATTTCTGAAGGCAGGGGGACAAAATGAAGACCTCCGGCTCTTCCAGAAAGGTTAACGTCCCATGTGAAATAAAAACGACAGCAAAAAATCCAGCAGAACCAGGCTTGGATATAAATTCAGGTGTATGTTCCTGCATCCACCACTGCAGTGCTACCTGGGGAGCCAGACCTGTTGCTGCTAATTCTGTGTGTAAACAGTTACTCCAGATGCCCGAGCCAAAAATCACCGACATCAGTGGCGAGGCTGTGGCTATATTAAGTTTTGCAGGGGAGAGGCAGAAGGAGAGAACAGAAGGTTGAGGAGAAAACCAAAAAAAAAGAGTAAACAATTGATTTTGCTTGAGGTCTAATACAAAGTGTCAATCAATTCTCACAAGGTATTTAACCTCATATCTCTAATATCTGTTTTTTTTTCATGAGAGCCCTAGAGTTTGCAGCCAATGTCCCCATAACAGCAAAATACATGGAAACCATAGTGTAAAGCGCGAGTGGTGTTCATCTGCCTGTTACACATGCCGCGGTTTTATCAGAAAATGATTTTGGCTAAACCCAGAATATACTATACAATAAATAATTCATGGCGGGAGGGGAGCCACGTTTCTCTCTACGTTGGCATTTCATCGTGCAGCCACTGAGCCGCAGCTTGTTTTTATACACAGCAGCAGACTCCATTCCCCAGCTAGAAACATTCAATCCCATCTGGTAGATTCATTCCCGGCTAGATAATGCCCAACGTATCCATGTAACGTACGAGCCACTGTCAAACAGCAGCGAGCCGGCTCCCCGAGACAGCTGTTCCGCACAAGGGCCGCATTGTCTGCGGGAAGCGGGGATCGTTTTACGCCCAGCGCCGGGGGGACGAGCCCTCTGTCAGCTGCCATGGCATCAAGAAAACCTCGCTCATCACACGTTCTCCTTATTTTGTTATCTGGCCAAACACACGCTGGGGATGTCAGGTGGAAAACAAAGGATGCGTTCCCCTGCTCTGGTTATATTTCATTAGGAAAACCAAAGCAAGCACACCTCTTCTTCTCCTTTTCTCCCTCTCTTCAAAGTTTATAGACGGATGAAAAAGATATATATTTCAGGGCAGGGTTTGTAACAGCCAGGCTTTTGTTTCTGGCGCTGCTGAGCGGGCAGTGTGGCCCCAACCATATGCTTTTCCTTGGCACCAGGTAGAGCGGGGCTGCGGAGCTGCAGTGGAAAGCCCTGCGCAGCCTCCACCAGAGGCAGCTGCCATGTGCCGGGGCCACCGATGACGTCACACCGTCAGTATGTCACCAGTGACCCCAAAACGTGAATGACCCTGTTTCTCCTCCCGTTTCCAGTGATCACAAGAAGTGCCGGTCAGAAAAATGAAGAGGAGGAATAATCCACAGGACATGGGCCATGTGCGCTGTAATGAGATGTTAGGAACAGCCAACCTAAGCACTCCTTTTCCTTCCCCTTAACTGATTTCTCCCACTGTTGCTCAAAGAAGAGCCCTTTAATTTAAAAAGACCTCTATATACCAAAGACACTGAGAAAAAATTCTGTACATGAATATACATGTTCTGCAGGTATTAGCCTTGTGAAATTCACTTCGTGTTCCTTTCCCAAGGTGAATCACTAGTTTGGTGCACAAATAAAATATGTGTGCACAAATGAAATAAAATATATAAAACATCATTCTATGATTTGAGGTTTTTTCCATTATTACCAGTTCATAGAATCATAGAATCACAGAATAGTTGGGTCGGAACAGACCTTTAAGGATCATCCAGACCAACTCCCCTGCCACCAGCAGGGACACCTCCCACTAGACCAGGTTGCTCAAAGCCCCATCCAGCCTGGTCTTAAACACTTCCAGGGATGGGGCATCCACAACTTCTCGGGACAACCTGTTCCAGTGTCTCACCACCATCATTGTAGAAAATGTCTTTCATACGTCCAATAGATGTTGTTGCAACAAGAAAGCAAGTGGGTTTTATGGTTTGGACTTACAAATGTGTATTTCTATTTGTTATGTGTTCACACTTCTTTTTCAATCTAAAATATCTTAGTTCATGGAGTTTATTTCTTACCTACCAACAAGAGAAAACCTTTGTATTTTGATACATGTTCAGAGAGATTTTTTGAATGTACTGATGGTGTAAATTAAAAATGAGGTTCAAATACTCTAAAACTTGGGGAATGTGGATCTGCTTTGAAGGCTAATCCTTCAATATTTTTCTCTCAGAAGAAATTGTTATCCCATTATATAATTGAAATACCACACCTTAATGTTATTTCAGACTTTCCATTAGAAGTCAATTTCCAGTTGCTTACAGTAGTGTCTAACTATCTAGATCAAACTTGTCTATGGTTATTTCTTTTATTGGGTTGAATGGAATGTTCCAGCAGAAACAGCTTATACATTTCTAAGAATTGTAAAAAAAATATTTTTTACCAATGTTAATTCCTTTTTCCATAAATCAAAACCTTGACATCTCAGAATAATTCTAGCACCTTCCTTCTTGAGACGAAGGGTTAGAAATTTGAAAAAAGCAATCTTGGAGCTGAGGTAGTAGTCCTTGCTTTGGTATGAACTAATTTGGGGGTTGGAAAAGTGTTATTTGTGTATCCAGGAAAATATGCTTAGGTGTGCCTAAATTATACAATATTGAACTCTCTATATGCAGCTGCTCCTTAGTGTTTCCTAGAAGTTCCCTGCTAGAATTTGAAAAAGCTTCATTCACAAGAAGCATGCTCCTAAGCTCACAGGTTTACCTATGTCCCAAAGTTGACAGCTATCAATAGTACTGCTCCATGTAATACAAGTAAATGGAAAAAACTTCAGTTTTTACTGGGAGAAAAAATCCTGGTCAGGGAGGCACATGTTCAGGTCTTTTTCCCTAACTAGAGTGAATTAATAAGACATGAGCTACCCAACCCCTCTTATTAATGAAGGCTTACTAGACATTCCCATTAGCTTACAGGTGGGGTAACACTTCTGGCAGCAGTGACAACTGAGATGTAGTTTGCATGTGTGTGTGTGTTTTATCATAGAATACAGAAAGCTTGCTTTATGGGGAAGATCAAAGAGGAATAAGAACTGCAGGGGAGATGAAGGGAGACTTGAGAGGGGAAGACAGGGAGAACAACTTGGAAGCACAACTGAAATCTCAGCTGGGAGAAGCATCTGAAGACTCTGATGCCAATCACCATCTAAAACGGCAACTAAAATATTGAATTTAATAAAAAGGAACTAGAATCTGTTCAATTATATTCTAAGGTTATGAGAAGTGATTTCAAATGGAAAAGTTAAGAAACATTAATACTACAAGATCCCTAACCATGATTTCCTAATTATCCGTTGAACTATGCAATCCCAAAAGCTAATACCAATGGAGTTTCAGAAGTGCTGAGCGTTTGCATTCCCTGTCAACTTTAATAAGGATTATTATATACATACATATGATCCTTTTGAGAATCACAACCATAGCTTCATTAGCTAAATAAGAAAGGGTACGATACAGAATTCACTGGAGTAAATTTGACCTATATGAAATACTTTTTTAATAGTTTCAATATTACTGTATGCAGCTACTTACTGTCCTCAGGTAAGTTGTTTTCCCGTTCTTCTCTCTCCATCTGTTGGCACCAGCCCTCCATACGATCTCTCTCTGCCTGAAGTAGCTTCAGAAACCAGTGGCCATCTCGGGGGCACACTGACCTTTGAACAGCTTCTAGAGGATCTTCGGTGATAGAGTCAATCCAGGGGTCAGGAGGAGGTAAAATTGACGGATCAAAATCTGTATCAAAGTCATCATCCACTGCACATGCATGGTAGTGGTTTCCTGACCCTTGTATGCTAACGGTAGAGGTGCTTGCATCTCGGGAAAATTGTCTTGATATTTGTCCAGAACACGTATTGTCCTCTTGAGGATCGATTATTTCAAAGTTCTCATGGAAATCCAAGTCTGCTTGCACAGCTGTTGTTACACTATTAGATCGCGTAAACCTGCGAAAGCTTTGAAGAGCACAAACATAAAATGTTTAGAAAGCTTTTTCCAGCTAACTCAGTAAGAAAGGGCTTATTAAGATTCTGCCACTCCTCCCAAGACTGGCAGTCAGGGCTCTCAGTGCTACACTCAGGTGCTTTTTCTTGAAATGATCAGCATAAACTTCTTTTCTTATTGCAAGCCAACAAACAAACAACTCTTTTTTTTTTCCCATGCAAGCTCACTGTTTATTGAGGCAAGTACCCCTAATTGTTGTGTGGTTTAACAAAGTCAGAAGCTAGCCCAAGAGACAGCTAGTCAGTAGTACCAATTAGCGAAAGGTGGAAGGGGCCCAATTTTAAGAAATGACTTATCTTGCAGCTTTTAAAACTCACACCCCTTTGAGGTTGCACACCCAAACTCACAAGCCACATTTAAAAATCACACATGTGAGACTGTTAACATAGTAATACCAATGAATCCACTATCTACATAATGTTATACATTCCATTTATAAAGATGATGAGTATTTTTAAACCAGAGAAGTATTTTGTACTGTTTCTTCATAATTACTCTTTGTAATTATGTACCTGCCAATACCGCTGTCATCTCTCACAATTTTAATGCTCGTTCATAGTGTTCAAATGTTTTGTTTTTCACAACCAACCTCCAGTTTCAAAATGGTCTCTTTTTCACCAAAGCTAGTATTCTCAGTCACTGTCTATGTTACCCTCATCGTGATGGCTGCTACCCCTGTAGGCAGCTTCTTTTTACCTTGTGTTGCTTCCCTACGCTGGAGCCTTTGAGGGCAGAGAGCAAACCCTGAGGGTAACGGCAAAAGCAGGGGAGAGAGGAGGTTTGGGGCTTTCGGTTTGGGTGTTTTTTCTTTAAGTAAACAGAAACTTCAAATTCTACAGTCCCAGAGATCTGAGGTGAAGAGGCTGATTGATAGAGAAGGAGCAGAGGGAAGTGTAAGGAGTGAGAGACACCTAATGCTGTTGCAGAGGGTGGTAGTGAGAGCAGATATGACAAGCAGTAAATTGTGGAGGGAATGAGTGGAAAATCTGCAGGCAAATAATTAGAGAGTCGGGATTACTCAAGAAACTGGTGCACTGAGGAACACAGGAAAAATACAGAAGAGGCAGACATCTGCCTTGCCACATGATAAAAGGAATAAAGAAGGCAGAATTATGAAGTAATTAAGATATGTTACCTAAATTAGTAATTTTTAGGCTTCAGAATGGACATAGTTTTGAACTGAACGGGGACAGTTTCCCTCTCTTTCTCACTAGTACAGGATGCCTGAGCACTCATGCAGCCGGTACTTTGCTCTAGTTTGTTTCTAATCTCACATTTACTCTTGAAAACAGTATAAGGACCCATTTTCCTGTAATATTTTGGCTCTTTTGCCCTTATCAGTTCTATTTTTTAGTTAGAGCTCAAGCAGCAATGAAAATGCTGAGGAGACAGTGGAGCTGGATGCTGGGCACCACTTCACTCCATTTATAGTCCACCTTCCACTGAAGAGCAACAGCCCGTTAGACAAGTGCAACTGGCAGCAAAACTTCATCACGTGTATTCAGTCTGCAGCTGGAGAGGGAGCAGACAGAAGGATGCTGAGGAAGAATTTGATGTCCTAAATACCTGGTGCAACCAGATACCTCAGGAGGAGTGCAGCAGCCTTAGGGAGGACTGTACCAGGTTCTGCTGATGGAGGAAATTAGTGGTTGCTGATCTGAGGCTTTGAGAGGAGCAGAGCAAACCAAAACAGGAGTTGAGAAGGGTTCTTCGATGATTAATAAAAGACACCAATTCTTCTGCAGAAGAAAGCTACAAGTGGCCTCTCAGATGCACCAATCCCTGGAAAACTTAGATCCTGTGCATTTTTTTAATAATGGCCTAGAATGTAAACATTTTAATGTAGCACCTGCCACTTGCAGCTCTTCTGAAACAGGTGTTGTTAAACAATGCAAAAGTCATGGTTATGCCACTGTAGTTTTGCACAATATGCAGCAGCAAACTGAAAAATATGGAGTGAGCAGAACTCTTCAGCTTGGTAGTATTTATCCTTTGAACAAGCAGAGCAAAGCATTTTGCTATGGATTGATACAGCAGAAAAAGTTCAAAAGGGAGGACAAGGATCATTGGAGCTACGGTATGGCTTCCCTAGGAGGAAAAAGATTTCTTGGTTTAGAAAACAGATGGCTGAAGAGGGATATGAGCCCTGTGAAACCCCTGCTAGGTGATGTTACACCATTTCTCAGAGTCCAAGAACTGTGGGGAGGAAGACAGCCAGTTACAAGGCTTAGAGGTCTAAAGATTTAAATCTAGCAAAAGGAAGCACTTCTTCACACAATGTGTAATTAAATTGCCACAGGACCCTGGGAAAACCAAAGGTAAAAATAGGTTCAAAGAGAACCTGATCAAATTCACAGGAGATAGGTCCAGGAAGAGCTATTACACAGATGTCACATCTGGTTTAGGAAGTCCCCAAACAACAGACTGCTAAATTGGGAAGGTCTACTGGGAGAGGTAGTGCTTTATACACACCCTTTATACTTTTCCTTTACACATACTGCTTTATACTTTTTCTAAGCATCTGCTATTGGCCCCTGGCAGAGAAAAGCTGTTAGACTGGTATTAATGGTTAGAAAGACTTTAGCTGTAGGTTGACATTACAATGAAAATCTTTTGGTCCAGTCTGCGCTAATTTTTTAAAAATGGCTTTAATTTGGCCACCAACCTGACAAATCCCTTATCTGCACTGAAGTGCGTGCATGCATACACACACATAGACACAGCCACATGCTCATCACACAGGATTTCTTTTCAGTCATTTTGTCAGGGTTCACTGAGAGCCAAGGCATCAGTACACGGTGTACTCTTCCACACCTTCCAGGGTACCGGAGAAAAAAACAAATCCCTTAAGCAAGCCTCGTACTTCTCTGTGCCCCTACCTCCACATCACAGCCACCTTCTACTTTACCCAGTGTCCTAGACTCTGTTATCCTTCTATTTTAGATGACCATTCCTATTTTCAGTTAACACCCTGGCTTTTCAGTGTACACCAAATCCCAAATGTGAAAACATCAAGGTCTACTTGCCAAAAGGATGTATTGCTGGAGGCACTACATTTCAAAGCTTTCGGGAGTGTACTCTTACTGGGTTCAATATGAGCTAGTACCACCAAAACCAGACTGCTCAACAAATAAAATAAAATGACCTACTTTTTTTGCCTTTCTTTTATCTATATAATAGTATGCTACAGGCTTGCTTGACGGATTCTTGGCAGTGGATTGTGTAACCTGTCTGTCTTCAAAAGAAAAACAACTTGGCAATAGAATACAGCATCAGTTCAAAATTAAAAAAATACTCTCAAGGAAATGTATGTTGAATGAAATGGAAATGCAGGAAGGCACCCACTATCTGCCTCCAGCAGATCTATATAAATGCCTAATAGATGGTAATTTTAGTCTCTGACATAGCTTCCTCACTCACTTCCAGGATGTTTTACTCTTACAAAATACCATTTGTGTCCCATATGAGTCTTTTTTTTGGTTTTGCTCTGAGCTGAAACTCTACCACAGGACAGCTGCTGAAGTGAATGCCTAAGTTTTCACTATTTCTACACGTACAAAATATTCACAGGTCCACCTAAAAACTATTTTTTTTTCATAAACTGTTGGTAATTGTTAAAAACAGAGATTTGCTGCTTCTTCTGCTTTCAGGCTTGGCGCTTTTGTAATCAGTTATGCCCTGCAGGCACAAGGTGTAATAATTACAGCTTCAGAGAACTGCAGCAGATATTTGGCCTAAGGTGCAGAAAGCCATGAAACCTCAGACTGGATAAACCAGTATGGAGAACAACAGCACGATGTGTTTTGAACAGCAACAGCAGGGTCACTTGTCAGCATTTGGCTCTCTGTTTCTAAGTCTTCGTTTGCTTTCTCTTGAAAAACATGTTTACATTTCAACTCAGAGAACTTCTTTCTTCCCTAAAAAAACCCACAACACCTAGAAAAGATCTAGTTTTCAAACCAATCAATGCACGGTGAGCCTCAGAGACACTTACATTACATTCAGTCTACCTCACTTTACCCACTGGCTTTACTATTCTTTGGTTGTTGGCTTCACTGCAAAGGTTAGCAGAAGAAAACAAACTGCAGAAGGGGTAAGGATAGAACAAAGCACACAAGATTGTGTAGCTTGACCTACAGCCAAAGATCCTGACATTAGAAGACATGATACCACATCTGCTAACTCCTACAAGAGAGACTAAAAGTGATTACAGAGCTATGGACTGACAGCCCCTTGTTCAATCAGAATGTGTGCTAATTGGCCTGGCATAATGTATGACTTCTTTTCTGGTTCAGTAGAACTTGTTGACTTCCAACCACTCAATTATCTTCTGTAAGTGAGGAATGGAAGGTGGTCCCTTGAGGTCAAGAAGTCACAGGTAGAAAGAAAGGACAAGCAGGCAGAAATGTAAGTGCCCTGAGATTGCATTGATTAGCTTCATTAGGTACAGGTTTCAAAATTGCCCTGGAAAGGGTGGGTCATGTGAGGAAAGGGGAAGAACATTTTGGTGGGTGTTTTATTAGCATCATGGGGGAGATCAGGTGTGAGATAAAAGAATAACAGCAGGAAGATCATGTGGTTACCATTTAAACAAATGCATGCCAGTTGTTTTTCCACAAGAAGGACTGGACAGAGATACTCTATATAAATGCTAGAAATCGTAGAGCTGCTGCACTTAAGAAATGAGTGTGAAAAAGATTATTGAGGGCTGGCAGCATAAAGAACTGAGGATAAGATGAATAGCGGTGATGGATTCAGCTGTAATATGGTCAGGTAGCGGTAGGCACATTTATCCTTTGAGCAGTACAAGAGGAGAAGGAGGAGGACTCAGAGTCATCTGTCTTGGCAGGAAGCCCAGGTTACAGAGAGCGAGGGGCTAATGAAAGGTCTGAGTGGAGACGGGAGATGGAAGAGATAGAGCTGTCCTCTGAAGATGATCTGGTTTTGAGCTACTTAGATCAAGAGACAGAGACAAAATCTTTTGCTTACTGGGTCCAAGCACAGAAGCAGGAATATTTAAAAGGATACGAGGAGGTAAGACTCCTTAGTGCGAGAATGACAAGTCATACGAGGTGAGAGAAAGGAGAAGGAAAGGGCAGGAAGCAAAGAAGAGGAGTGAAACAAATTTAGTATGGTAGGCTTTTGGTGCATTAAGCAAAGAGTTTCCCTGTTTTGTAACAGTGTATTCAGTACCTTAGACTGAGCAATTTACATGTATTCACGTAAACATAATCAATTTACATGTATTCATGTAAACATGATCAATTTACTGTATTTATCCTCCTTGCTGTGTCACTCTTCTCTTCTTATTTGACATTTATTTAACATTTCTGAAGGCCGAAAGATTTTTAAAAACATTCATTTGTCAAAGGTTCAACTCAAAAGGGCTTTTCTGTGGCTCTGCAGATGTTATGGTGCAGGGGCAGGGAAGAATGCGCTGTATTTACAATTCTGTTCCTGTAACAGATAATCAATACATTGTGCTCTGCTGCGTAAAAAAAAAAAAAAAGAATATGAGTGCCAAACCATGATGATAAGCCCTTTGTGCCTTGAGTGCACTCATTTTCTAAGGATTAGGGGCTGTCCTTTATCAGCTAGTTCACTTCTGAAAGTCCATGATAGATTGCTGCTTGCCAGTCTGCTCCAAACAGCAGCAACCTCAACTTTATCAGCAAGGAAACCCCCAAACACAGGTGTCGGTAGGTAATGCAGAAATAGTGCTTTCTCAGGGCAGACTCTCACAGCCAAACCTTACCTTTTTCTCTGGAGCAATAAAAACTGCAATAGAAAGAGGACTTTGGAAGTAAGGTACTTACAAACAGCCTTTTCTTTCTTTCTTTGTTTTTCTGTTTTTTCTTTGCTTTTTTTTTTTTTTTTTTTGAGGGGAGGGGAGGGGGCGGCGTGGGGTTTTGGGGTATTTTTTTTCTTTTTTTTTTTTTGTTTTTTTTTTTTGATTTTTTTTTTTTTTTTTTTTGAGGGGCGGGGAGGGGGAGGCTTGGGCTTTTGGGGTAGTTATTTCCTTTGTGCTCAGACTGAAGGGAAATGGTCCTTCAGCATCTATTCTAATGTGCTCATTTATCTAGTGCTGGAAGAGTTGTGGGTAAATGGGGCTAAGGTCTAACACATAAAGAAATGTCTGCCAGCAAGAGATGTTTTAGCAGGTTAATGAGGAACTTGGTAATAGCCTAGCAGGGGCATTGCAAAATCACATTTCTTTTTGCTGAAATCACTTCAGCCTTTCAAAACCACAGGAAAACACTCTGCTACGTTATGGGGAGATTTTGTTGAATTGAAAATGGTGTAGATTACATGTTATTTTTGAGTATTTTTAGCAAAAGTAGGAAAAAACCAGTGTGAAAATGGGCATCTCCTCTACTCACTGCTGCTGTTGGTGGGCCAGAGAGGGCAGAGGGCCCTAATTTTGTCAGCTTGTATTTGCTGCACCCAGGTTTTCTCTGGAGAGGTTGCAAGGGTGACTCTTCCCTCACCAACAAGCCATGTTGCCCTGAGGCTTCTCCTACGATAAGGCACAGCGAGTTATCAACAAAACAGCTCCAGGATCTGAAAGTTATGCTGGGCCCAAATGGCTTGGGAAAAATGACCAAGGGCTTGGGTGGGCGCTTGCAGCCGGAGCAGCAGTGGGCAGGCCACCACCCTCACAGACCAGGGGAGAGTCCAGATTAGGGACCTAGGAATTAGGATTTGCAGATGCGGTCAGGCACTCAGAATTCTAAGTTATGTGTCTGGAAAGGGCCACGTACTGTTATGCAGCCCTGCGATGTAACTGCAGTGTGTCATCCAAAAGAAACATAAACCTTGAAGACATCAACTATTCTATTGTTTGCTATATATTCTATATATATGTGTATATATATTTTTTTTCTAAAATTTTTTTTTTCATTTTTATTGGAGCATATTTATTGACCAACTTAGGTTACACTGCAGATTGGAGAGAGAACCGAGTTTTACAGGCTTGCTTTTTAATCTCAACAATTTTTTTTTTGCAAGGGAGCCGTTGTAATGCAGAGATGTCTGGGTGAGATACCTGAGCAAAAGCAAGCAGTTTGGCTCTGCCACTGCACTGCTCCACGTGGCTGAAATTATTCTGCTGAAAAACAAGGTGAACTTCCCCATCGTCTCTATGCTGCTGCAGCCATCCCGAGACTAGTACTCCACCTGCACCACCACCTGCTGTTTAGGTAGATTTTCTGGGGCTTATTAAAAGTATTTTGACCTTCAAAATATGTGGCGCTTTTTTTCCAGTTCTCCCCCTGGTTCTGAAAAATCCCCTCTGAGAAATAAGAGCTACAGCATTTATAAAGCTCAGCTTTTCAGCTGGGTGATCTAAGAATTCATCCAGGAAGCAAGTTTATATGGTTATGCGTGCAGGAACTAGAGCTCTTAAAAATTAGTTGTGGCATAATTATTTACTTTAGAAAAACAGTATTAACTTTTACTCACCACTTCTCCTCCTCTACTTGAACTCCTATGGACTGGAACTTACTGGTTGCTTTATTTTCACCTGATTTGGTGGATTCTTCAGCACCATCAACCTTGAAAAAAAAAACAAAACAAAAATAAAACAACAGCTAACTAACAGAATGTATTTTAGCAGAGATTTCACCCAGCTACTTACAATTTCTGTGCATGATAACTACTAAGAGCCTGCACTTAAGTACCTTCATCTAGTCAGAGGTGTGCTGTGCCTATTTCTGATGTTATTAGTGAATATTCATCATTCTTGTTGATCTATAAAGCATTTCTGGCCTGCAAAATGCAGATGGAGTTTATGCAGTTTTTTATGGAGGTTGGATGCTCACATTTGCCAGAGCAAATCTCTGAGCAGCTGTAACTCCACTTGCTGCTCTCCACCATTTATTTCATTTTACCTGTTAGTCTGTATGTGCATGAACTCATGTCAAAATTATGTGCTTATTTTGTTTAAATGTTAGTGCCCTGCATCAGAGCACTGTACAGATAAGATTTAAAGAAAGCAGGTGCAGCTCTTAGAATGCATTTTATTTACTGCATCACCATGCAAACAGGTGTTTCCCAGGAACACAGGCAGGAACTTTATACCACCTCTCCTTCCCTGTGAGGAGATTTATACCAATGGCATAAAGTTAAAATTTAACCACAGATGTGTCTTGGAGCAAAATCACAGACTTTTGCGTCCGATCAGTGTAGCTGTTAACTCCCAATGCTATATATGACACTGTTATTGTTAGTCACAGAAGAAAAAAAAATTTCCAGCACACAGGATTTTTGGACCACAGCATATATATGTTATAAGGTGACCTGTGGACCACCCTGGCCTCCGGGGTACAAAATCTCCAGCTGTAGTTAGCATCTGTTCCACCACTAAGTAAGCTTGTCCTTGAGAGCCAATTTAACAGCTATGCAGGAAAAGTGCTCAAGGAGGGATGGGAGTGACAGAGCTCCTTGGTGAAGTACTTACCTGATCCTGAGGCTTTTGAGGAGATAACTACACCTTAAATCCTGTAACTGACAGAAACGCAACCTTTTGATGGAAGAGTTTTTCTTTGCTTTGCTTTACTTGTTTGCTGAACAGATTTACAGAAAAGGCTTGTGGTGTCCTAAAAGTGACTGAGGACACGCAAGGAGGTTCATTACAAGTGCACATTGGGTTTATTTATTAGAGGAGGAAGCAAACTAAGAATATGCTTCTGACTAAAGCAGCTTGCCCTGCTTGACAGACATGGGCCAGACTATAAGGTGTATACCCAGTCTGAATTCAGTCTAAGCCTAGACTAGGCTCCCTTTACAGTCAGTGGAGAGAGACTGACTGACTTCACATTGCTAGTCAGAGAGCTGACAGCCTACCTACCTATTTTAGGGCAGTTGTCTCTAAGAGAAGTAATTTCTGGCAACAGCAATCTTATGGTATTTCCACTCCCACACTACTCCTTCAGCCGTACCAGCACGACTGCTTGTGCAATGATGCTGCAAAATGGGCCTGACAGCAGTCTGGCAAAGTAGTTTTCTTTTATTTGTGAAGCCTATCTGAATCTAAAAATCTCGTTGACGGGCACAGCTGGGAGGGTGGCATGGTGCACGGGCAGAAATCCTGAGAGGCTGTATCACTGCTGAAGGTTTCACTTCGTGTAATCTCTTCTGTGGGCATCTCCACTGGTTTGCACACAAAAACTACCTTGGCACCTCCTCGTGTACCATCCCCAGGCAGCTTTCACATATGATTATGCTGGTCATCTGTAATTCTCAAAATTTTAGAGGGAGATTTTCAAAGGCTTGAACAGCCTTTGAGGCTCTGGTTTACTCAGATGTCAGGAAACTGAGGTCCCTACACCACATCACCGTTACTTGTTGGCTTCTTGGCTGCTTGGCTGAGTATGGGAATAACTAATAGAAGAGCTTTCCTCTATCCCTGTCCCACCTGGATCTTGCTCTTGTGTTTAACACTGAGTATCAGCTTTTCTTTCAGAATATGCCCAAAACAAATGGCTGTGAAGCAGAAAAAGGCTACAACAAAGGCAGTAATCTGAACCCGCAGGCAATAGTAATTATTGCCCTTCCAAGAAGTAAGAGAAAAGTCACAGCTTCTCCAGGAGCTGCCCCTGGGATGGTGTACTTCTACACAGCGCCTCTCATCTCATCGGGCTGATGCAGAGATTTGCCAGTAAATTCTTAGGCTTTGCTAATCAGATAAGCCTGTCCAGGCACAGAGTGCTGTGCTTACAACCTCCATCTGCAAAGAAAAAAAATTTATGTCTTCTTGTGAAGGCTGATAAACTGTGGACTGCTATTCTATTTGCTTGGGATTCATCTCCCATCAAAACCTGTGTTGATTCTCAGTTGATTGTAAATTCAACTACTTTGTTGCAAAAACTAATCCTGCAAGCAGAGAGTTGGAGTCCCGTGCACATTCTTTTTAGAGGGTATGGGAAAGATTAATTAGGAAAGCAGATTAAATTGGTCTAGTTTCTTCGCTCTTCTCCTTTCTGCAAATAGGAGTGAACTTTGGCAGGGTTAGTTTTCTTGTTTCATTCCACTAGAGGTAACAAAAGGTAATTTTCTTTAACAAGGACAAATCAGAAGGAATTTATCCTCTGCTCCTGTGGCTGAGGTAGGAACAATGCTGCCTCATTCAAGCGGCTACCAGTCATTATGAAATGCATGAATAAGCAGTGACAATTAATGCTGTGAGGCTAGATGAAAATATTTTTTGGGTGATAGTGTAATGTAAATCATTGTTTTACACATTCCCTTTCAATGATTTAATTCATGCCTTTCTGACCCCCGCTGTGTTATGATTCATAGATTAGTGCTCATGTGTGTAATTTAACAGAGCTGAATAACAAACAGCAAGGAGACTTAAACAAGTCCTCGCATCTGATTTTTTTTTACAACAAATTAGTAAAACATCATTAGTACCACGCGTAATGATTACAGTGCTGTAATTTCTACATAGGTACCTCTCAGGAAAAGAAGAAAAATACACGAAACATTGCATAATGAGCAGTAAAATGAATGTAGAACTCCAAACCAATGGCAGGCACATAACCCACATCCCATACCACACCTGAATTCCAATAGATAAGCATCTGTTTTTCTTGAAGTGGTCCTTCTTTCTGTCTTCTACTGCAACGGTGGCAATGGTTGTGGTGGTGGTGACGGTGGCAGTATTGTTCCCTACATGTTGACTTGCAGGGCCATGGATCTGCGCATTGGCAGCTTCAATAGCAGCTGTCAGTGCCTTCATACTGTCCAAGCTCTCTGTGGAGTTGCTAAGTCCAGACTGACTGATGATATCTCCCCTCTGTCCATGCCCATCCATGTATGCATCTTGGGCAGACTCGGTGCTGCTCTGGGCTGTGATGGAAATAAACGGTTTGGTGGTAGTTCTTGGTGGGACTGGAGGTGGTGTCTTCTTATAGGTGGTAATGCAGGATGACACTGGAAAAAAAACACATGAGAGTTCTTGTTTTATTGAAGCCACAGGGAAAATGGATACAAATATGGTCTCAAAGCACCAGTGAGCATGGACAGAGCAGATGTAAGGATGACGCTGTTAGCCAAAAAGGCCCTGAAAGCTCCAATAAAAGTGCCATGGACACACCTTGCTTATCAATGTCCTCTGTTTCTACTGATGCGAGTGGCAGAATTGTCAGTATAGGGAAAATATTATGTCAAGTTCTTCTTTAGCCTTTTTAGGATTGTTTTCTCCAGTATATTTTCTACTAACAGTCTAAGTCCTGTGGAAACAAGGCCATCAAAATGTTTGCTCTTTTCATGGCTTCCAAATGAGATTCACAAGGATGATGAGTCTCTAACCACTTATCTTAGCTAAAGTGTACTACATGCGGTTTTATTGCAATTGTTTTCTGTCTCTCTACCCTCTCCTACTGTATTTACTAAGCTTATGTAGAATTTTAAACTACATTTTTCTGATCAGAGAGAAATCCCCAAACCATCCTAAGTCAAAGTCTGTTAACACTCGCCTTGCTTGGACTTGTGTGTTTCTTACTATAAAATGTCTCAATTGTTGCACAGACTTCTCAAATACCTTAAAATGCTTGTAAGACATATTTAAAACAATATTTCACCATGCCTAATTTTCTCATCATAAGTATAACATATCAGTTCTGGAATAAAAATGCTTAATTTTATACACAGGGAGTTAGCACAATGAAGTCAATGGCTAAACCCTGTCAGTCAGTGGGGCTACTTAAAGCAAAGTCTAAGTATAAATGTTTGCAACAACAGCGGCTTTAATAAAAGTTTATGAAGACTACTCTTTTCACATGTTGAAGGCCATGCTCTGTTTGTCAGTGCTTCTATATGGATTTAGAAGATTAGCTTGAAGTTCCCAGGTTAAAAGCTATTGGCCTGTGTTTACAGAATTACATGCAGAAAGCACTGCATGGAGATAAAACCATCTTCCTTTAAGGGATAACTGGCAGCTGTGCGTTGCTGAAGTCCTGGAATGCTTTCAAACGCAGAAAGAAAGTCCATTAAGAACAAAAAACAATCATGATATGCTCTGTTTTTTAAGAAAATAAATGCAGGCATGAACCTGTGCAAAGTTCAGACACAAACATGTTAACATAAATTCTTATTAACAGTAATCATATGGCAAGAAATTATTCATCAGATCATTTTAATTGGCAGACGTCTATGCCACCCACATAAAAGGTAACTCTGCTACAGCTGTTCTGCTCTCTGTTTGCACGGTACGTGCTTGTCGAGCCAGAAGTCGTTATGGTATTAATTTGACTAGCTCAGATCCATATGCCCCATATCTCCCGATAGCTGTAGGAATAGTTATAGCATAAAAGGTGTTTCCAGGGCATGAAATCACACGGGATTTTTTTTAAGAACTCTAGTATAAGTTTCTGATAACATGTCTGAACCCATGTTAAACACGTTGAATGCTAATGGAAAAAGAGTGTTTCACTAAGGTAGTGAGGGCTTTGAAACTATGATTCACTTCTGAAGAATCCACAGAAACCACAGCATCTTTGAGAGAAGAGATGGCTAAAAATGAAGTTGTCAAATTTTAACTCTGGGAAAGTGAATAGTTGATAAGAGTTAAAGGTGTTTTTTAAAGTGTTTATGATAAGACCAATACCTGGAACTCCAGAAGACATGACAATTTTACAAAGGGGATTGTGAATTTGGTGCCGTTCTTCATTGGGTTTGATGTTGCCAAAAAGCATTTGTTGCGACTGTGCATGCTCAGGCAAATCAGCTGCTCTTGCCGCAGCACAAATGTCTACCCCAGGACTTATGGAGAATTGTGCGGGCTGCTGCTTGGGTGATGATATCCCAGAAACAGCCCAGGTGGTTTGTGGTCCAGAGAATGTTCTCTGAGTGGTGGAAACACAAACCGAAATCCACCGCTGAAGAATTCAAAGCACATACACACGCGTATATCCAGGTAACGCTTTGGGAAGCCAGTGCCAAACCTGTTGAACAGAAGTTTGTGTGCAGCGATGCTTTGCAATTCAGCAAAGTATAAATTGGCCCATTTGCAATATGCTAGGCAAGGTCATTGTGGAACTCCTGGGGAGATGCCAGCACCTTCAGGACATCCTAGCAAGGCACGTATCATTTTTCCTACATAGCAGAGAGGGAAATGATTAAGAAACACACTTGAAAAGTGCTCTTAGGTAGGAGAGCTTCAAAAACAAAAAGCAAGCCTTAACAAGACTGGTCCTCACATCACTGATCATCCCCCCCTTAGAAATAGAGTCAATAGCAACTGTCTATTGACAGCCACCGGGCACTCTGGACACAGCAGTAGAAATACAGAAACGCCTGATTAAGACGTCTTTCATTCTGTTGGTAAATGTACTCAATGAGGAGTCTAATCCACACTGCAATGCGAGATGTTTGCACTCAGCTAATTAAGTCTGAAGTTATTCTTAAAAGTGGGAGAGAATTGACAAGTCATACGGTGAAATTGTAAAGAGAAATGGCAAACGCTCTTTTAGCAAGTCAAAACAAATCCTCAGTTTCCTGGAGTCACGCAGCACATACTGTACAGCTCCGGAGAAGCAGAGTGTGCAAGTCATAAAAGAACCCCAGGCACTTCATTACTGGAAATGATGTAAGCTCCCGCCGCTCCTCTGCAGAAACGACAACACAACAATGCTCCGGCCACCGCCGCCGCTGTTGGAGGCAGCTGCTCTCCAAACGCTGTAGCTGGCTGAGCCCTCCCAACGGCTGAAGCACAACGAGGAAAGGGATTCGGTGCATCAGTTGTTGTCCGGGTGCTTTCGAGAACCTGGCAACTTGTGGCATGGCAACCGGAAGGATCTGTCGGCTTTTCAAGTGGCTACGGTATTTTAAATGCTAAGCTGCTTGAAAACAAAACGGGCGCTCCCCAGGGAAAATGGCAAAACCTTGGGGCTCTCCTTGAGCAGCCAAGAGAGCCTGAGCGTTCAGTCGGTGAGGGGAGGACCCATCACATCGCTTTCTGTCCCCGTGGGCAAAGGGGAAGCTCATCCATCCAGCTGCCCCACAGCAGAGATGGACCGCCCAGCAGCAGGACTCTGAGGACGAGGATTACAGGATCACGGGACGCGTGAAACAGATGGAGAAATCCTCACTTCACACACAGGGAACTTTCAAGGGGTTTTGCACATGAAAGTTAGTTTAATCCACATCAGGAAGTTAATTTAAAGGGCTGTATAAATTCCTTGATAAATGTGTTCTTGGACGTGGATCAAGGAGCGAAGTTCTGTACGGAAACTGATCTGACTGGAGAGTCAAGTCAAAGTAGCCTAATTTTTCATAAAAATTGTTTAGGCATGGAGTTAATCAGAAATAACTTTTTCTGAATAGCAAACAAGCATATGAACCTTCAGTTTGCCAGAGTATAGAGAAGCTTTTCACATTATTTTCTGGTGCACACATGTTGCTGGAGCAGGTATACATTTAACTCCTAGGGCATATGAAAGGTTTAATCCAGAAACTAGTTAAGTCATGTGCAAGAATCCTGACTCTCAAAGCACCTTGAATCAGGCCCACCATTTCCAGCTGTATCAATCCACTAAGCAATGCTCTCCTTTTCGTTTTGATCTTTATCCTATTTCTGTGGCCTGCCTTCAGGTTACAGTTTAATCCCATATACCTAGTGAAAAAAGCACTTTCTCCAGATTTAAAAAAAAAAATAAAAAAATTCATGGTGTTTGTCCTCCTAGCCAGTATTTCCAAACAACTAGCTCATGGGACAGGAATTTGGAACAGGGAGTGTCAACCACCCAGTTCAGAAGGAAGTCTAATGATAAAAAAAATAATCCCAGATTGCATAATAATAAAGGTTTGAATTTGAATGTTTCATTGTAAGAGCACTTCAGTTGTTTAAACATGCTCACTAGGGAGATGAGCCCTGAGGAACAAACATCAGCACGCAAACACAGATTTTTAGCTCAGTGAATGGGTGCTCAGGAGAACCCCAAGGCAGATTACTATTTGTGAAGAGATCAAATTCATGCAGTACTTTGAACAATTCAAGGGATGAGATATGTAAGCAATATCTTCCTAATTTGGCAGTCTCATATATGCTTGGTTAACAAATACAGGAATAAGTGAAAGCGCAAATTTAATTAAAATAATAGCATTTCTCTTGAGGAAAACGACTAATTGCACAGTTTGAAAGCAGCAGCAAAGGACACCACTTGTGCACAGCTAAGTATTGAGGTACAAGGCAGGAGTTCTTCCACCCCGCACAGATGTACCTCAGTCTTCTGATTACTGTCTGTTAAACAGGTGTGCTGACAGCCGTGCCCCAGCACCTCGCACAACTGCAACACAACACATGGATGTAGGCACATCCAAGGAGACCCGAGCCTCACAACTGCAGCCCTCGAGCTCCCCACACAGAGGTGCAGTGCTTGATTTGGCTTGTTAGACTCAAACAGAGCTGTTACTTTCTTTGCCATGCACCGGTTTCCTTACTTTGTTGAGGGTTGGGGGGGGATGCTTAGAAATAGGGTTTCAAATCCTGTACTGTTATCTGTACATGCAAAAAATTGGTATGAAAACAGAGCGTGCATTTTCTTAATAAAAAGCAATTTTCATATAGCAAATGGCTTCTGAGGGTGCAGTGATTTACTATTAAAAATATATATATAAAGATTTTTATAAGAAGTTCTAAACTGCCCAAGGGAATAATACCAGAGTGAGTTATGGATGTCATTATCCCAAATGAGAACTACTGAAATCTCTGTACCATGTCATCTTCACGGTTCTGCCAAGGCCATGCTTTTTCTGTACCCCCACCACTGTGAAACCAGATATCTTATCCAACTAAAGGCGTAACTGATAACTAAAATCCTACAGAAATATATACAAAGTGTTTAATCTATCTTTACTCCACGCTATAGTGTGGGCTATAGCACAACACACTATAGTACGGCAATGTTAAAATTTAATATCCCATGTATTCTGAGGTTTAAAAGCTGATGCTGGTGATCTTTGCATAAATCTGGACATTTTCGTTTGCAAGTAGGGTGCCTCCATCTTCCCAGCTGGGTACAGCAAAAGACCTCCTGAAATCTAAGAGAGGGGTGAGATTAATATGGTTTATCCTGCATCTCAATTGGATCGAGTTAGAAATCTGCACATGATAGTCAGTCAGTGGATGAGAGGTGAATATTGCTCCAGCAGATATTTTTTTTTTCTTTGAATGGCTGCTGCTGGAAGCTGCTGCTGCCAGTCAGAAGTTTAATTGCTGTCCCAGGGAAGCTGAATTAGTGTACAGAGAACAGGTGAGATAGCCAAAGGTGTCTGCTAAATGCAGTTTATCTCTAGGATATCACCACAAATTATGAATGCACAGGCAAAATTCAGTGCATGTAGGCTTCCTGTGAGACCCACTTCACTCCTTGTACTATATAGCCGTAGCTGAACTTCTCTATACATAAAAATTGCCAGTATGTTAACAGCACACAACTTAAGCAATTCAATTTATTTGGCCTCAAAGCCAAGAAGTCTACAAACAACTGAAATTCTGGAAAAAAGATTTCACATAAACTGAAAGCCATTACCCAAAGTGGACCGTTGCTAGCATGGCTTATAATACTTTACTCCTGAAACCTGTGATCTTTACTGGCGTCAAGCAATTAGGACTCAACTTGATCTTTTCTGAAGACAGAGATAAAATAGGTAAGAATATGACCATGTGCAAACCCTAGATTTCATTTCAGTTAATGCATATGAGCTCCCTTGCCTTTTTACCTGGGGTGAGCAGCTGGAGGGGACAACAGTAGCATTTGTTTCTGCTATTCCCTCGCCAGCAGCTGTCTCCATGAGATCCAACTGCACCATACCTGTGGAGATGGGGCTTTACACATGGGTTTGATCGTGGCCATTGGCTCAAGTTATATACCCATGGGCGACATATGAATAGCTGCTCAAACAGTCATGGTAGGAGGTATCTGACACAGTACATCAGCCCCTACATTCAATGAAACATGTTGGAGAAGAGTAAAAAGAAAAAAAGAAAAACAAGACAGCAGTGAGGTCTTTTTTCGCTAGCATATGAATTATTTACCGTCTCTTTTCATTTTTTTTCCCTCAGAAAATCAGGGAAACACTGATCTATAGCTTAAACTAAGTCTAGCAAACCATTCAAATGCTTTCCGAATTTTAGTACTGCACCAAATGCTTCATGCTTTCCCCCTTTCAGAGCACCCATGGAAAACAAGAAATTTTAGATTTAAAAAAGGATATTTTATGTTTCAGAACTTACATGTCATAAAATCACCATGGTAAGAAATTCATAAGCTTTCTGAATGCCAATACACTCATCTTATAAAAGGCATCTATGGAAAACAGTGGAAACTGTGTGAAATATGGTAGTTTATCCCACTTAGACCAAGAATGTGTAACAGTAAATAAATGTAATAATATGCAGCTTGACGAAATCAGATGCTTTTGCCATATATTTTCCAGGAAGCAACTTCACTGGCACTTTGATATAACACTTTGTTATGTGTTGCTGCAGCACTCTCAAATTCCAGAATTTGCATCTTTTTCCCTCTGGCAATACTGTTAATAAAACAAAATGGGTATTTTTTTTTTTAATGTGGAGTTGTACTAACCAAATACAGACATATATATGTAAGCAGCTATTTAAGTAAAAACACCGTGCAAGAACCAAAGCCTGGACTTTCAGAAACAGGGAGTTGAACTTTCTGCAAGTGTCTAGCCACCTTAGCTAGGAAGTTGTATTTAAAAAGTTTAAAATCCAAGCATACTCTGAAAAACTAATCACTTATTTTTTTGACTGTTTACTGAAGAACGGTTGTATGTGTGGACTTGGGCTGCAAGTATGTATCACAAGTTCTTAGGGTTAATCACTTGAAAACCTGTCTCTTCTTTACATTTCTGAATTGGATCTGGATTCCTGAAAGCCTAACCTGAACTATGAATACACAACATAATTTCCAGACTAAACCAGCAGCACTTTCAACATATAGCTGGGCATTGAGCATGCCCCAGTGGAGCGCACACTTGCCACTCTGTTTGGGCATATTACTGTGGGTGTTATTCTTCAAATGATCATGTAATATTTGTAACTACTGGTCCTGGAGATATTAATATACTCTTGCATATATGTCTTCCCTTCAGTTACAGATGGGTTATTTAATATCTGAGCAGCCAGTACGTAGGAGAATTGAATCCTATCAAACCTGGAGGTATATCAGGGCAGATATGTGGTCAGAACCAAGCCCACATGTTATTCACGAAGGAAGTACTGTGCATCATGCCCTCCTTTGCTGTTCATCAAGAAGCACTGCATTTTCTCCTTCCTAATCCTTCGCTGCCAGTCCCTCGTCCTCCCATGGTGGCAACAGAGATGACTGACGATAAAGCAAGTTAGCAGTCAGTCATTTTAAGATGAGCTTGTCACGAATTTGATGGAGAATTGCGGGTTAAAATTGTACAGCTTTTGTCATGTATGAGATCAGTCTAGACAATAATTAGGATTCTCCTCTTCTAAATCTGTGAATCCCAGAAACTATCCTGCGAACCTAGAGGAAAACTTAAGCAAGGCAATTATCTCTGAGTACTCTGATCATGTAGCATTTGTACAGCTAGCTGCGTATTAGCATAGTTCAACATAACTGTTTTCAACAATACTGCAAGGATTTTCTTTTTAGGCTCTTCACTGCAACTAACTTCCAACAGGCAGTATTTGGCTGGGGTATTGACATTTCAGAGTGTGATTCCTGAATAAGAAAGAAATGACTCTAAAAGTTGTTCCCTCTTCCTCAGCCTGGAAGTGTACCTTCTTTGTTTGCTGCTGATGTTAGCAAGAAAACAAGCTTCTACTGGTTTTTACTCCCAGTGGTTTTCTGAATACTTAATAAACTTAAGGTGGGGTAAGCAGAATTCTGTATCATTGCACACATTGGCATCAAGCTGGTCTCACAGAATTTGATTAGTGATGCATCTAAATTGGCTTAGAAATCAATTAGTTTAAATTGCTGCAAACCCACCCCTGATGTGGACACATTTAGACATGGATATGACTGATAAGGTCTTTTTTTAAAAAAACCTAAATGAAAATGCAGTGGAAATAAGAGTGATTCACTTAAAGTGTTTATTCCAATTAACTGTATCAGTTCACTGATTTTAAACTGATTTCCTTTTCTGTCATGGTGTGCAAACAAGCTGTACATTGTTATCAATTGCATCCAGTTGAATCTGCTGAAAACTACATAGGTATACTTTAATCTGATGACAATTTGTGTAGTTTAAGAGCCACCTTTAATTTTCTGAGTCAAAATCAGTTTTCAGGGTTGCTCTATCTGAGTTAATTTCTATCTGCATGGTTTGGTTACTTTTGTATCTGGGAACTGCATCCTGGGCTGCATCAAAAGAAGTGTGAGCATCAGGTCGAGGGAGGTGATTCTGCCTCTCTGCTCAGCTCTGGTGAGATCCCACCTGGAGTACTGTGTCCAGCTCTGGAGTCCTCAGCACGGGAAAGATATGGACCTGTTGGAATAGGTCCAGAAGAGGGCCTGAAGATGATCAGAGGGCATGAAGATGATCAGAGAGCAGGAATACCTCTCCTGTGAGGACAGGCTGAGAGAGTTGGAGTTGTTCAGCCTGCAGAAGAGAAGCAGCCTTTCAGTACTTAAAGGGGGCCCACAGGAAAGATGGGGACAAACTTTTTTAGGAGGGTCTGTTGCAATAGGACAAGGGGTAATGGTTTTAAACTAAAAGAAGGTAAGTTTAGATTAGATATAAGGAAGAATTTTTTTACGGTGAGGGTGATGAAACACTGGAACAAATTGCCCAGAGAGGTGGTAGATGCCCTATTCCTGGGAACGCTCAAGATCAGGTTGGACTGGGCTCTGAGCAACCTGATCGAGTTGAAGATGTCCCTGCTCATTGCAGTGAGGTTGGACTAGATGACTTTAAAAGTCCCTTCCAACCTAAACTATTCTATGATTCTATGATTGTATAATTTTTTAAAAGATAAATAAAATACAACAGAACAGAGAACACAGTGGGTAGCATTGTTTCTAATGAACTTTTCAAAGTTGACCTACACTGGAGTAGTTCTGCACTATGAGACAGGTATATATATATATATACACACGTATGGGACAGTTATATTCCTCCAGTCATTAGTGTACTGGTATACACAGCAAGTATGGAAATGTAGGTACACCAGTTTTGCATGTTATTCAACCCTAAGGCTGTTCAGAAGATTTTAAGCAATCCAGAAAGACATTGCTCTGACATAGACTATTCAAATATGCTTAATACAACTTACATGAGATGGAATTTACTATTTTTTGGTACAGTACCCACCAATAGGTTATTAAACAAACTACCTTGTGATGCTGATGAATGTATGCTGTGATTCCTTGCAGTGGAAAGCACTTTGTCACCTGATCTAGCAAAGGACTCAAATCCCTTTAAACTGCCATCTTAAAAGAAAGTATATGCTTAAGCTTTTTTTACTCAGTCCCCAATGGCTTCAAGGCTTTACTGCTCTCACATTGTCTCAGAAGTCTATCTTTCAATTTGTTTTGAGAATCTTATTTTATGCTACTCGATATCTAAGATTATATTAAATAGTTTGGCTAAGAGTTAAAAGTTATTCAAATGACAGCAATGATGAAGGGCTGCTGTGTTTTAATCAGATATATGTTGGGAAGAAACTGTACAAATGCCAAAGACAAGAAAATTAAAGCCAATACAAACTAAAAGAAGAATGTGATTGATAAAAGCAACACGAACAACTTTTTAGCTACCATGAATTACCATGAAGCGCCACAAGAACTGATTTATGTCATTTTAGTATCAGTTTCAATGTAGTTCACTATAATTCAAAAGAGCTATACAGGTATAACAACACACTATGTTATTCTCACAGAGAGTTACTAATAAACATAAATGTAGAAAACCAGCATTCAGGAAGGAAAGCACCATGTGGGTATGAGCAAGAACATCTGTTCAGCCAGGGAAGTTCTGACTTGTTTTTACCCAGCCAGTACTGCATTTTTCAGCACACTTACTGCTTTTGGGGTGTTCCAGCCCAAGCAGGAATGTCTAAAAGAAGGAAGTTATGCTTGCAGGTTTCCTAAAACAAAACCCAGAACCAAAACCAAAAGCAGGAGCTGCTTGTAGCAGGAGGAAGGAAGGGAAGAGGGAAAATTACAACTAAATTCATGCTCCGGGCTGAACAGTAACTTGTCACCTGAGAGAAAGAATTACGACCCAACTCAAAAGTTCTGCCTCCCCCGTGGCCCTGAGAAGGTTATCAGATGACCTGCTAAAAGTCGCCTGTTTGGGCAGATCCTCTCACGCCTTGGGGGAAAACGCAAACCCTTCTCAAATGAGAAGGAAATGTAGACAAAGACTTTACACAAGAAATTATACTTATCTTTGGACAAATTTCAGTTAAATAGCAAAACTGACTCAAGCCTGAGAACATTAGCATTTTTTGAAATCTAGAAAAAAATGGAATTGTTTGGTGAACAGGGCATATGAAAAATGTGTATGAAGTATGAATATTGTGTTGAGAGGAATTAAAATCTACACCAAAGTCTGATTTCTATCTTCCCATTTTAAATTAAAATTAATAAACTACAGCCTCGCTTAGTGACAGGTTTGGGTCTCTGTGAGTGACCTCATCCTTTTATCTATTTTCTTGTTTTTACAACAATAGTTGTAGTTAATAACACCACAAATCAGCTGAAAATACTGGCTTGGTGTGATAAATTTCTAAAGATCAACCTGAGTGTCCTGAGCGCAAGAAATATTGACATCTTATTTACAGTCACGACAGTGTGCAGATGAAAGCTTTTCAAGAATTGGAGCTCAAAAAATCACTTGTTGGGAGTCCTGAACTAGTAAGACGGCATCATCAATTCCCAGAAGACATTTAGACAAAGAAAGACAGAGGCCCTGCCACACATGAAAGAGGACAGACCAGTTTTGTGTAACTTTTAAACAAGATTTGAGTGAAAGACATT
>JAOXJM010000012.1:106823714-106848433 GCA_026413425.1 Tringa solitaria | reverse complement strand
TTTTCAAGACCCGCCTGGATGCAGTCCTGAGTAACATGCTCTAACATGCTCTGGGTGGTCCTGCTTCAGCAGGGGAGATGGACTAGATGACCTCTATGGTCCCTTCCAACTCTAAAAATATTCAGTGAAATTCAGTGAAAATTCAGTGAAATGTGGAAGCTGAGCTACTACAGGCGGTGATGCCAGTCGGGAGCAGCCTCAGTGGCTCATGGGCTCCTCTCGCCCACTGTTGATGGAAAGCTGGTTTTGCTCAAATGCATTCACATCCTTGCCCTACACGATGGCATAAACTGGACAGCCCCACAAACTGCCTTCCCAGCCATTTGTCTCTTACAAAAGGTTTTTGGTGGATGTGAAGGCTGACCCATGCAGAATGCCAGAGAAGTCGGTAAAAACTCATAGGTCTTTCCATCAGCGAGCAGCCTTTGTGGCCCATTCCTTATGTTTGTAAATGAAATTCCTGTCACCCATTTGTGTCCTGCTCAGCACTCTTACTGCCCGTGTTTTAACTCTTCAGTTTATGATTTTATTATTTTAATATGGTCTCCAGACCATCTGCAAACCACCTACAGGGCCTGGCAGCTCACACAGTTTGGGAAACATTGCCTTACGATACTCCTCTGTAGTTATTACATTAAAAGCTTGTTAAAAAGGCAAATCTAAACAACTTTGGAGATGTTCAAGGAGAACCACAGATTTCTTCTTGACATGCATCCTTATGTAGTAAAAGAACATTTGGTGAAACACAAGGATATTTATTATTCAACAGATTAGACTCTGTTACAGCTTAAACTAGTCTGAAAAAAAAAAGGACAGCATTATTTAATTAATGATGGTTTGCAAATTGCATCCAGAGAGAGAATAGTTGCCTTTTCAGTTTTTGTCAGCCCACATGTGGCCATGTGAGCACTGCTCACAGAAATACTACTCCCTTCTCCCTCCCTCACACAGACACACACATCATTCTCCTGACTTTGTCCTGCCCATTCCTGAATGGTTTTCCATTCAAACAAGCATCTAGGCAAACAAAAACATGCTGCCTGTAGGAAAAAGAAGTCCTTTACCTCGGGGTGCCCACATCTCTCTCTCTGTAGGACAAACACTCACTGTGTTTTCTGCCGTGGCCCCTCTCCAAGCTTCCCACCCCTTCCTCAGCCCTGCCTCATGTTGCAGCCTTTTGGATGCTCCTCCTGAGTCTATGGCTTCCTGCAACCTGGTGGGATTATGGCCAAATTCCGCCTTCCTTATGGACTCTCAGGACACCATATTTCTGTCACGTAGCTCAATGCATCATGCCATCACTGGCCTCTTGTACATGTGCTGTTTTGCTTTCTATAACAACGGAGTTAATGTCACACTTGTTATCCGGAAAGATAAAGCCCTTGTGTAAGTGCCTACTCACTTCATAGCACATGCACAAAATGCCTGAAGTTTTCCAACATGCTGTTTATGTCCTGTTGCAGTACTGTTTTTCTGAAAATCCCAGTTACAGCCTGACTCCTGTATGCTGCATAATTTCAATCTGGCTAATTTCAGTTCCTTGCTGCAAAGGGAAATGTGAAACAAATACGAAGGACAATCCACTTTTAGAAAATATTTCCAGAAGACAAAACCAAGGAAAAATCTGGATGAACCTGTATAAATGGCTATAAATTCCTAGAGAACACAGGCACTCTGGGCAAGTAACTTATCTCACCCTCCTTACAACAGGTATATTTGGAGGAGATGAACTGTCCTTTGGCAGTCTCAGCCTCCTCTCTGTAAAACAGCATGCCCAGATAACTAACTTTGGTTGGCCGACTAGGCGTGAGAAATCCCAACACTAAACAAACTTCACAAAGTTGGCCCAATTTTTATTTGGTTCCTTTTCTTCATTTTTGTCAAGCTCTAAGATGAAGATCTGGAGACAAAGCGATACTATTTTAGCTGCAGAGTTTATCTGTCTCAGATGCAATGCTTGTAAATGTGCAGAGGGGCTCTGCTTTGCTGTTTGTGTAGTGCTGCGCAATGGAAATCAGCAGTTTGTAGACAGCTCTTTCAAAGATCAGTGAGAACAAACGCTCCTTTCTTTCCTCTCTGATTTCCTCCGAGTTAATGACAGACATTGACCTTATGGAATCACTGCAGTACATTGTGAATTATGTATGAAACGCAATTTCCC
Organism: Tringa solitaria; assembly: GCA_026413425.1. Lineage (NCBI taxonomy): Eukaryota > Metazoa > Chordata > Aves > Charadriiformes > Scolopacidae > Tringa > Tringa solitaria. The sequence goes on along the minus strand of JAOXJM010000012.1, from coordinate 106,846,272 downwards.
TGTCCACTCTGGACAAGTTTGACTGTGCTGTTTGCAGTACCCATCATCAGAAGGCTTGCAGTACTCTCAGAGACACTGTTAAAGAAACCCAACTCGCCAAAACCAAACTGTTCATTTTCAAATAAAAAACCAATGTTTTTCATTTCTTAAAATCCTCCCAGAAAACAGGTTGTTGTAGCTGCTGTCACACTTTTTAACACAGTTTAAGACCTTTTGAAAGCATGTTTTATATCCTCCAAAGGGTTCAACATGTGCTTAAAGGTAAAAGGCAATGTTAAGTAAACTAGAGTAGGGTAGAACAGAATAGGATAGAATAGAATAATTTCAGTTGGAAGGGACCTACAATGATCATCCAGTCTAACTGTCTGACCAATTCAGGGCTGAACAGAAATTAAAGCATGGCATTAAGGGCATTGTCCAAATGCCTCTTAAACACTGACAGGGATTGGGCACCAACCACCTCCCTAAGAAGCCCGTTCCAAATAGCAAAACCAAGGGAGATTCAAAAATATGGACAGATGCCTCACTGGCAAGACTGGAGTCAAGAAATCGATATAGTCTATCTATTGTTTTTTTCATCCAGCAAAACTTCAGTAAAGATCTCACAGACTGCAGCAAATGATTGACCTCAGATAACAGGTCCCATACAGAGAAAACCTAACCTTCACGTGTAACCTAGTTTGTGCTGCTTCCCTGCTCAGCACTTTTCTTGCGTTGTCCAATTCAATGATCAGATATCTTCTGCGAGGTTAATGTGTGTGACTAGTCTTGGGGACTGAGGTGGAACTTGGGCTATCTTAACATGGCTCTAGAAGTTTTGCAGCCCACTAGCAAATCATTGGGAAAATATGTATTTTAAATTCTAAGGATAAAATTTCTCCATAGTTGGGTTATTAAGAAGTTGGAACATGAGTGCATTTTTATGGTGTTATTTGATTTTCCTTCCTTTTGTGACACTCAGTTTTAAAGCTTCTAATCCGTGTTTTTCCCTCATCCCATTTTTATTCTCATCCTAGAAACAAAATGCCAACATAAAAATGAAAAATAAATGGAAACACTTATTAACACTTTATTAATATATAAAATCCATAGAAGAGTACTGAATTACTGAAGTTATTACAAGGAAATTTCAATTAAGTGGTTTTTCTCTCTCCTCTTAAGCAAGCCCCATTAACAATGCACAGTGTGTACATTAACAATATACACATGGCAACAGCATCCAGCCCCACTGCTCTTTTTCTGAGGCTCAGAGATTTTTTTTTTTTTTTGGGGGGGTACAAACTACACTCACACTTGAGCTACTAAGATAAGTAGAGGCAGAAATTTTAAGCAAGTTGCCTTTAACTGCCAACTGCATGAGGAAATCGGAAAGATACTCAAGTACAGCAAGAAGATTTGTGTCAACAGTTCATTTTGCTGATGCAAGGGTTGTCCTGTAAGCTGCACCCAAATGCAAGCAGAGTCGGCTTGGAATTTTTACTTCTAAAAATGAATCATAAAATGAGTTATTTTAAATGCATCAAATCTTGATTTCATTATGGGCATATATAATTTGCACTCGTGGAAACTGTAGGAGTCGTCTTTTCTTCTGCTCTCAAGTAATTAAAAGTGAAACTGTTCAGCTATTTGCATGCAATGAATTTGTTGTTCCCTCACTTATGATGCTGTGTCCTGTTATACATTACACACCCAAGGATTATATATTTTATATACATAATTGCTTTTGATCCTGTGGTGGAAATAAGTTCTATAAGTCAGCCAAACTTCTCCTAACCACGTATCCATCTGCTGTCTCCCTGAAGCTTGCTGACAGTTAATTCCCTTCACATCCCCTGTAGCTGCACAAGAGGTACTGTTCCAAGTGCCCTTGTGAGGTTACAGCCTGCTCCCACCCCACATGACTAAATCAAAGCATTCCAAAAAACCAAAGGGACAGTCAAGTCTCTGGAATTTCAAAGCAAACATTATTCTGTATGACTGCTGCTTCAACTCCTGCCAAGTCATTTCTCCTGGTAATCATGTGTTTTGTTTAGCACACCAGCCCAGCTCCTGACTTCCATTTCACTGACAGCACAGAGGCTTTGATTCTGGTCTGACATACACCTGGATAAATCCACCAAGGTCAACAGAACCGCACAGGTATGAATTGAAAAGAAATAGATCCAGATCTGGCTTTGTGTACACTGATAATGTGTAGTGAGAACACACCATGATTTTTGCTGTAAAACTGCTCAGCCTGTTTGGGAGCGTACATCCGACCTGACCTGACCCAACCTGCCATCTTCAGGTGCTCTGCTGGGAACGGGAGGTCATTGTGGCAAGAGAGCAAGCAGCTCCAGACAAGGTAACACACCTGTCTTAACTGAAGACAACTCAAATACAGATTTTTCAATCAAACAGGCAGCCTGCCCAAAGAGTGCTAGAGCTCTAGGAGAAGGACAATCCCCTATAACATCACTTAATCAACATTTAATTTTCAAACAGCAAAGCCTCTGAAAAGTGTTGCCCTGTACGTAGGGTGATCTAATATGGGACTGTGCTGCACCGTAGGGCAGAGCTGCTAGCTTGTGCCGCTCCGCCAAGTCACAGCCATGCTGAGCAGAAGGTCAGATCCGAAGCAACAAGGGTTAAACAATAAAGTTTTCCCAGCTATGCCTAAGGCTGACCTGGGTGGAAGCTGTTAGCAATGAAGAAGAGTAAATGGACTGACCACAGTCAGTCTCACATGCTTCTGAAACAGTTGCCCACTCTCCTAGGCCACCTCTGGGATGGCCCTGCCTATGATGGGCATGGGATGGAGATGCATCATCATGCAGTTCTCCTTACAGGTGTGACAATACAGTCTCCTTCTGTGGACAATTGCTAGCACTTAGAGAGAGCTAGCAAGAGCTGGTAGCTCTTGATGAGCCTGCTCTGGGTGGATTCCCAAGGCAATAGTTCTCTGGCACCTCCCTTGCGTTTTGAGGAGAAGGAGCCATCTGCCACTCCCCTGGCTCAGCCCAGACTAACAGCAGTCTTTTATTCTCTGCTGCTACTGCCCCAAACAGAGCCTTTCAGTTAAGAGTCCCTTTTTGTTAATGGATGTAAATCTAACAAGCTTCCATAAGAATCAATGCAAGCTTTCATCTAAATATGAAGTCTGGGCATGAAGAAGAAAAGGAAGAAAGGAAGGCAGGCAGGCAAGCAGGTCCAGACCCAACACCAGGATCCACTCACCACAAAACCTAAAGACAGGTATAGCTCCCACAGCTTTACTCATATGAGAAAGAGAAACTCACTCTCTCACACATTGCTCCCTCACACTCTTTATGTCTCTGTTCCTAATGCTCTCAGACACTTCTGTCTTTACTAATCATCCCTGCTCTAAGTTTCTTTAAACTGTAATTGGACAATGTCCCAGGCTCTGGGGGAACCCCTCGTTGGAGGGATTCCTTGGGATATCATTTCTATCTGATGAAACAGAGAATATCTATGTTGCCAAAGGACTAACTAAAGATATGGCTCTTTCTTTGTAGCAGAAATCCCCTTTTACTAGCAACTATTTTTAAAGACCCCTATGACACAATACATATACTTGTACATTCATGTTCCTGCATTTTATTTTCTGTCAAATAGGATGCTGAATTGCTGAATATTGTGATCTGTGTGTGTGCCTCATTGGCAATTTGGACCTTAGCCTGTGCACTTGCTAGCCTTGACCTTAGAGAACCCAAATGCATAGGCAGCATTTGAATTAATTTCCCCAAGCTCATTTTATTTTTTCAGACTCTCTGCGTGTACATGTGGCTCTTAGTCCCACGCACAAGCCCTGTGCATAACCACACAATACATGTAAAGAGGGGATTGCTTATCCCTTTAGGTTTCCTGGGTCTTCTCTGTTCCACGATGTTACTTGCTTTAAAGAATAACTCTCAAAATACTTTTCAGGAACTTGGTTAATCTGGTATTACCTACACTTCTAATATTTCAAGGAAGACCTTGAATGACATTTAGCTAACAGGCAGTGGGTAGCTACAGATATAATTACTTGTGCGGTAAAGACCTTGAGCTGAATGTGCATATGGTTTACATTTGCTTTTTAAGAGAAGTCCCTAATGAAGCACATTCCCAATCCCACAAGGCATAACCGTCTGCAAAAATGGTGGAGGTGAAGTCTTCCCATTAATAATTAAATTAAATTTCTGTTGCTACCACAATGGTGAGCATTAGGCAATTACGTTTTGTTTTTGGAGCTATTTGTTCAGATAAGTTTGTAAATAAATCCCTACTTTCACCGGTCTGATATATTAAAAATAAAAAGAGAAAAATAGCAAGGTACCTCCCGTTCCAGAAGATGCCAAGGACTTCTGCTCCAATCAACCACCATCTGCATTTTGTCCACAATCTTTGAGATATATATATATCAATAAGCCATAAGCAGCAAGCAATATCCACTATTTGTTACTCATTTCAAAATTAGTAAGAGAGTATTTGTGAAGAATTATATAAACTCTGAGTCAATGCAAGGACTTGTCAAGGCCGCTGCCGTCAAATAGATGAAGTGCTCAGGACCGATTCTGTGCTGGATGAGTGTGGTTTGTGTCTCGGCCAGGGCGCACGTCGCATCGATAGCACAAGCTTTCCAACAACCACCTGCGCAGCTCAGTGTTGTGACCTCATGCACCAGGGACCCAGACAGAAGAGGCAGAGCTCAGGCACAGGTATTTATGGGATGTTCTTCCCACCGCCACCACAGGGCATACAATGGATGAGACTTGGTGACTGCTGCTGGCCAGCTGTCCTCATCAAACAGAGCTATCAGCTGCCGGTGCTGCCTCTTCCTTCAAGGGCAGCTCCCCAGCAAGTCTTGCTTCCCAGGACTCAAGTCAAGCTGAGGCTCGCCAGCTTCCATGCAGGTGCTTGGAGCACACACAATTTGGACTCTTGCCCTGTCTCAACACCTTCCCTCCACCTCCATGCCAAAACCTAACTATGAGAACTTAAAGTTTAAAGAAGTTTAAAGGTGTGCTGTTTTCTTTTCTTTTTCTTTTTTTTTTTTTTTTGCCACAAGCTTGCAGACACTGTTAACATGTTTGAGGTGCTGCCGCTTTTTCCTTTCTTTTTGCTTGCTCTTAAAAACACATTTTTGCGGTAAAGGAAGAATGAGGATGGCTCTCTGTTTTGGAATGTAGAAAGCTGTGATTGTGCCAGTGAAACTATATTAAGAAGAAGCCGGGGATAAAGTGTTTATAGCCAATAATGAATGTAGCCACCCCTTTTCCTAGTCACAAAGCTTGCAAAAAGTTTTTTGACATTTTTGGTTATGCAACATCATTCTATAACACCTCTTATGGAGCCAGGTGAGGTTTTAACACTTGTTTATAAACAGGTAACTTCAACTATATCTTGGCATATTCAGTGTTTATGGTGTGCGGCCGAGCAATTTTCATCACACCTGACTGCTACTGTTCTCTGTTTGTTAATGGAAACTTCTGTAAAGGGTAGAGAGACTGGCAACTTCAAAATGCTTGTGAAAACAATCAGAGTATCTGAGAAAGGAAAAACACTCTTTGAACTTTCCATGAAAAATACCTGGAAAGAGGGAAGCATACTGTTCAGAGACTTTACGTTACCTTTCAGACAAAAAAGTATACAGAGGAGTTGGGGTTAAAAGTCCCTATCACCAGGTCAGAATTAAATAGTACTTATTCCTAAACCGAACATTATACAAGGTGGAATTCAGCAGCAAAGTTAAATATAAAATAAATCTGACAAGATTATGGAAGGGCACTCTAACCGTGTCCCTGCAGTGACCCATGTAATAGCTCTATGCTGGTGCTTGTGATGACATGTCAGCAATCCCATGTTAAATGTACTTTAAAGGCACATCAGGTTCTCCTCCTCTTTGTTCTTCCCAGAGTTTCCTCCACTCCTTTATGAACAAATTTCGGTGCCTTCTGCCCTCTTCCCCTTACCCCCATGTTATCTGCGAACAGCATTTTGCTGTATCTCCTGACCTTCTTCCTCAGCTGATCGCTGCAGTGAGGAAAGTATTTCGAGATACCAGCTCTTTTTTTTTTTCCTCCTGTGTTTTTAGCAGAAATTCCTTCACAGCAGCTTGTTCAGAATAGCTGCCGTGTGCAAGCACTTTTGCAGCTACATTTGATTTACCACTGGTGAACAGCTAACACCATCTTCATGAGACACGGAGCTAAAAGAGGCAGGCAGAGCCCTGGAGCAGCAGCAGCAGGAGCAGGGATGAGTAAGGGCACGAGGAGTAGGTCTATGTACCAGGTAAATACTGCCTGGGGCACAGGAAATCAAATTTTCGTGACGAACTGGAGGATGCATAGATATGGGGGGGATAACTAATATTATATTTTATACTTGTAGGTTATGTGTTAGACAGCAATTAATATAGGCCCTTGTCATGTGATTTCAATTAGCTCTTCCAAAAAACGAGCCCTAAAATTGTAAGTTTGGGAAAGCTTAGAACACTACAGTTGCTGCACAGGTGGTGCGTGTAGGCAGGGGGGAAGCTCACCTGAATGAATAAACTGCAAACTTCCTTGAAGCCACAATTACAACCTCCATGTTTGAAGGCTGGTGATGCCTTGTTGCCTCACCCTTTTTAAGTGTCTTTGAGTCCCTCTCCCCAGGTCCTCAGTGCCACCAGCTCATCAGGGCCAGGCGGAGCAAGCAGCACCCACACGCTCTCACGCTTTGGGGCTGCCAGGCTGGCCAGCAAGGATGCAAACCTGAGTTGCGCTTTCCTACCCCGCCACTGACTTTTCACAAAGTCCAGCAGGACATAAACACTCCTGAGAGCTTTTCCTCACTCAAATTTGGTTGAAATAGATCAACGGGTTAAGAAATTCTTCAAAGGGACAGGGGTTATTGGCCTCTGCTTGCGTGTCAGGCAGTGGGAGAATACAGGTCTATGGCAGAACCAGTATAAAATCAGCTTTTTTTTTTTAAAAAAAAAAAAAGAAGAAGAAAACAGGAAGAACTTTACTCAAAGTAACCAATTCATAATTTTGCTGTGAGATGACACTGGGAAGCTTGTATGTAACACTCTGTCATTAACACCGCTTGTGACAAATGCTGGACACAGGCAGCTCTGGAAGTAGCTGCTCCTAATGAACTGTCATCTCTGAACTCCTGAGCTGTCTTTGCTCATGTGTCAACAGAAACTCTTCAATTCAAGCAGTAAGTTTTGTAATGGCAGTCAGGACGCACACCTTTTAATTTGTGAGAGAAAGAGGATGCATTCCTGCTTCTAGTGTAAAACTCAGCGTTAGGAGCTACTGTGAGGAACTACATCTGTCACCAGAGGTTTATATTTTAATGGACATTAGCAAATACCACTGTGTGTTGCTATTTGTATCTGACAGCAAGACGTAGCTGATTATACATGTTGGACGTAGGAGTTTTATTAAAATTCATCAGTTCATACAAAAAAAAAAAAGGTATATTCCACTGGCATGTATAGCTAGTTTGTCTGTGTATATATTTTAATTTACATGAAACTTTTTCAACACGTTTTTAATTTTCCTTGCTGAAAAATAACACAAAGTTATTCCTTGTGCCTCTTACACTATTGCCTTTCAGCACGTGCTAACATGCATGATGGGAAGATGGCCATGGGCTTGTAGAAAGCAATAATAGAAACTACCCAAGTTTCCAAGTAGTCCCAGTAAGTATTGCTAAATCTTGATGTTTTATCAGAAGGTATTTTGTTAAAATACCTTTCTAAAGCTCTAGCCCTTGAATTAGGTTAATATTCCTCAAACCAGTCAACTGCACCTGAATGGTTTGAAAATCAGAATATAAGCAGAAAGAAATCCCTTTTTTACATCTCATTATTTTAAGGTACTTATCATACTTCTGGATTTGGAGTTGATGCTGGATACAAGTCGCGATGAATGGTTTAGGAGATTTTAGACCAGGGAAAATCTCATAACTGAAGAACAAAAGTTATGTGCATTCTTTCAGAAGTTATGTGACTTTCAGAAGTCGGGGGGGGGGCGGACAATAGGACTTACACAATTCCTCCTTTTCTCTCTTTTTTTCCCCTTAATATTTTAAAATCTGAACCTTTCAAACCACACCTCTGCGCTAAGCCATCAAAGTCAACCAGAACAATTTACAGGGAAAAAATTAAAATCTTATCTTTTGTGTTATTCATTCAAAAGAGAAAAGATGTGACAGTTTATGATCTTGCGCTGTGGTACTTCTTGGAATTTTGTATCAAGTATCACAGAAATAAAACAAATAAAAGTAAAGTTAAATAAGAAATGAACAGCCTCATAGTCCCAAACAATTCACCAAATATTTTTTCAGAAAACGGAAGCTTTCAAGCCCCCACACTATCAGGCAGGTTCCTGTACCCCCCTGGTACTACAAGCTTTCTTTTTTTTTTAGGTCCAGAAAGCATAAACAGAGACTAATATTACTTCTGGGACACTCTGGCTAGCATAGTTTGTGTGGGAGTTTTTTGAAAGTTTGACCCAATAAATGATTTACTGGACCAATAAAAAGATCAAGAAAGCGCTGAGCTTGCCTCTGAAGACAAATTACTTTCTTCACCCACTCCTTGAAAACTTCTTGTAATGATTAATTTTCCAGAATTCTACAATCTGTTGAAGATCAGGACTCATAACTACCGCATATCTCTCCTGAGATAAAGATGTGGCATGGTCTTGGATTGAACCCCATCTGGTGCATCCACGTTTGCATTAGGTATCCATTATTTTGCTCATTACCTCAATTTTCCTACATATATATTTCATATGCCACATTGATATTTTATAATGCTGCACATTTTTCTACTAAACAAAACACAAGAGAGTGTTTTGTCCTCCCTGTTTATATTCATTTTGTCAAAATAATTTGTTTCAGGCATAGTAAAGACAAAACCAGACTTACAGGGAAGAAGGAAGAGGCAAGTGGGAAGATGGCAATAAAGGCAGAGAAGGGAGATAAGGGAGAGAGGAAGAAATGACTGCAAGTACTCGAGGGGCTCCCCTGCCTTTCTGTGATACTGGTGCCTCGCTGGGACCCCTGAGAAGTTTTGCAATACACATTAATAAAGAAATGGTGGTAGGAGACACATGGAGAAGAACAATTAAGAACAATGAGAGAAAAAAAAATTACAGGCATAATTGTGCCTCGTTAGAGGTACTTTATGATAATAAACAATGATATGTATTTCTGGTGGTAATGATCCTGCAGTTCACTCTCTCCACTTATTCTAATTCCCCCTACAGTGCCACTGTTGTCTAATATAGGATATTTATGTGAAAGATGAGTTCGAAAATTAGATCCCATTATATCAGCATCAGGTATAATAAGCAAAGCCATGGAAAATAACCTCTCTCTTCCTTTACTACTTCTACACCTATCATTTCCAGTGGCTTCCACCATCCACCATAGATATTTTACAAGCATCATTAAGTCTTATGTTCTCTTCTTTTTACCGAAGGAGAAACTGAGGCATAGAATAACTTACGTACAGATACGTACCTACCAAGCAGCTGGACTAGGTGCTGGGCCAGCCCACAGTTGCATACGTTAACTGTTTCCGATGCGTCTATCTAAAATATTATTAATTACTGGCAATTTGTAGTAGGCAAATCCATATGAAGGCCTTATTAGCAGTGTGTGAACATACCAAGAAGAGCTTCTGCTCCCCAGAGGAGCTCCTGAAAAGGCTTGCAGCTTTAATAGCCCATAGAAGCTCACTTTGGGAACAAAGATCTTTTAAAACATTGCTCCCATAGTAATTTTAATTATGGCAGATCATTAGTCAGCAAACCCATGCTTGGGGACCGCTTATTGAGCAAGGAAAACCTCATACCCACAGCTGCAACTGCAAGCTGGAATGCCTCGCAGTGCTAACAAAAGCAGTTACAGAAATATTTTCCAGCCCTTTAGCAGACCCAAGCAGGACATTTTGTTCACCTACTCTTACTGGTCTGATCGACTCGCAAAACCAGGGAGGAGAAAAGGTGCTGGTGCTGCAGACGCTGCTGGCGGGGCAGTCCGGGGTCAGGCGCTCGCCTCCTTTTTGGCAGTAATTTGGTACCTAAGGGCTGCGTGTGCCTTTGAAGCGCAGCGCAGTTATTTTTAAAGGCTCTCATCAACCAGCCCATCATGTAACTTAAGAAGAAACGGCACTGTAATAGCAGACATAATATTCTTCTTGCAGAGTCTGCAGTTCTCCGACATGTCTGCCTGACTCTCCTCTCCTAGCGGACAAACCTCCCGGCAGGAGCCGGTTAACAGAGACAGCGACAAGCAGCAGCTCTGGAGGAAAGCAGTCATGTTTTCAAAGAAAAAACCACCACCAAGAACTCCACAAAAAAAAGCCACACTATTTATTTTTCTGGGAGGTGAGCAGGAAGGCTTTCAAAGCGTGCCTGTTATGCTGTTCTGGCACAAAAAGTACTTTTCCAAATTGAAATCTTCCATCGGGCTGGCTTGGAAAACGGCGTGTGGTTTATAACCACGGCTTGTTCCTTTCGGCTTTGCCTCCTCTTCCAGGTTAAAGTCAGCAGCTGGGACCATTTCTGGGAGGAGGGAGGAGCGTGTGAGGAACACAGCATCCCCAGCGCGTTTCCACTGGCTGGCCCTGGGATCTGCAGGTAGTAAACACAAATGCTCTCCCTAAAAGGACCTTCCTTGGCAGGATATTGAGGGGAAAAAACGAGACTATTGCTGAGGTGGGGAGCAAAAAGAAGTTGTTATTTGCTGGCACGGGGGAAAGGAACGAAGGATGCTGAAAGGGTACTGGGCAGCTGCTTTTCCGGCTGCTCTGGGAGCCAAGGGAAGAGCCTTTGATCTACTGAGCAGGCCTGGGCTTGCCGCCAGGACCTATATCCTTTCTCCAGCAGTGACAGCAGGCTTCCCCGCTAGTTCCTCTCCGATTGCCGAGTCAAAAAACAAGTGACGTAACTCATATAGGGACCTCACTGAAATGTTTCTATTATCACCAGCTCTGCAGAAAACATATGCTACAGATGCCCCAATCTGAAATTATCTTCTCGTACAAGGAGGAGAAAAAAATAAAAAGAACCACGAGGTCCTCTGGATTACATCTTGCAAAGCCTCGTAAAAACCCCTCTAGCGTACCAGTGAATTAAACAAACCCATTGGTGCTACAGCTGAACTACCACGTCTGCATAGCACCTTGGCCAAGCAAGACCTCCCCTAAATTTTAATGTGCTCTTACCTGTTGTGAGATTCAAATAGGAATATGGCTTCCAGACCTATACCTCCAATGATGTCATCGAGATAGTACTTACTAAAGAATGAGCTGTTTCAAAACAATTGTCAACAATTTTCAGTATAGGGTGATGTGAAGACCAGCCTGCTTGATTTGTGGTGTCGTCCAAGAAAGGGGAACATGAAGGCAGCTGTGTTCCTCAGCTCTCAGACCAGAACAACGAGAGTGTACCAGGTGTGCTGTTTTCACCATGTTTGGCTCTGCTGAGCTCAGCTGGAGCCTTGATATTTGAGTCAGGTTCTGTCTCCAGCCATTATCATACTGACTTCAACTTGCTCTTGATGAAACCTTTAGTCCCTGGTGCCACTTGGGGCACCAGTTTCAACCTGTGATGCTGCCTGCTGCTTTTCACATAGACAGAACCTGCCAAGATTTTGTGCTCTTTCCCGCCCTGCAGTTGCTAAGTTTTACTGAACCTATCACACATTGCTACATGTGAGAAGACATTTTAAACCCAAACTCATTTATGAAGTTTGGATATATTGAGAAAAGAACAAAGCACAGAATATGAGCAACAAGTTTTGAAATCATTGGCTAAATTTTGCCTTCTAGCACACACAATCAACTTTTGTAGAGTTCTTTTTGAACATATGCACCTGAAATCTGATGTTTTTTCCCTTGAGAGACTGTCTCAATTGTGTGCAATTACTTGAAAATAAGGCAACACACAATGGTGGAACTCTGAGCTGGAGCAAACTTGTGGTCACTATTAGGATTTCTATCAATTTTGAGAAGATGTTTTGCTCACTGCAACACTGCAGGAGCAGCCAAACCACCACCTCATTACAGCTGCCTCGGAGAATGGCTAAGGCGATCTGCTCAAGACAAGAACAAGGCAAAGCATGTTCTTTCTCCCAGCCACTCTCCCAGCCCCAGTGACTTGCAATTCAGCAGTTTCCTTAGTCTGATATGGTATCCTTCGCAGTTATAACCCCTAGTGGATTTTATCTCGTTTATTTGTATGGTTGCTTCTTGAACCTGTAGAGTAACAACAAGACATCTAAATAGCTTTGCACATTTCATAAAAACAGTGAGTTTTCTTCCCTGCCTGTGTGCAATTCAATTTCAACTTCTTTAGCATGCTCATATCAATATACCATGTGTGGGACTGCCTCATTACTTTTTTCTACCTGTAATTGTTCACCTTACTGCTGATAACATTGATGCAAAGACAGGGGTATAAAAAGAAAGGGAACATTTGCAGATGCGGAAACACTTTAAAATAAAATGTCTGTCAAATGGAAAAGAACAACACAGTAATCCTAATTTCCTAATGGAAAGAAATGATATTTTCCATGCTCCAACTGTGCATGTTGCAAAAGATGCAAAGTTTCTTAAAAAGGACAGCTTTGAAAAAGTAGTTGACGCTTTAATTTTTATGAGAACTGAACAATGAAATTTTCTGCTGTATAAATGTTTAAAACTTCATTTTTAATTTGTCATCAGCAATAAACACAAACTGTAGAAGTGTCAGTCAGGTTTATAGGAACTTAACACTAATATAACTAAAGATAACTCTGCAGAACAATTGCAAGCATACAGCTGCAAAGCCCTCTTCACTCGCTGACCACAGCTGCATAGAGGGTTAAGCTGTGACAAGTCAGCTGAAGGACTTGTCAAATTTATTATGTGGCAACATATTAATAAGCTGGAATTTGGCCCAAAGAGAGGACACAAAGAGCATTTTGCCGTGACAGGTTTTGCCTGCCATTGGCGTTTTGAAGCTGAAGACCCACAATGACTTGGTTTTTCCTATGTCTGGGAAACAGGTGGCCATGGCCTCCAACAGCCCCTGTCACTCATCTTCTCAATGCAGCATCAGCAAGAACTATTAGGACCTTCCTTCTGGAATTCAACATCAAACAGACCAAATTTGGAGATCTGGAGGGAGAAATAATGCCAGTGATTCTCTGGCTGGTAGCTCTTCTTCCTATCTTTTTCCCATGCCTGTGACTCTGGCAAATGACTCAGTCACTTAAAGGGCATCACATTCTTAGAGAGCTTCCTAAATTGGTACCAGCCAGATCTTACTTAGCATAGCAGGCTCCTGGGACGTAGAGCTGGGACAAAGCCTGTTGGAAAACCAGCTCAGGCTATATTCTTTCGCAATCTGGTGGTAATAAAAAACAGCAGCATATCTCCTAAGCCTCTTCTTCAGACTGCTGACAGTTCTATGTGTCTAGTATGTAACTGGCGTCAGACAAAGGGAGGTAAGCCTATAGAGTCAGAAATAAAAAACACTCACTAAACCAGATGTATTGCAGCTATCATATTTTCCACTTATTTTTGCACATCTTTAATAGTTGCCAATCTGAAATGGGATCAGCTGACTGGCTGTAATATGCTCATGTTTATATATGTCCCTGGTTTCCTTCCCCACATGTACACATTTGAAAAGCCTTGTGTTTTGCAGCCTTTGCCCAAACATCTGCAATCATTTATCGAATAAAACATTCTGCCTAGGTTTTTCAGCGCACATTACAACTGATGTCAGTTTGGTATTTTGGATTTTCAAAAGAAACAAATAGTTTTCTAGGCAAACCACATCACAGAACTTGCCATGGTTATCAGCTCAAAGAGCCTCATTGGCTCAGCAGCCAGTGCTGTGTTTCATCACGTCTTCCTGAGGTCAGGCAGGGAAATGCTAGCCCAGGAATACACATCTGTGTGTATACAAATAGCTTCAGCCTTTGGTTGGTTGTTCTCTCCCTGACTGCCTGCCCCCCCCCCCCCAAAAAAATAATCCTCTACAAAGCACAAGAACTGTCAAGTATAGGCTTGGCCAAGGATAGACTTTAATATGAATCATACTGCATTCTGGAACATGGGTGATTTGTATGTCATTTTAGGGATGAAGGAAAACAGACTGACTGAAACTGAGATCATTACTGCACTATCCCATCACCTTACTATGAAAAGGTCCCTCAAACATATTTCCAAAAGTGCACTCTGCTTACACTGTGCTTTTCCTCTAGCCCACACCAGAGCTACGGTGAGAAATAAACTCCCTAATGATCCCAGAGCATGGAAGTAAGACTGGATTCAGGATACACTGCTTAGATCCTCACTTCTCCAATTTGGCAAAAGAAGCTAGGCATATTTTGGGTTCCCCAGAGAGCCCAGCATGGATCCAGGCTCCAGTGAGTGACAGATTAGACTGGACACAGCAGAAGCAGAGTAGGGCTGCCTCTGCGGCTGCTCCTGGCTAACCTCAACATGGTGTTGGCTAGTAGCCTTGGGCAAATCCTGGGCTGATGCCTATGCAACTTCTCTGAAGCAAATTCTGCAACATAAATGAAATGAAGGTGTTGTGGAAAAGGGGATGAGAGCATGCTAATAGCTCAGCATTGGTAGGTATTGATTAAACACTTTGCTGAGTAATGCTGACGGGCTACCAGTGATAAAATTAAGTCAGACTCTAAAGACATCTAGTAAACTTTCTAAACAAACATCCCTTATTAAAATTAGAGGAATAAACTGGTCATGGTACTCAAAGCAGCAGTCTATACTGATTAATACGGAAACCCTTTGGAAAAAGACATTATGCTAACTCGGTAAGTGTTGTGAAGCTAGCTGAGCTAGGGAAAATATGGTGTAGAAGACACTGCATTTTAGGTGGACGAAGTATATTTCTGGAAGGGCTACAGTTTCATAAGGCTGCAAACATTAAATTAAGTGTCCTAATACCTTGATGTAAAAACATAAGATGGAAATGAAGGAAATGCAAAAGTTTTCTGTAGAGAAAGACACATGTGACTCAAGAGTTTTACTCTTGTTAATCAGTCCTTATGTTGTCACTGGGACTACTGTCCAGTGCTTCTCTTCCCTGTTTGCAGTGTGGCAAACGCAGGTACACACTGCTGTGGGTAAGATTAATTTATTGTAGGGTATAAGTCCTCATGAAAGGGCCCCAAAGGGCAGGTGCTGTTCAAGGTAGGCATTCAAAAGCACAGGTTTCTAAAAATGTATTTTTAAAGAGGAGCTATAAGAGCTCTGCAAGCCATATTTTCCCAAGGGCAAGCTGACCTTTTTCCCTTGTTCTTATCCCTGAGGTGTGGGATTTCTTTTCAGAGACACAGATCCTGAAAGATCCTAGTGAGAAATGATTCTTCATGTAACAAATGCCTCTTCTGCTGTCCGTACATGCTGCCTGGCAAAACCTTCTGAGCTTTAAGGTAATATAAAAGCCATTACTTTTGAATGTAAGTCATGCTTGGCATTGAATATTTTAACTGTTTGTAGTACCTGGTTTTACACAAATGAGATTGCTCCCACAGTTTAGAGGACTTGTCTTTTCCACAGGCATGCTTATCTGATAAATAGATTTAACATTCATAAGCATGTGATCTGGCTATTCCTTTTTGACTTGAGATGCTAGTCAATTTTGGACGGATGGTTGCTATTGCTAGGAAAGGACTGCGGTGATGTAGTAAGAATCACTCCTTCAATCTTTGTTAACAAAGAGTAAAGGGAGTCTGACTTCCTTCAGCTCCAGAAGAATCGGAGAGACAAAGATTTCTGTCTGGCAAATCTAAGCTGCTATCAGCACATATTTTAACCAAAAATAGTCGATCCATATCCCCACCCACCCTCAGTGTCATGCCCTGAGGTTCTTTATGCTATATCTAGCATTTTTGATGTACTCGTGTGAGTTTCTGTTGTTTCTGTCATGCACTGATAGGTATGGCTCAACAAATCAATGTCCCACCTCCTGTGTTTGCTATTGCATCTTGGTCTTAAGAGATATACACCATGTTTTTATGTTTTGGGTGATGACAACATATTGCTTCAGGTCTATAAAACAGCTTGGTTTTGATATCTGTGCTCAATGAAGGACAGCTGCTAGATACACAAGCTCTCATGAAGATTCTCCCCACTTCCCAGCAAGCCAATGTTCTCCAGACCAACCAGCAGAATTCATCATAAAAGCTACTTTACAAGAAATATTTCTTCCCTTTACCACAGCTCTACAATACTGCTGCAGAAGAAACACCTACACTGCTCAGGAATTGTGGGCAATCCACATAGAAATGTTTTAGTCTCACATAGAAACATTGAGTGGAATTGTTTAAAAGTCTATAATGAAAATGTCCCTAGTGAATGGGCTGCTCACAAAGGATCATTTCAGCTCCTTTCAGAGCATGTATTAAGGGCAAAGTCTGAGGGTATTTGTCTTTAGTGGTAGTACCAATGCAGATATCTTAGCCACTTCCTGCCACTTCTGCATTGTTACATCCCCACCTGTACTAAAACACATCAGTTGGATGATGGTGCTGTCAACCAGATCAGGTACATGATACACATCACTGCTTTTACATTCAGGTGTTTCTCCTTTCTCTCTTTTTTTTTTTTATTTTTATAAAAGCCAGATGAACAGCACAGCTCCAGAAAATAGTCGTGTTAGTGAATTTGGAAAGAGCAATAACTGTGGAGTGGAGACATATGCCATATGACAACATCGCTTCTGAAGACAGAGCACTGTCACTAAAGCCTAATTTAAAGTGCATGGAGAAGCCCCTGTCTTTACACTGACCATGAGAGCAGCCCAAGGAGATTTATTTTCCTAGGATGAAGTTGACCTTAATATATTAGCTTTACTTCTCTCCATCTTAGAGGAAGATTCAAATCTGTACGTTGATTTTTACCTTCAAAAGGAGGAGCAATATGTTACCTTGCAACCAAGGAACCAGACCTGAAGTCACAGAGATACTGATATATAAACAGGTTTACAAAATGAAATCTGCTTAAACATTAAACTGCTTAGGCGTTTCTGCTAATTTTACCAGACACCTACCCACATCATTAAATACCAGAATACATTTCTCCTCCTCTACATTTATGTTTGTGTAATTAAGATGAGAATTTGATTTTAGTTTTCTCAGGGTTTTTTTTTACCTATCAGAAGAAAAAGATTTACTGCATGGATAATTTGTGTATGGTTCTGATTTAATGAATGAACAATTAAACACCCACCTGTAATAACACCTAGATCTTTAAAAAAGATCTCTACAATGTAAGTCATCCACCTGAGTGTATGAAGCATCTTCTATGCTCACCATTATAACAAAGCCAAGATCCTCTTTTTGTGCTGGTGAGCTCTGTAGAGCTGACACACCTAAGAAGAGAATAGGCTCATCTCCATTAAATCTTACACACCTGCAATAAAACTGAAAAAATAAAAAAGAAAAAGTTTTGTTGTGGAATCCTTCACCTTGGCAGCATTGTGAAAGCCAGGGGTATACATTTTAACATCAGGCTCAGCCTGGATTTGCTTTGCTATTCATCAATGAAAGGGTGATTTTTACAGAATACCCTTTTGAGAACAGAAGAGAACTTTGAAATCTTTTCTGCTGAAGAGATGGCTGGATTGTGTAATGCACTGATCTTCGCTTCATATTCCACAGGTGAACCTCAATGTAGTGGCTGTGGAAGGTTAAGCACTGTGTAAATAATAGAAACTAAAAGCAGTCAGTGCAGAAGCATCAATTACATGTGGGAAAAAAGGAGAGAGTGAGACTCCGTTTTAGTTCATTGTCTTGGAAGCTCAGTGGAGAACCAGAGAAGCTCCCCACCTGCCCCAGCATTGTGTGAGCCATAATGGACTTGGGTCAGTTTGTTTGTTGAAATGTTTTTTTAAAACATACTGGCATAGATTCACTTTGGGGCTGTTCATGTGTTTTCTTTCAATCAGGTACTGAAAATCAAGCATTTGCAAAAGCCTCTGTATGGAGAGCCCTGGGGATTTACTTTTTCTGGTCCAGACCAGCTTAGTCTTCATGGGCAGAAGGACAGACTTTTGGCAGGCACAAAATACAGGTATAGCTGCTCAAAGGACGGCTCATTTCTAGTGAGCAGATAGCCCTCTTTCCTATCTATGTATCCAGATTTGCTTCCATGGAAATCCAGGGCAGCTGGGGAGATGGTTGCATCCTGGTCCCTTAAGATCGGGACTCTCAGGGACCAAGGAATTTACACAGGCGCTCTGGCAGAGGGAGGGCATGTGTGGAAGCACCAGGAGAAAAGGCTTATTTAATTTAAATATTTTTAATATTTTTTTAATATTATTTTTTAAATATTAAATTTCATTTAATTTAAACCAGTGAAAATGGTTATTTCTTATTTCCAGCTCAACTGGCTCTGGACACTGAACTGTAAGCCTTTAGTACTACAAAAGGTCTTAAAAAGTTATTGGAGAGTCAGTGGCTTTTATGTGCAGTGACTCCCCAGTACAAAGAATAATTACATTGGAGTCAGCATTGAAAAACGTTGAAGAACACAAACTCTTTCAAACACCA
This sequence comes from Tringa solitaria, assembly GCA_026413425.1. Lineage (NCBI taxonomy): Eukaryota > Metazoa > Chordata > Aves > Charadriiformes > Scolopacidae > Tringa > Tringa solitaria. Next base: position 106,827,711 of record JAOXJM010000012.1, on the reverse strand, counting down.
CTAGAACAAACGGTTTCATCGTTTACTTTTTCGTAGAGTCGTGTCATCTGGACTTTTTTCTTTGTTTAGAAAACTCAGTCACGCTATTTACAAGTACCGTATCCCCAGGGTTTTCTTTCCTAGGTCTCCAGTAGAACAATAACTCCCTCTGGTGTTTGCCTGCCATTGTAACTGCCTCAGCCACAGCCCTGGGAAACACTGCCAGGGGATGTATCTACCATAAACCCTCTTTCCTTGGTCGCTGGTGGTTTTTTTTATGCTTTGGGCAGAAAGGACAATGTGTGTCCATGGCAGAGCCACTCACGTCTGCAGGTTGAACATCATCCCGTCACTAAAAGTGGATTGTCAAACTCTGCTGCCGCCGAGCAGCTCACAGTGCCAAAGACTCATTAACATGCTCCCAGCATTTATTTAATTACACGAGCAGTAGGCTTATTGCAATGTGTCTGGATGCTTTATTTGATGAATACTGGAACTCACCAACCCAGTCCCGAGAGGGTCAGGGTACATATAGGGATACGTCAAGTGGCTGGATGATAGTTCAGAGTTAATGAATTGCTGTGCTCTGCTCTTGGGACAGACAATGTGGAAATGTCACTCAGCTGTAAACTTATTTACAGGAATGCTGTCACAGCTTGAAGGCTCAGATCTGACCTACAAGCGAGTTTCAAGCTATATCTGCTGGCAGAGGAAGGAGAAAAGGATGCAAGGCAATAAAGCTCCTGTCCTTAGGGTTAGACCTTACCTACGTATTACCATACTCGTGCTGACTGTAAATTTTTTAATGCAAAATTTACAAGACTATGTAAAAATTTTAATGACAAAAATGTATCACACGATAATTTATAAGTAAACACCACTAAAGTTGGATTTTTTTTTCTCCATATTTTTACTGCATTCAGTTGATGAAAACCAATCTGCAAGAGAAGGAAACTGTGTTTGAGATATGCTTTTTGCCAAAGAGAATAAGCTATTTTGCTGGGCAGTTAAATAGAAATTACTTCCAAAGAATCATGTGATTGTTCAGCTGGGTGCTCTCTCCAACCAGCCCACAGGCTTTTTATATTTGACCTAAATGCCTGGTTTTTACTTTTTTTTCCTTCAGCATATCACAGAAGAGGAATCTGTAAGCTGATTATTGTTGCTGTTAATTCACTTCTGAATGCAAACAGCTTTGCATATTTCAAACACTGGTGTATAGAGCTGAAATCAGAAAAGTTAAAAGAGCTTGAAAGCTCACACTAAATCCTGACTGTCTGGCTCCCTGTTTGTTACAAACAGCCCCGTGGCAGAAGGGTCCCTGGCCAATTCCTTGCAATATACAGCGTGTAACCATACTACACCTTTGATGTAAAACAACTCCCCTTTAATGTGCTGTAATCTCTCATCCCCTTTGTCTCTCAGATAATAATCCTCTTGCGCTTGGTAATCCTCAAAATCACATATGCTCTTGAAAGCTTTTCTTTTGGAAATTATTCCTATTCATTTTCTGGACACTGGCAACTAAATATTACAGAAAACCTGATTCTTTTGTTTTTGACCAAGATAGTCTGATTTTTTTCATATTCCAGATTCGCTGCCTAGCTGGAACTGGGACAACAAAATGAGTAAACAGTTTCTAGTTGTCCATCAGAACGGTAGCATGCCTACTTTTTTTTGGATCAAGACAGAGGCACAACATTTCTGGGAGAGTTAACAGGAAACAAGTGAAGCAACATTTTCTATTGGGTTTTAGAGCAGAGAATTAGAAAAGAAAGATCTAGTTTTCTAGAATAATTTAAAAATATCTCCTCCTGGCCTTTTAAAACAAGCTAGTAAAAGAAAAATTCCCACCTCAGCAGTAATAATCAGGCCCCCTAGCACTGGCTCCTGGACATTTACAAGCGTGTTACTGGCTTCTCAAAGTTTCATTATAGCAAGATTAAGTGTTTTTAGCTATTGCCACCTTAAGTCAGAGGTAGAGGTTGAGACTAGAACTACTTCATCAGTTCAGCATGTTTAAGTGATCTAATCGTGACAATAGGTGATGACTACAATTTGAGTCTCATCAGGTCCTATGTAATATCCTAAATGACATAGACTGCATTAATCGCAGGACATGACGAACGCTAGCCTAAGATTTCAAAAAAAAGCAATTTATTTGCTGACAAACATGCATAAGGAATTTGCCATAAGGCAAACATTGCCATAAGGAATTTGTAGCAAGCTTGGAGGAGCACTGACGTACAGCTTCCAATGGTACAACAGCACAACCTGCTGATCAGACCATCTCATCCTGTCCGTCCACGCCCAGCCAGCTTGCCTTGCTCACTCCCAGAAAGATCAAGCACAGAAATTTCTCCAGGCTTGCTTTTCAGAGATGGCAGGGTCTGCTGTCAAAAGGACAGATCCTGGCTGTACTGCTGAGGTGTAGGGGCATTTTATTCCTTTTGCCTTTGTGGGGATGTGCTCCCCACCATCCCTGGGCACCCATCCTCAGCCCCTTGGCATTGGTCTGTCCTACACAGCCCTTTTTCCTGGGGCAGCAGGCAGAGAGAGGGATCAGCCATGGGCTCTGGATCAGCTTCTGAGTCAGGGCAGCTGCCCTGGGGATGTTGGACAAATAAGTCTGAGCTAAACAGCACAGCTCTCTGGCATCCTGAGTTAAGGTTTCAGTGTTTGTTATCTTATCTTGTGGCTTAAAGTTTCTCTTGGAGTTCTGTGAAGCTCTCATCCTTGTACAAAATCAAAATTACCTTGCACGTACTTCATTCAGATTACAACCTATTCCTCATGACTTGCAAACCTGAATGCAAACTCTCTAGTTTCAAGAGTTTGAGGGAAGGGGTCTTAGTGGTCTCTCAGCCTAAGCAGCTGTGAACTTTGTTGGAGGTTTAGGGATGCCCTGCAGACCTGCAGGTCCTTCTCTGCAGTGAACTGCAGTAGCACATGTGTTGTATCTCAAAGACTGGCACCCAGGCATAACAAGAACAATAAATAGTACTGATAAACACTCCAAGCTGAAGTGGGCTGCACGTGGGAATCAGGCAGTACTATTTCTAAGAGAAAGGCAGGAAATTAGGCTCTCTTATGCCATTTCAAATGTTTATAGTAAATCAGCAAAATTAATGGTTCTAGCAGAGAGAAACTCTACTCTCCCTGAGAAATTCACTGTACTCCAAGCAAACTAGCCAAATATTAATTTCCTTACAGCTGTTTTTGTCATTTATTTCCTTGATTTGCCAAAATTAAGTCAGCTGAATTTTCTCATGAGTGCAAACATTTGTGTTGCAAAAAATAAGAAACTCAAGTATTTAATCCATTTTTAGGAAATAAAGTTAACTTATCAACTATAAGTGCTAATCTTCCCATCTCACATAGAAGTCCAGAAACTCCAGATAGATAGAAAACACTTGGGTAACTTGAATGTTTGAATGAAGCTTTAGATTCTGAACGTTGACAGCAAACACCTGTTAAAAGGGACCAGTTTTAATGTGTTGAGCAGAAAAACGTGAGGTAAACTACCAGGGATACAAGCAAGGTTCCTAGAAAAACACTAAATAAAATTTTTCATGCAGATGCATCAATTCACATGAAAAAGAAACAGCCTCATCTCCTCCATTCCTCTCTATAAAAAGAAGTCCAGCATTCTTGCTCTCTTTTTAGACCTTGTCTAGGTGATGACAAACAAATCTCGTTTGCGAAAGCTGAGTTAAATAAGGACTTTGCCAAACTTCATTAGTGGTGTATTGATTAGAAAAACACAACTTTTAAATTATGAAATACACTGCCCTGTTCAGTTCCTGAACTTTTAAAATCAGTGTAATCACTCCTAAATCACTGCTTTAATGTTTGTTGATTGAAAAACAAATTACTGAGGTAAGTGCTAATGGTTATAATTAATACTATTTTTCTTTCATCTTAATTCTTAATTGAAATGAGATTAAATGAACAGGAATTGTTCATTTAATATTAATTAATAGCATTCATTGAAGCTAATGTAAACCCACTGCACATA
>JAOXJM010000012.1:106779124-106816192 GCA_026413425.1 Tringa solitaria | reverse complement strand
GACTAGATGATCTTAAAAGGTCCCTTCCAACCTAGGTGATTCTGTGATTCTGTATTTCGTTTAAACTTAGTTAACAGTTTTGCTTCTTGTGCTGGAGCAGATCCTTATGGCCAGTTCTGACCCGTTAATGAGATGAAGGGGGCTCCCTGAAGGCATCAAATGAGATAAATCAGCATATGCATAAGCAGTTATTAAAAAATCTGACCCTGTGCCACACACTCTGTGCATCTGAATGAAATACAGGCCTTAATTTTGCCCGTGGATTTTACATTTTTTAATCTATAAGTTGAAAGAACACAATATGTTGTAATTTTACTGTATTTGTAACAACTTGTTCAATAAGAGATTTTTATAAAAGAACAATCATGAAGTGGAATTGAGCCAGTCAGATTACTGGCAAAGCTTCCTGCTGAATATGATTAGATAAAGGGAAAACGGAGACTGGAGAAAATTGATCCTCTCAGCAGAATTTGCTATAATTATATGCAGGATGAGGAATTAACTATTATTCTACTGTTAAATTCCTCAAGTGGCCAGAAGGAACACTCTTGCGTAATCTGCTTTTTTGATCTAGTCTATGCAAAATGAAGATCCTGTTAATGAAAATGGAGATGTGGCTGATCAGAGTCTATAAACCTCATAATTTTTCTCCCTAAAGGTTAGATAGTGGAAGGATGCATTGGGATTGCCTTACCAGCTCTCCCCCAATAGCCCACTAGCTTCTGTTTGACAGAAGTTTTCATTTCAAGAAGTAAAATAACTGAATTTCACACATGCATTCATCCCTGGCAAGCTGCAACGCAAAGAGCCTCTAAATCTCACGTGCTATTCTTGTAAGGCAACCTCTTTGCAGTGGTTCATTGCCGGCATGACCTGAACTCTGGCCCGGCCCCAGAGAAATCATGTGGTTGTGAATCAAATTCTTGTGGTTTTGTTTTTTTTTTCTTTCCTAGCAAAACAGGACTTCTTTGATTGTGAGATTCTGTTTACGCATGGAACTCATGGCTTGGAGTACAGCTTTCTCGTTGCTGCCTAATTCAAGTGGAGATGATATTAATGAGATGAAATAATAATTCGGAGAAGATACGAATGACTCATTAACACAATGTAGCTACGTAGCCTAACGAGAAGAGAGGATTGCCCTTAGTATCACCAAGTGCAGTGAAACGGCGTTGCTGTTGGCATTGCTGGCCAGTGGGCTAGCAGCTGGGTTAGGCGACAGAGGGACCCTCAGCCCAGCTATGCCAGTGGAAAACTGCTCAGTGCTTCTCCTTTCCCGAAAATCGGAAACTGTTATGTAATTATTCAAATTAGCAACATGAAACGGAATCAAAGGAAAAGGAAACAAAAGCAAGAAGCTATGAAAAGGGACAGCTTGTCTGAAAGATAATTATATACGCTTAAAAAGAGTAAGAAAAACAGCACTGTGTTCAGTATGCCTCTAGATTAGCAATGCTCCTTCCTTAAATGCAGCCTGCTCTGCTAATTCTCCCCATTTCTTTTGTTATAGACGTTGCAAATGTGATTTTATAGTTCATGACTGGGTGGGTGATCTTAGCTGCAATACTTCTACAAGCCTCCCATACCCAGTCTGCTGTAATATAATGTAGCTCTAACTGCTAGAATAATCACTACTTAAAGCATAAAAAGGAAAAGAAGGAAAAGGAAAATTTGATTTACTGGCAGGGGCCCAGAAAAATCTCTCAAGCTGTCAGAGCTGTAACACTGTCATCTCCTTTTTTGCTTCCTGCAGCCTCCCATGTAACCCATTCCCTTTCTTCAGCCAGGAATGAGACTTGTCTGCTGGAGCTGCCCATTTTGTCCAACGGCACATTTGACTGTGAATGCACAGAGTCCCCCTTCGTGCTAACTAGAAGGGTGCAACTGGGAGAAACCAGAAAATTAACATATAGGCAAAACCAAGAGGAAATGACTGTTACAGTCATGAGTGACTAATACGTATGTGCACAGCAGGGAGAGGGGCAGACCAGTAACATCATGATACAATAATGCATTTAGCAGATATAAAATATGACTGTGATGGATATGATTCCAGAGAAAGCAGCTGTATTCACAAGATGGCTGCAGAGGGTGGAAGTTCAATTAAAGGCCTTGTAACAACAACAGCTCTATCTATATGCCGTAACTAATGGGCAAAGCAATCTGGGACGATGTCTGGGAGTTCTTCCCTACAAAAGGCTTTATTTATTCTGTACCTACCATTGGACCAGACGCAACAAATACTTCTGTGTCATATAATTTTAAGATATTCAAATTTGCTTCTTTAAGACAGAGGCAGGTTAGCCACACATCTTCAGAGTTTGTCTCCGAAAACATAGTTATGCACTACTGGATAACAGTCCCTCAGTTTTTGTGAAAATGTCAATTGCATAGTTGGTTCAAGAAAAACTCTGTTGTTTGACTGTTTGCTGGAGGTGTTGCTGGCTGACAAACTAAAATACATCTGCATTGTTCATAGGCAGGAAAATGTGAAAGATAAAAATCTATGTGATAAAAATAAGTATGGAGACATTCTTAGTTTTCTCCAAAGCAGTATTACGGAATGGTTGGAGAGCCTTTATGTGCAAAAATCAGAATAAATGGCCTAGGAAAAATGATGACTGACACAAGTGTCATGAGGTCATCAAATATAGTTTACTAAGCAGCGTTTTTTATTGTATAAATGAGCTATCCCATTAGCTTCAACTTGTCCCCAAACAAATCTTCATTAACTAACCACTTCTGCCAAGGATGGCAAACAGCTCAGGCTTGATTATTGCGGAGAGTCATCAGGGACTGAGCCGGAGAAATCACAGTGTAAATACAAGTCTCAGAGAAGACATGCCAGTTGCCTTCAACATCAGTCAAACATTAAAATATGGATTCAATGGAGATACAATCAGAAATCTGCAGTGAGAGTAAGGGTGATTCAAAGTGCATGAAATTCAAAGTTCTTTACAAAAACACATTTTAAGCGGACAAACAGATAAGAATCAGTAAAGCAGCTAAAGTTAATAGTGGAAAGCTGACTGGCAGATGACTTGTGCATCAGCAGCACATGAAGCATTTGCAGGCCTTGTACAAAATTATTTAATGACATTGCCAGTACTGCAATGCGAGCTTCTTTTCACTTAAGCATATTTGGAGAATGCAACACTTTCCTCCAATTTGAGGGAAAGCTCGAACTGTTTGACTTACTGCACTTTGAGGAAGACGTATGTTAACTTGGATTTTGCAAAATTTCTACAAACTGCCCCAGTAGAAAGATACCTACTTCTTCCTGCTAAATTATCAAAAAGCAAACAAGCACCAGTTTTATTTTATAAGTGAAATGTTTTTCATGACAATATGACAGAGCTAGATATTGCTGACAGCTTGAATTAATAATTTCCCTGGGCTTCTTTTTCTCTCTCCTAAGAAGAATAATGTCATGCTCCAATAACAATAACAGATTTGCAGGAGAAAAAAATAGATACAAAAGACTATGCCAGATGATGTCAATGCAGCCAGTGCACTTCAAGCCCCAAAGAAGTTAATATCACGTTGAAAGTGAGAAAGAGAAAAGTGGTTTTGAAATGGGAAGCCTAGACCAGGCAGGTATACCTAATCCTGCACCCATCATTAATTTCACATGTCCCAAATTACTACCATGATGTTGTTCGATAACCACACTGTTTATTTTTGGAGATTAGTGACAGTAATTGGCTATGTTTTGCAATTACATGGGTTCTGGCTTGGGATAGAAAGACCTTCTTTCATATGCTTCTGCATAAGCTTTGGCCAGAATGCCACCCTGAAAGAACCCCTGACTCGTCCCCATGCATGCTGGAGAGGCAGCCAGCTAAAGGTGGAGTAAGGCTTCCTCTCCTCATCATCAGTAGCTGGCAAAGTTAGTTTTTTGCCAGTTCTTCAAAGGTGACACAAAGGACACACATGTACCAAACAATGTGTTGAGGAGGAGAAAACAGATGGCTTGTGAGAGGTGCACATGGTTGCAGTGCAAATAGAAATAATCTCTTTAATGGAGACATGCTAGTTTTGCAATAGGTGGTCTCTTTTTATCATTGTTTAGCACCTATATGTGAAATATGGTGGCAGTGGTCAATTCACAATATGATGTTATGGACAACAGATGCAATGCACCTGTGATTGCTCCATCTCATTCTACTGAGCATGATCGCAACCGTGCTAATTGTGGGGGTGGAAAGAAAGATACAGCCACTCCTTCTGTCTCTTCCATTTATGAATGTGACAGAAACAATCTTGACATTGGTTAAAAATCAGATTTTCTTGTGCTGCAACTTTGTCTGCTACTATAGCAAAGGGAAAATGTAAATATTTAGCTCACTGACATTTCCCAGGATCTTATCTTTTGTAGCAGCATAATGGAAAAAACTCCACAACATTTGCAGTGATTGCCCAGAAATTATGTTTTACAAACCATTTCTATATTATTCCCTAGGGTCTGGTTGCATGATTTAGGCTTTTGACAGAAAAAGGACTAGAAAAACGTGTATTTGCCCCTTCAAAAAAATAACATAAACTGGATTTCGACAGATTCATGCTCCTGACCCAGATCTTGTGGTTGTAAAGGCACTGGCAGTGAAATAGAGGAGCCAGATGTTTCTGTGACACCAGATGTATGGAAATTTTGAGCTGATTCTACAATGCTGGCAGCTGAGGACACTCAGCACCTTTTACAATTAGACCCTCAATGAGAAAAGTTTGCAGGAAAAGAAAGATCTGTCTCACTTTTGCAGCTTAATAGACTGCTCCAATCTGCAATATTGTACTTAAATATTTAAAAATGTATCTGCAAAACAGATGTGGAAAAGAGTTCACTTGGTGAAACCCTTGATGATGAAGGGCAAACTCTTCACTTGATGAAATTTCAACATTGCTGCTGTGGTCCTACAAATTCCCACAGCTGTTTAAGCTTTCTGTCTAGTGCCTACCCTTATCTGTCGTATTCATTATTTTCCATTCACTAGTTTTGCTGGCCTTTTTAATGCAATAAAGGGATTCTGAACACCATTAATTTGATGACCATCTTATATCCCTCTGTATCTCCTGCCTGCAGGAGAACTGGAGACCCACCACAACCAGAAAACATGTTCTAAAATAAGTTTCAAAAACCGGCTACACCGGGGGATCACACAACATCAATAAAGCATGCTAGACATCACACCATCTCCATCTAGTCCACGGACCAAGTCATATCTGATGAAGGAATATAAAGAAGAGAAAGCATTTTGGAGAAACTCAGTTTAAAAGCTCTATGCATCTATTTCTCACCATCAACTATTCACACAAGGAAGGGTGTTACTGACTCTACGTTTTGTTGAAATGAATGATTTTTGAAGTGCAAGACACATTTCTGTTTTATGAAACTATTCTGGACATATTTTGCTACTCAAAATCAGTTTCTTCCTCATGCCTTTTCGTCCCCTTTTGTCACTTCTCACCTTTTTTTTTTTAACCATCAAACTCTTTGCCCTTCAATGAAAAGAAGTATGTTGAACTAGGAAAAATAGTATAATATTAAGAGTAAACACTGCTTTAACTCCTACTTATTTACAGAGATATGTTTTCTCCATTGGTGTGTGTCACCTGTAGGGTGGACTGTTATATTTTATTAAATAAAAAAAAACACCTCCCACATGCTTTCAGGCTCTGTACCCCTTCATCCTACACCCATCACTCAGTCATTCCACCCAAGCTCTCAGGACATAGGATCAGTCTTTGTACTCAGCATGAGTCTTCTCAACTACTTTAGTCATACATGCTCTCCTTAAGGGAGCTATATATTTACATTTTCAGTATGTATTGACAGAAACAGGAAAAGACTCTGGACTGCAACACATATTTGAAGTCCAGAAAGGGGGATGACTGGGATGGTAAATCAGATTATGGGAAGGTGTTCTCATTCATAATGCCACGTGTAATCTCTGGAAGCATGCAACACCAGAACAGATGTTGATGTGCTGCACGCTGCAGAGTTGGTGTAGAGAAGGACTGCCCCATGGGTGACTGATGTGAAATTAAACACAACCCATTTACATGAAATGACACTGTACACTTTCGGGCGAATGTGATGCAGCATTTTGGCTGTGGATAAAGTCCTAGAGGAAGATTTGGCAAGGGTGAGTGTTGGTATTGGAAATCTTAACTAATGACTTCTTGCCCTTATTTGTCTTCCTTTTTCAGAAAAGTGAATAAGCATTTTGGCCTTAGCTGTGCATTCATATCACATTTAACCTGATCCAACATCCCAAAGAGGGAAAGAGATGGTGAAAAGCGATATGTATACATAACGACAGAGCCAGATCCCTTGGAAGTGCCTAACAAGCCAATAATTGATTTCATCTAGATCAGAGCATGCAGCCTTGCAAACCACACTATCAAGAGCTTCCAACACAGGCACAATGCTTCTCCTCACTCCACCTCCATCCCTCTGGATACCTTCTTCCCCCACTTCCTACCTTCTCTTTTTTATTTTTCTAAAGGGACAAATGGTAAAATGTCACATGAGAGTTCAGGGAACTGTGAGATAAGACAATGTAAGGCCACAGCACCAGGTGACAGCTTATTCTGTCACTTGGGTGTAAATTACCCTTCACATGAAATGAAAAGCAGCAGATTTTCTCAGAACTTCCTGACGCAGGCAGATTGGGGCTAGTAGTTCATGGATAGGTTGGGTTTTATTCATAGCTTGTTTATTTCTGGTCTACTAAGACCCTGGCTTTTTTTTTCCCGCTACAGATGTACATAATTTTATTTGATTCTTAGCTAAGTTCAGAAGAAGCTTGAAAGAAATTGAAAGCAAGGAACTTCAAAACAGAAATAGCCTGCTTTGTTTAAAAAAAGAGTCTGTCAGCATTTATTTTGTTATACTATTACAATGTTCTGACTTTCATCTAAATCTTCCCAGAGGGATACAGATCTACATTTTACTTTAGCTAAAGACAGAATTAATTTGAAAAATCATTACAGCAAAAAGAATGGTTATCAAGCCACCATTGTCTTGACTATGCAGAGACAAAAAGTAGATGTCTTTCTCAACAGAACAAGCAAGAGATCTGTCACAGAAGTGGGTTCTATGATATTATTTATTGTTATTTTTTTCTCCTCTGATAGCTTAGCTCAAATCCTTGATCGGAACAACTAGGAATTGTTCTGCTCAGATGGCTTACTGCATTTTAAGTGGAATGCAATTTAGCACTCTCTCATCTGACCAAAGCCAAATTCAGTAAGGGAAAACAATTTCCAAAGACCAACACATCCATTTCCCCCTTGAGAGGCCAGACAAAGGTTGCAGCATTAGAACAGATTACCAGCATCTGCCTACCGTGTGCCTTTGATAAAAGGGACTATTAGACTGTAATGGCAGCTAGACTGTCCCTCTTTGCAAAATAACATTAGGCAGTTTCCAGATCCCAGTATTAGAGTTGCATTGTGCTTTGTTATTGAGCATTGTAAGGAACAGTGCAGTAAGACCAGTGTAATAGCAAGAAAAAAAAAAAAAGAACAAATCACATATCTCTGTATACTTCAGAGCTTCTGTAATTCTTTTTTAATATACAGATTTCTTTGCTGCCACATTTCCTTTGGGTTTATCTGTGGTTTTACTAAAGAAAAAAGGCAGTCTCTGTTTCAAAAAGTCATTAATATTATACTGACCCCATAGTCCACCATAGCTTCAAAGAGCCAATTACTGTTAGACTGTTGCAAAAACACACATTTAGGAAGCATGAAAATGTGTAATTATTTACTGGATCTGATACCTACTGCATCACAGCTGAGCTCTGAAATGGGAATTACTGACATGATGAAATATAACGGCTCCAAATGAATTGCTGTAGTACAAGAGGGACCCTGCAGAGCTGTACTCATTAAACCCATTTATTAAAAAATTCTTAGTTTTTTTTAAAATCAAAAATCACTTAGTCACTTTAAAAAGACAGTCATTACCAAATATCTCATCTGTAACTTCTTGGAATATGCTATGGTTCAAGAGAGATTTGTAATTATTATATCTGAGGAAAACCAAAATATTCAGGTTTGTCTTAAAGGAATGACGAGGAACTTACTGCAGGTGGGTGACAAAACATTGCTGAAGACTGGACAGTAGCACACACTAAAAAGAACAACCTGAGTTATTTTTACAGACAGGATGTATTAATTAAGCACAGCCCCTTCAGGAAAGAGGCCTAAGTCTTGCTTCCCAAAAGACAACTAGCTAAAAGTGACCACATTAGTCTTTTTTAGGAAAATGGCAGGAACTATTACTGAAAATGTGATCACATTATATAAATTGGGGCATGTCTTCAGCTTACTGATTCAACTCATTTCTGTCACCACCATCACAAAAATTGGAAATAAGCCAGAACAAAGAAAAGATTCAGGTCTTTGTTGTATTTCACCATAAACTGAAAATTGAATTATTTGTCCTGCATTTGTTATTGGCATCTCAGCTAAGGGACAACATATCCTTAATGCTCAGAGTTCTGGTTTTTTAGACCAATGACCAGTCCCTGAAACCAAAATTTTGGAGAAAGGTTGTACTGTCCTCGCACAATATGTAAGTGTAAACGGACTGTGAGTTTATTTTATAGTCTGCTACATGTTCTACTCATTAATTTGTGATTAAGCCAGCACTGCTTTGAGGACCCTGCTTCTTTGTAATGTAATTCCAGGCATATTTCAAAGGGGGTTGGCTCCTACTCCTGCTGGCAAGTCAGAAAACTGTCCCCAAAAACAGATGCCCAAGTACGCTGAGTCAAAGATGTTGAAGTCAAATCAGCCTGGTCCTGCACCTGAGCTCGCTGTTAGGACACCAGACCTGAGCTAGACTGCTGCTCCTACATGAGGTAGCCAATGTCAGCCAGCCCAAGCCTGATGGCACAAGGTAGACTTGCCTTGCGGCAATGAGCAGAAGAGACGATTGATTTAGCCACCGCTTCTTGGATTGTGGTAAAATCACTGAGGTTTCATGTTTGTTTATAGGCTTAGAAAACAGTTAATTCTCAGCTAATGAGACTTGAGGCATGCAGTGCTCAGTCAACACAGCAACCTTAAATTACTGTTTTGCTTGTACTACCCTCCTGTACATTTGTTACAGTAAATCAAGTGGTATTTTGTCTCAGCTAGGCACTGGACATCCTGGTGCTTTAATATATTCAGACAAGCATGGCTGCAGGCTCCATCAGGGATACTTACACAAAGTCCATGCACAATGGCAGGAGTGGGGTGCACAACTGCGGGGCCAGGGTTGTCTCACTGCATTACTACACCGGGAGGTTTCCATCTAACCGGGGCTCTGGGCTCTCCTCCAACAATCTCTACATAGCGGTGCATTTACTAACACACATATATAGTCTGAAGCAAAAGCATAGCTCAAATTCAAACATGATCTGTACTTCTTTAGGGAGAACTATATAAATCTGATCACCTGAAATGATTATCACTTTAGTTTGTGCAGTATAATCAAAGGAAATGAATTAATGGCAGAACACACATTTTGGCACATTTCATACAGACATATGCAGAGGGTTTTCATATAATTTTTCATCTCCGTAAAGAAATGAAGAAGTGACTAACAGATAATGAAACATTACATTTTATGTAACTAATTACTGCATTCTCTTTATTTGTGTTGCCAGTAGATAAACAAATCTCCCTAAAAGTCCTTTTCATAGAACAATACAGATTTCCGTTAAAGATCGTCTTCTCCTGAAAAATCATGGTTTTCCCTGTTTCATTTGAGACTGTCACATCTATCTGTCTGGTGGTCATTCTGTTCCTAGCACCAGAAGAGGCCCACAGGGCCCTGCAGAGCAGCAGGCTGAGCAGCAGTAAGCTGTGTACCCTTGTGCTGGGGACGACTGACTGCATGGCATGCAGTCTTTGCCAAAGCACAGCTGGCAGTTTGAGGGAGGTGTAGTGCTGGCGAGACCACATCTGGGGTCTGTGTCCAATGTGGCATTCCCCAGCATGAGGCATACATGGACACTGACAGGACGAGTTGGGATGGAGTGTGATGTACCCATTTTCAGCCTTGGAGATATCCAAGTCATTTGAACAGCTGGAGAAGTCAACCACACAAGTGGTACCTGAAGAAGACAGCAGAGCTGTTCTGTGCTTCTGGAAATGTTCACAAAGTCAGTCAACAGATTCCTTCAAGACATTGTAAGGTCACAGGTTTGAATTATTAAGATCTTTCTCATATTCTTACCTCAATACCTTAGCCCAAAAGTTTAGAAGCATATGAAGCAAATAAGGAGTAAGAATAGTAATCAAAGACTGAATACCAAAGGATATTACAAGTCTTTAATTTCCTGCATTTGAAACACATTTGTAAATTTGGGGATCATTTTTAACTCCTCTAAGCTTTACGTTTTCAGAGGTGGAAAAATAAATAGGCCATACCCTACAAAGCCCTTCTCTCACTCTTTCTCTTTAGAAATTTTTCAGTTTTTGCTGTGCCCTTATGATCAGCAAGTCACCTTGAACCTTACCTGAAATTGCAAGGAATGAGCACTTTCCTGAAGTGCTGTGAGGGAAAGTGGACTTGTCATAAAGAAACAAAAATCACCAAGCTTTTGGGTGAATGTCACAGGTTGTCTCTCTCCAGATCTGGGCAGTGTCCAGGATAGGACCAAACAGTTTAAATTCAATATTCATAATCACACTGAGAAAAGAGACAGAACAAGGGAGGATGACAAAAGAAATGATGTAATATCTTCCACCACCTTCCACCACATTACTTAAATTGCGTAACTACGAAGTATTCTTAAAGTAGGGGCCTGTGTAATTATTCCAGTAATTCCTGTCTTTCAGTCCAAAAAGTTCCATGTGCCTTCAAGACATACAGACTTTACATCCAAAAGGTAAAACGGAATTCATCCAATTTATTTCAATTCCTCTTCTCAACTGGCATAAAAATACACCGCATGTAAACCGACATGGTACAATCTGCTAAATGTTTGGGTATCTTTTCCATGGCTGATTCTTTCTCATGGCTCAGTTCTGCCCCTTCTCAGGCACTTATTATCAGAGCAATTTCCATGAGTGTCTTGCATCATGCTTTAAGTCAGTTAGAAATGTTCTGGCAAGAGCTCTATTCTGAGTTTTTCTCATTAAAAACTTCCACTGGCTTCATAAACATGGGGGTCTTTTTGTGTGATGTGGAGCTTAACATTCATAAAGCTGCCTTCTGGGGTAGACAAGATGAAACTTGCTCCAGCTACAGTCAGATGCCTCTGAAATTGGAAACAGTATTCTCTCCAAGGTCAGCTCCTCATTAGTGAAGGAAAATATTTTTAAGTGCTGGTTTAAGCAATTTGGTAGCGGATCCAAAGGCAGACTGCATTTCAGGATTACTCAAGGAAACAGAGGAAATGAACCATGTAAATTCTTTGTCAAACAGTTTTCTACACTCTTCAAATCTATTTTAAGGTTCAACATCTGCATGAAGGCCTTAACTTAGTTATATTTCTTCCAACTTTCTGTTGAAATATCTTAATTTTGGAACAGATCCAGAAAACAATCCTAACTTCAACTGGAAAGGAAATTTGAAAGCCTAATTCCTTGTCTCTTTTTGAACAGAACAGTCTCTGAAAGGACAGACAGTTCTGAGAAGTCCAGAAGACCTTGGACACAGCTGGCATACAATCAGTTACAGCTTCCTTCTCCACAGGATTTTATTTTTGAATTCTGCTTGGCACAAGTCTATTTTTAAAGTTATTTGCATTTTTAAATTTTTTTATTTTTTTATTTTTTTTATTTTTTTATTGGCTAGGCAGCCCCTTAAAGATTTTCCAGAAAATACCTGACCCCTCTTGGTCAGATGTTCCAATGAATGGAAGGAAAACAGCTTGCTCAGCTGAAGCATCGTAATTAGCATATACTGTGATAACTCTCAGTCTTTCTCTAACCAGCTGGCTACACAGCATGATTTCCTTGGGATTTGTGTTTGTTTTGCTTTTAAGCAGAAGTGTAATATTACTGATAATCACCAGATGGCATTGCTGCAGATAACTTTGATAATCCTGTTTACCTGACTGTACAGAAGTTAGATATTTAGAAAATACTTATTGTAATCTAGTGCAGAGTTTTTGCTGATGTTACTGCTCCAGCTCCATTACAGAGGCATCATTTTCAAATTAAACATGCCCAATCTCAATTGCATTCACATATGCTAATGCCTGAGCCCTCACAACGTTGTAAGATTTGTTTGCAGCAAAGGAACATGCACCGCTGCACAGGCATGGCTTAGAAACACAGACACAAGAAATGTGGGCGAAAGATGTTATTTAGAATGTTTTAAAATGCCTTTTGCTTTTTAACGGCTATATTCTTTAAGCTCATTGAAACGATTTACAGACTTTTAAAATTGTTAAAAGGCTACCTATTTAGTGACTGAATCTGTTGGCTGAAGAGCTTCAGCTACAATGGTTGCATCTGCAAATAACCTGGGATCAAATTATGTGATAATTCACACCTCATTAAATTCCTCTGAAGAGACCAAATGATGTGGGTGGTAATTTTCAGTGCAGGCTATGGTGTATAACATATGCTGGCACTTCAGAGCTGCTGTAGCTCCCATCCTGCACAGCCCCCCTCCCAGGGACGGGCCCTGGCTCAGGCTGCAGTTGCTTCTGTGGGTCCGAGCGATGCTGTGCCACCAAACACGAGGGTGAATGGACTTTTACAACAGCTTAGCTTTCAAGGCACTATGAAGTTGTGACGTGTTACTTGTTTCCCAAATATCCCCATTTCCATACAGAGTGGTAAGATCATATTTTCTCTTTTCATTTCAAAATCCCTCATTTGAAAACAAGGATAAAACTCATTTCATGTACAAGACTGCCTCATGAACAAAGTACTCACCTCCAGATACATGCAGATACTTCACTTTGGTGAGGTTAGGATTCTTTTTCCCCACTCACAGTATAATATTCCATCCCATTGATGACAACAGGTTTGTGCCTACAGTCCCATTTTCACACTTGGGCTCAGTTTCAGCCCGATGCAGCGACCCCGTGGCATTGCCGTGATAGCACTAAGACCAGGGCAGGCTGCAGAGGCCACCAGTGAGGTAGTCATCCATAGCTGAGCTCTCTGTCACATCTAGTGCATTAGCACTGGATTTATAATTTACTTTGGGCACATCCTTGGGAACTGAACAGCTACACCAACAGAGATGTATTCCTACTTTCAGAAGTAAACCTTCAACTGAAACCTGAGGCTGCAGCCACCATGACATAGGCTAACAGGCAAAGGTAAGTGTGGTTTTTTCCATCGTGCTTGCTTAATATTTCTATCTGGACACTCTGGAAAGCTGTGGGTCATTTCTCTGGAGGAATAATTTTGAATCCAGTGGACAGACATCTCTCTTGTCTTTTCCATTATCATCAAGTTGTCATTTTCCTGGGCTTCCAGCAGTCAAAGAAATTCCCAGTACTAGTGTATGATCACAGATTTGTGCATTAGTGAATGAAAAGCTACGTCCCTGAGGGAATTGCTAATGTTGATGAAGGGAACCTTGTTTGGTTGAACAGGCAGAGGTGTTTTTGGGGCCGAAGAACAGCTCTCTCATTTGGGGATATTAAATCTGTAGTTTAGATGATAACTGCCCTTATGTCTCCACAAAAGAATTTGAAACATCACCTCAGTGGAGATAATTGATCTCCTTTCTTCACATCTGTTGTACCATTTCCCATTTTATTGAAGGAGATATTAATAGACACCCTCAACGATACCTTTCATGTTATTTTTCTTCTGTCAACCAGCCACAAGCAACAGCAAGGTAGTCAATATAGATGCTTTTGGATGGAATTAATTAACCTCTAATCCCCATTAAATGGATAGTAGTATGTAAGCCAGGTAGTAAAAGAGACAAGTTGTCTGAAATGCTACCAGTACAAGGGATGGGCCCTTGGGAGCCCAGGAATTAAAAAATGAGAAAGATAGCTCAGTAAAATTCCTACAACAGAAAATGGATACCCACAGTAGTCTTTAAATGCTTCTATGGATATCCAAAGAGAGGGCTGCAAATCATTCCTCTCTCTGCATGTAAAGGGGCTGGACTCCAGAACCAGTAACCCAAGGCAGGCCCACTGGATTACATTTTTCAATAACATAGCTTTGTTCATATGATTTTTTAATAAACCCAGCTACCCAGAGAACAGACCAGGCCTCTGTGGTTGTACTACAAAAAAGAAGCATAAACAAGAGACAGTTTTACAATAAAGATTTTCCTCTTTCACATTTTCCAGTGTTTTTGGCTGATACATATAGCCAACCTTCTCTGTTTATACATCATAGTCCCCAAACATTTTTCTAAGTGACAGAAAAAAAATTATAAAGATAATAAAAAAAAGTTATTATCTTCTGGATTAATAATTACAGTTATTTTTATAAAGGAAAAGTGTTAACAAAGCCATTCTCAAATAACTGAAAAACCACTCTGGGATATTCAAGATGATCTAATAAATGCAAATGAATATGGAAAAAAACCTGAAAAATTCCAGTATTTCCAAATTCCAGTGGAATATATTCCAGGGCTTTGCCTCAGAATACATTCAACACAAGCTAATACCATACAATGAAGTAACACATACTTACATAAATCCTGTCTTTGTGGTGTGGTGCAAACCCTGTGTGCACGCAAGAACTACTTTTATAGCAAAAATGTTGTCCCGAGAATACTATTTCTTAAGGGTAGTAATTTAGATGAGAACTGCTCTGCAGCATTTGCTGAAAATGCTTTGATGTTTGTGATGTACTGCCAATATATTACCAACAGTAGTTAACTGGTTCCTTTTAGAAAAATAATGAATTAAGCTGAACATTTTTGGTAAAAGCATTGAAAGTGTCCTTTGATGACATAAACCAATTGACAAAGGGCTTTAAAAACATTGGAGTAAGAGATAAGGAACTTACAAGGTATAAACAACTGCACCTGTGAGATAACATACAAAAAGGCAAAAGTTTAAAGTACAGAAAACCGAACTTAAAGAACTGGGAAAAGAGATAGTAGGTACGGTGAAATACTTATAATAGGCAATATTAGTTATGAATATGAATAGTACATGAATAGGAAATGAAGCTTGTGTAAAGCGGTGGAACAGGTGCAGAGAAGTCAAAAGAAAGAGGGTGTCTCTTATCCCTCCACAGGGAAGCGCACACACACATACTGGTTTCTGCCTCTTGCTTTCCTGAATGAGAGAGGCAGATTTGGATTTTGGTTTCTGACTAGCTTTTTCTTCCCCTTAAGCCCTAATTTTGGTGACAGAATCTGAAATTCATCACGGTTGCTTCCAAAAGAAAGGTAACATTAAAATGAATAAAACATTAAAATGAAGGTTTGTTAAGTCTCACATTTAGACTGAAACCTCTTTTTCTTGCAAGGCTTGAATAGTTTGAACTGCAGAAGGAACAACAACAGGATGTGAACATTCATGTTTTCACCTGCAGATCTCTTCTTCCTGTCTTCATTCCCACCTCTGAGATATGGCCTAGAGAGCTGTGGCAATCCCTCTGAGCCATTAAACAACACATCCAATAACTTGTAACTTTTAGAAAAGACAAAGATCATCTCGTCTTTGTAGAAAAACTCAACAGAGGCGCCCTCCTCTGCTGGTAAGAGCCAGCAGAGCTGCTAACCCAGAGCTTTACCAAATTGTGATTGCTCTTTTGGGGAGAGCGAGAGGAGACATGACCTTGGACTTCCCTTCTATGTGCTTTTAGCCCAGAATAAATTAACTTGGATGGAGAAGACACCACAACTGCACCCATTTTGATCTGTGCATTGTTTTAGGCTGGTTAGCCTGTCCAGCTCCCTGGTGAAACCCAGACTGGCCTTGGTGTCTGACATAAAAGAACTCATAATTGATCTGATGGAGCTGCACAGTAAGGTACCTTCCCTTTCCACACACACACACACACCCTGCCTCCGGATTTCCCTTTCCATTACTCACCAGTACTGCTCTGGATGGTCCTCACTGTGGTGGTTGTCCGTGGGGGAGATGAGGACCGCAGCGATATGCACTCATCGTCCTGGGAGCAGCCCTTCTCAATGGCTCTGACGTAGCTGTGGCTTCTCATGCGGAAGCAGCCTGGCATGGGCAGATCCAGTGCCTCCACTGCCTGAGACTCGAGTTCACTGAACACTGACTCGCAGACAGATTCAAACTGGCCGTTCACCTCCATCTCACTCACCTGCAGGCAAAGACCAGGCGGGTTCAGCACGACCCATACACCAGCCTACCCAGCACAAATACTCACAAGCTACAGTGGCGCCATGGCCAACATCTGTTAGAAGATCCCTTCACACATGAAGAACAGGTGAATGGTACATAAAACCAACCCTTTTTACAAAGCAACAATTGTTAGGGGAAAAAAAAATGTACAAAAAGGGGAGACAGAGGCGTTAGGCAGAGATTCACCAGAGTTTAGGCTCTTGGTTCCTGCCAAGGCTGGTGGGAAGCCAGGATTCCTCATAGCAGTGTCTTGTTTATCTCACCCTAGGTCCACAGCAGAGGTTGAATGTCTGGCCATTATGACCATTATATTGGAAAACAAAAATCATCCTTTCTTTAGGGGATGAGAAAAAAAAAAAAGAAAGGTCATCTTAACTCTGGTACACAATCAGTACAATCCACGGGCAATCACAGTGATAAACCTGAGGGGTTGGGAAGCTCGAGAGTAGAAGTGGTAAGAAACAGTTGGGAAGGGGAGGCTGATAAGGGAGCCAGCTTTGCTGCAGGGGAAAAATGTTTGTATAACTACACCTCTGGGCTGGCTCCTTTGGCTGAGAGCAAGACATGCAAGGGAAACCTTAGGCCCTTTGTGGAGCAGACACTAGGTGGTGACAAAGGCTTGCACTCACAGAGGTTAAGGAATATTCAAAAATGTGGCCTTTTTGCAGGTCTTGCAAACCTGGAAACCGTTTACCTCAGCTTAATTAGTAACGGATGCTCATGTTTCTAAACTGAGAATAGAGCCCTGAGCTTGGCACTAAAGCACAATAATTATCACTGTAGGAAACATGCACATGGAAACCATCACTTGAGGATTTTGTTAGTTTTCAAGTGTGCAAAAGGACAGGATTGCAAGAGAAGATAAGACTGTGTTAGAGTGGTGGAAAAAAACATTAGAAATTCTTTTCTAGGATAAATTTTACCAAGGAAAACATTGTGCAGAGGAGTTGTACACATAAATGACAAGAGAAATCTCAAAGAGTATAACATATTTTTTCAAAGGGAAAGAAAGAACATGGAACAGTAGTGAATAGTACATTATAAAGAACAATCCTACAATTGTGGAGAATAGCTCAAAATAAATATCTCAGTAAATAGCTCAGAATTAATGTGTTGGTTTTTTAAAAAATAACCAACAAAAACACAACCAAAACCCAAACAGCTTCATATTGGCAAATAACACTCACTCTTTGGCAGACAGCTTTGTATATAGGTGTCCAACTAAATAAGTAACCTAACCCCAAGTTCATATAGTTGCCTCTGAGATCTGAATTTCAGTGCTGTTTACTGCTAGATACATCCTGACGCTCTTTTTAGAACATCAGCCCATACCCTCTGCGAAGTGCCTCACTATAAAATATACAAGTGAATACTTTGAGGTTGCATTGCCCAAATACAGAATACTGCAGAAATTCAAACTGCAGCTCCATTTTTAATGGCACATATGTTTATTATAGCCATAGCTGAAGTCTTGGCATCAATGATGTCTGGCACTTTTTTTGACATTGCAATGACTTGACATGCCAATAATAAGGGGCCAGTATCCGGCACCACAAATCCTGCCCTGATGCACTACTGGACTAGTGTAAGAAAACTTTTTTATCCAAGTGATTTATCCAAATGATCCACCCAAGCAAACAAGCCAAAAATCGTACCAAGCAGCTACAGGATTTAGGAGATGAACTACTGGCCCACTGCCCTGTGGAGTGCTGGCACATCTGCATTTCTTTCAAATCTGTCCCTGACCAATTCAACCTTACAAGTACGTTGTATACAATGACAGGGCTATTTTGTGATGATAAAACTCATAAACTGAATGTGTTACAGCAGCCGTTTTTTTTTTTTTTCTAGTTTAGAATGAGCATAAAGAGATCTTACAGAATTTCTGGTTAATAATACCTTTGCACGTAATATACACACTGTGGCATTTGTATTATATGGGTGAAAAGTTCAGAAGTGCACCAGGCTAAGAATGTGTACAATAGCATAAAGAAAGCTTTAAAATTTTGAATAAAATACTAATAAAACTGTGAAACACAAAATACTACAGACCTAATTTTCCTTTGGCATCTCACTCAGCGTATGACTGTGGGTTTGGTTTTTTTTTGGAGGTGTTCCAAAAAAATTAATTTCAGGTACTAAGCACAAGATCCTTAAGAGAACCCTGTTTAAAGACACTGTTGATGAGCACCTGCTTTTGGAAAAGAAAAATAAAAAATTAGACTGCTCCTTGAATGAAGGGCATGTGGTGCCACTCATCCATTTGCAAAGGGCAGGTTATGGCATTATCAAATGTTACCTTCTCAAAGCCAAGATTGTGTGAAAATATTCCTTTTTCTTAAAAAATATCTTGAAAATATGTGGCGTGTGACAGCCTGATCCCACAGAAAGCAAAATCAGGTTTATTCTATTGCAAGGTCTCAGCAGCAGGGCGGCTGCTCACTGGGCCTCTGCAGGTGAATGTCACCCACCTGACTGATGGTGCTCATGGCTCTCATGTAGCTCTCATTGCGGGAGCGGAACTTGGGGGACGTCAGCAGCCCCGCGGGGTCCAGGCTGTCCAGGCTCCTGTTGATGGAGACTTCGCTCACTGCCCTCAGGTAACTGTGGCTCCGGATCTGAAGCTTTGGCGAGTGTTCACTGGATATCCTGGGAAGTTTGAGAAAAAAGGAAAAAAGAAACAAAAATAAAAGAGATATATCATCAAATCTAAACGGCCTCACCAGCAGTGGGGTGAAGAAAGGAGAGGCTCAATAGTAAGATTGGGTGTATGATCCTAAACACATCAGCTGAACTTCTTGAAATGCAGTTTGGAGGAACTGTAGGAGCTCTATTCCTCTAAAGGGTTCTTCCTCTGAGAAAATCTGGTGCTGACCAGATCTGCTGCTTCTGTGACTCCTGATGCCCACGTATGTACCCGGGCATCTTGGTACAACGGGCTGCTTCTTATGGAGCTTTCAAGCGTGTATGGGCAAATAGAGTAGGCAGATCATGCACAACGTGTACTCATAGTATATCTTAATCTGGGAAATCATTCCAGGAACTTGGGACACCTGGTAAAGTTTGATGTGCTTTAAATTTTATTTTATTCCTGGCATAAGCTGAAAGTTGAGAAAATGTAGGCTAGGGAAGTAGCTTTACGTGACTTGATGTCAAATTAGAATTTTAAAAACCACAACTGTATTTCTGAAGTGATATTTCCAATACCGGTGACAGACAAGATGCACAAGCGGTCAGAAACAAACAAAAGAACCTGCCATAGGTAATGTGCACAAACTGCAGTGCTCCTGCCATACGTGCTTAGAGTCAGCTAGCAAAGGTTATAATGTGCAGCTACAATCCTCCACCTGCGAGACGTTTTATCCTCTGAAAATGCCAGCTAAGTGCTGTCTTCACACGCTGAGGCATCCTATAAGGATGTGAGTCACAAAAAGTGATCTATGTCACGGCTCTTATGAAATACAATTTGTTTGGGAGATATTTCTCTATAAACAATTAATCAGTGGATAAAGTATTGAAAGGGTGATTCGTCAATATTTTTATTGGAATATCTTTAATATTCTCCAAGTATTACAAAGTATACAAATTAAAATATTAACTATATTTTCCATTTTAAAATGTAAATCTCACACATATATTTGCAGGTATATGAAAGAAAAATCCGTAACCTAATTACAGGCTTAATCTTGGTCCCCTAGTCTTTAGAAATGCATACACAGCTGACCTGAAAGAAGAGAAACCATTTTGTGTCTAATTCCTCAAACATTTGCAGATATTTTGTATTCAAGTAGCTAACGATGGTAATTAGTATGAGCAATTTCCCACTGGCATGCACAATTTTGGTAATTGTCAACGTATTTTAGGAGGACAATTCCATTGTGTAATCCCACACCTAAGTAGTTCAGAAACTGGGTCTGTTTCTGAATGGTACAAAACCATATTAAATCTAGGTCATCTCTACAACACTGCGTTCTCTGGCTAATTACCTGCCTAGTAAAAAAACGTAAATTTATGCTAATTACTCAATATTCCGGTCACAAGATGAAGATAAAGCCCTTGCTTGCCATTTTCACTGTGCATAGGGTGCAATACTCACAGCAGCCATATTCATACTCTTTGACTCCTTATGCCATTTGATTCCATGTGCAAAAGCAGAAAGCTTTTTAGACATCATAATTAGTGGTATTCTGAACTCAAAAAAAGGAAGAGAAAAGGATGAAAAAGTGGCCATTACTAGCAGTTAGCTACAACGTTTTGCTAACTAACACTAACCATTGAACTTGTGGAAAAAAAACTCTTGTCTGTTATTTGGCAAAAAATAAAGAAATAAAAAATCAAAAAGATAAAATAGAATGAATAATTCAACAGACAATTTTCAGATGCATGTGAGCTACTTCACCACCCTGCAGATCTGTAAACTGATGAGCATTGCCTGAAATGCATTTCTTAAATGAATTCCAAATGTATTTTATGACTATGTTGTGAACATTTTCCTGCCAATGTGACATGCAGAATTCAAATATGCTTGATTAGCTGCCAGTTACTCAAATACGTCACCTGGGGCTGTTGCTGTTCAGTGATTAGCTGAGCTCACAAGGCGACTGCAGCACATTACCAAACGCAGCGTGCAGATATTGCCAGACAGAAATTTATTTGGAAGTGCTGAGGCAGGTGCCCCTTAAAGATTGGAACCAATATGACAAGATGCAGGTACACATAACAGCAAGATTTTGCTGTGGCAGTCAGCATACAGATCGGATCAGGTGTTCCAAGTGTCATGGAAAGCTACCACAAAAGGTATAGAAATTAATTTTCTGTATGCATTAGTGTTGCATAACAATGTTTTCCCAATGCAGCTCGAAACAGGGGCATCCATCCATGAGAGTGAATGTTTCCCTGTTGTTTCAGATGTGGGTGGTCAGCACACCTGCCTTCTTTTTCTGACTAGTTTTGTTCCTGACTATGTAACGGGCCAGTTTGGCACATATCTAGAATCATATTTTACAGGTGGACACTTATCTTAGCCTGTGCATACCTCTCATCTGTTGTATAAAACAGACTGGGACATTGGCAGCTGTTGGAGGAGGTGGCTCCTTGCTTACTGATTGCTACAATCACTGTTTCAGTAGATGTAGTGATGGGATAAAAAAAAAAGAGAAAGATAAAGGATTTAAAGCATAGACAAAGAAACAGCTGAAGGTTTGCATTTATAATGATTACTACTGCTTTTATAGATGTGTAATAAATCGTCACTATATTCTACAGTACACTTTAATGAACCGCTGAAATGCCACTGAAAATTTTGAAAACATCCCATTTAGGAATAAATCTAGCTATGTATGACAGGAGAAGATCTGAATGTCTAATTTATTTTCTCAGAGCTACTATAACTATTAACCTGTAAATGAAAATATTCTTTTCTTCCTTAAGGATTCAACTCCATCTTCTATTTATCCTGCATTACATAAACTTCTGTCTGTGCTATCATAACTTCCACAACTAAGTATGACAGAAAAGGGACTGAGACATTGGGACAACTCTTTGTCCAATGCAGGATGGTCCATTAGCTCCACTCACTGCATAGGATATATTAATTGGCAGAAGGAGGATGGGAACTATTAAAGATCTTGAACGAGCTGCACATGCCGATAGTGCATGAGGTGGGAGGAGTAGCACCGCTAGACGTGCCTCCCAAGAACCACAGCAAGAGACACCAGGAGTAGATGAAGACTCTGAGATTCTGCCGCTCTGATGGCTGTTGTGGGTGTCCCAAAGGGATTGACCAGACGAGGAGCCAGCCCTGTTCTGAGGTGTGTGGAAATGGAATCTGCTGGGTCCTGGCGGAGATTTATTTCTCCTCAGTAAAGGAAGGCAAGCATCTCTGGTCCACATTGTGCCTCAGGGAAAATTGAGGTCCTCCGTCTGCGAGGGCAAAAGGCTACTGAAAGCCTGTGAGGGGCTCTGAGGGACAGGAAAGTGTTCATCTAAGCAGAAAATGCGTTTTAGTGAAGCATCTAAAATGGAAGATCAAGTAGGAAATCAAAGAAAATCTTTAAGATGCCTTTGCATACAGCCCTTTGGTTTCTGCTCTGTACATTTCAGACATACTGGGGCTGATTCTCCTGTTTTCATTCAGATATAGAACTGACAAGACTTAAAATGCACACACCTAATCACTCTCATCACTGTTGCAACATGCGTGTTAAGAAATACTTTTAACCAACCCTTTCAGTTGTGTTTGTATTTACACAGTCTTAATTCAGATGGAAAAACATTTAGTCCCTAATTTGCCTAATTGAGTATTTGCGGAGTAAGGAGTTGGTCAGCATAGGTAAGCAGGGGAGGAGCCAGGCTTTGCTGATTTGCTCTGGTTTGTACAGGGAAGCCTGGGACAGAGGCAGGAAAGAGTCTCAGCCTTGTGCCCGGCTCAGATGACGGTCTAGAGTAAATGAAGGGGGAAGGAAAGCAATACACTATCTTTACGTACTGCCTTGTCGTTTCTGACTTGTATATGCTGGCCATAATCTAGTTCATTCCAATATACATTGAAGGGTTTCAAACAGTGTTAGTAGATTAAAAGTGAAATAGCCTTGAATATATTGCTTGAAGAGTTCCTTTGCTTTCAAAATGGCTTTCAAATGCCAAAGAGAAGGTAGACAACAACGATTTACAAGAACAGGCGAGTTTAGTTTCAAATATTTCCTTTTGATTGAGGAAAACACAATGCACTCAGTGGTATATGTGCTCTATATGAAAAACACTTTCATTTATTACATTTCGTTTCTGAATGAAAAAGGGAGACACAAGACTGACGATGGCTGCTTTCTTTCCCCTTCAGGCCAGAGACAATATAAAAAAGCATTACAATGAAAAATAGTCCTAAGACTGTATTGTCTTCTGCACGTTCAGCATTCAGATTCATAGCACAAAGTGCAGTATTGTGCCAGATGGGTACTGTGCTATGCCAACAGAAAATGACAAAGCAGAATAAAGTGAAAGCCCAGAAACATGTCCTGAATACTTCTGTACCCCAGCAGAGGAGTGTGCTAAAATTTGCCTTCAAACAAACAGAAAGCCCCTAACAACACACTACACCCAAACCAAAACCAAGAAAAAATAAACCTCAAATCCGGCACTATTGCTAAATATCCCGGCTCTCGTTTTCATAGCCTACAAAGGACAGCTTAGTTCCCCAGGGCTTAATTATCCCAGGCTGAATGTCCCACCTCCAGTGTAGCCAGTGGGCACATCCAACTTATGCTTCTGTGCTTAATTTTATTTGCA
Source organism: Tringa solitaria (assembly GCA_026413425.1). Lineage (NCBI taxonomy): Eukaryota > Metazoa > Chordata > Aves > Charadriiformes > Scolopacidae > Tringa > Tringa solitaria. The sequence continues at coordinate 106,792,643 of JAOXJM010000012.1, read as the reverse complement.
TTTTAGTGTTGCTAGAAGGTAGAATAATCCAGTGCAGTTTGACACAAGACAAACACTGAAGGACATCAGGGAGGAACAAAGTCATTCAAGTGCATCTGTCTAATCCCGGTCGTGATATGGGTCAGCAGGCTGGAGTAATTTGATCATGTTGGCACCTATGTTCTGCTGCTTTTTCAGTGCAGAAAACACAAATCTGTCATGCTACCAACAGAGACAAGGGCAGCGCATAAACAGTTTTGAGCATTCTTACCCCTCACCAGGGATTTTTCCGGGTTTTGAAGATCTCTTTTTCTGTTTTTGTATATAATCAACTGAACCTCCTCGTGGGGATTTTCTACCTTGAAGCTAAAAAAAAATAATAAAACCTCTCCTCAAGTCCTTAGTGTGTTGCTAAAGAGTGAAGTGTGAGAAAGAAAAATCTAAAACTTGGAGACAACCAGAAAAAGCTCATCTACTGAAGAGCAATTCAATGTTATCAGCACAAAATTGGCATCTGCTTCCTTTTGCATTATAAAAGATTTCACTGATCAGACTACAAATCATCCTCACTACATGGACCGGCCAACACATACCACAAAGCCATGTAGGACGTGCCAGTGTCACAGGGTTTGTCACAGGGTGAGAAGAGGCAGAAATTGCAGTACAGTGTATTTGTGGCTCTGCCTGATTTTACAGATTCTTGTAGGGTTGCAGAGGAAAGCACTTAAAAATAATGATAATCTAGAAGGCCACACAGTTTGGTGTCACGCAACTCTCTCACTATCTCCAGCTGTAGTGGGGTTATTGAGCAAGCACATGGTGACCTGCCGGAGACCTCCTGTTTGTTTGAAAGAGGGCAGCATGAACTGGATCAACATTTTTTATGTAGCAAATGCTTGTACAAAGCCCAGTCCCTTTTAAAACTCTTCACGTCTGGCTACTGCCAGCTTCAGAATCAGCAATGAAACCACTTTGTGATTTTATTACAAACCTGCTTCCCTCTCAAAAGAAATGGAATCGTTGGGTTGTTTTATTTATGTTTGGGGTGTATCGGTGCTGAGGGCATAAGACCACATTTCAAGAGAATTTTTAGTCCTTAATAAGTGTTAAAATGTTAAAGCTGTTTATGTTACGACGTAAAAATTCACATAATTCACATTAAAACAAAGCTTCCCCTTTATTTCAAAGATCCTCTCAGGTGCTATGTACAATCAAAAAAAATATAGGCTAATGAATTGAAGAAACCTTTCCCTTGCCATTGATGTGCTTCTTTCTTCTCTCTGCTTTCTAGACATGGTGAAAGAACAGCATAGCACAGAATGGACACATAATGCCACACGCAATTGAGTTGGTAAAAGAAGCAGATGGAAGATGATGCAGACAGACATTATACAATTCTCTTTAATCATAAATCTGGTCTACATGCTGGTGCTGATTCCCATGTGGGGGTGTGTGTGGGGGGAATAGTTGTGAGTGCTCTTCTGTTCCACCCTGAAGAGTGAAAAGAGATGCTGAAGCGTAGAAATGCTTCAGCCCAGACGACCAGCTCAACCCAGTGATGCCAGGGTAAGCCATTTCTGTACAACTACACATAATTTTTGTTTACACTGGGAGAGAAATGTATCCTGTCTTGTCACACCTAGCAGGGTAAGATTGTTATTGTCAATGTCATTGACAGTGGCCAGTTTGAGAAGAGTAGCTTTATTCTTGAAGACCCTCTGAGGAAAACTGTGGGCCTTCATGGCCCCTATTGCCAATCTCACTGAGTACATGCTTAAAAGGGTTTTTGGAGAATCTTGCTTGAGGAAAAGAAATCCGAACCTAGACCAAATGCATGACACAAGGCTCTTGCCTTTTTTAGCATGAGTGTCCTTTGGACTGGCACTAATAATCCTGGGAACAAATGCTGCTCACCAAGAGAGAGATATATTTATCTACACTGAAAAAGCTCTTCCCTTGTATCAGGGATAGCACTAAGAGAAACACTGCTGGAGGGCCTGAGCAGGTCAGCCCTGCCTGGAGCCCTTTGGCCCACGTTGGGGTGAGGACGAACCCTTTGGTGCTGTCTCTATTAAGGCCCTCCACCACTGCTTTGATGAACTCTCTCTGTGCTGGCACAAAAGTCAAATCTTTCTTCCTGCAGAAGGCACTCCTTCAGCTCTCCTCAGCAAGGCCAAGCTCACCCATCTCATCCCACATCACATTATGTTCTTGGTTATTTCAGTGATTACTGACCTGCTACACCACTTAGACACACAGAAGTCTATGAGGCCAGATGGGATCCACCCAAGGGTACTGAGATGGGAGTGGCTCATCAAGCCACTTTCCATCATTTATCATCAATCCTGGCAAACTGGGGAGGTCTCAGTTGACTGGACGTTAGCAAAAGTGACGCATATCTACAAGAAGGGCCAGAAGGAGGATCCAGGGGACTACAGGCTTGTCAGGCTGACCTCGGTGCCTGGGAAGGTTATGGAGCAGATCATCTTGAGTACTATCATGTGGCATGTACAGGACAACCAGGTGATCAGGGTCAGTCAGCAGGGTTTACAAAAGGCAGGTCCTGCTTGACTAACCCGACGTCCTTCTATGACAAAGTGACCTGATTGGTGGGTGAGAGAAAGGCTGTGGATGTTGTTTATCTGGGCTTTAGTAAAGCCTTTGACACTGTTTCCCACAGCATTCTCCTGGAGAAACTGGCTGCTCACGGCTTGGATGGGAGTAGTCTTCACTGGGTAAAAAACTGGCTGGATGGCCAAAACCAGAGAGTTGTGGTGAATGAGCTCAGGCACAGCTTTTGGCATTAGACATGGACTACTTCACCACCACTTCTGTAATTGGTGCTATTATCATAAATGAGTCAAATCATACTGTCATTTTCCTCCTCTTGGATGTCTGGTAACACACTCAAAACCTCCTCTCGCACACCTGCGGATCCGCACTTCCTGACGCATTGAAGTTTGAGTCTCACTCTGTATTAATATTGAGCTTACTCCTACTCAGAATACTGACAGACAGCTTTTTTCTTTTTTTAACCTCCGGGTATCAGGGATCAAGATACTCCCTGTTGCAATCCTGGTGGTATTCTACAAAAGTCCCAGTCTCCACAAATTCGGACCTCACCTGCTTAAATTAAGTTTCAGGTCTCCCCTGAAAAATTTGATTAATTCTGCCAGTGGGAAAACCCAAGAATTACTACAGTGCTCTGCCAAACCGCAGGAGGAAAGCAGTTACTTTTCAGGAATGTCACCCAGCCGTGTGCTGAGCTGGCTGCACAGCCAGCCCTCCCTGCTTAGCACCACGATTTATACAGGAGCTCTGGCTTGCTCCCGGGAGTGGGAGGATAGCGCTCCAGCTCAGCTAAAAGGCATCTTCTGGGCAGACTTCCCGTAACTGAAAGTCCTCCTGCGCTACTCCAAGTTACAATATTGGGCAGTATTTATCTACAAATAATGTTTTCCAGTAAACACTAAAACCGTATTTGCTGTTGAATGTCACTGCAGCGTTTATTTAAGAGCAATTTTTCCTGACAAATTGAAATGCATTTTCAGTGTCCTCAAATCCACATGGACCTGAAACCAGGTGATGGCCACCCACACACTGCATGGCCCAGAGCCTGCGAGCCCTGCCACATGCCTGCTTCTGAGTCACCTAGTTCAGAAAGACATTTCCAAACATCCGGGCTAGATCTGTATAAACATCTCCCAGTGAGATTAGGAACACATTTTAGTTTTGCAAGTCAACACTGTTACTCCAAAACTTTCACATTAATAAGCAGCCACCTGCATTTTCCAAAAATGCATTTTACACATGTAGCATTTTTCCACTTCCTGTTCAGTCTTCTGCCATTTCAAAAGTTTCAGATACCTACTGATGAAAAACCCCAACAGATTCAACACCAGCTGTACAGATGTGAAACACAAACCCAACGACTGGAGAACTCTGAAAAGCAAGTGCATTTTAAAGCAATGAGGAGCTTAGGCTCACAACTCTGTAAGGGAGAAGGGAAAAATCCCAAGTCTAACTAAGCTAAGGGGTTGAGTTCACCTTCTTACATCTCTGAGTAACAGCACTACCTCCAAATGAATGTTTGAGAAAGCAAGAGTCAATACAGGGTCAAGCATGCTACGTGACAAGAAACTTCTAATATCTGACATGCTGTGGACACACATTATTTTCTTGATAACACCTGCAAATTGCTGACCTGGACTGTAATGTGTGCTGGTGGTGACTGCAGATTTTCTCTACTGTCTTGATGGGTTCATTTTGAAAGATCATATGTGCACTCTTTCTAAGTGGCTATTTCAGTACCCTCTATTTTAGCAGGTTTGTATTAGAACAACACTAAGCAGTTTAAAGTGCCTGAAGAGAAGACTGCTTTTTCTTCTTTTCTAAGCAAGTACTTCTAACTTGCTGCATTTTGGTTCTCTGCAGACACTGGGTAGGTGGTGACGTAAAGTCCAAGCTACTCCTGATTGCACAGGGGTTGAGAGGTGCTGAGAAGACAGTGCAGTGACCTCCTGTACAACTCTACAGGCAGTTTCTCAAGCTGTGTTTGTTAAGTGTAGCTTGTTAAGTGCAGCCATCGCTTCCTCCCTGGATGAGTCACCATCCCTGGATGCGTTTAAGAGCCGTTTAGATGTGGTGTTGGGGGATATGGTGTAGGGGAGAACTTTGTAGAGTAGGGTAGATGGTTGGATTCAATGATCCCAAGGGTCTCTTCCAACCTAGACGATTCTATGATTCTATGATTCCTGATTAAAAAACCAAAACAAACAACAAAGATTTTGGGGGAAATCATTCAAATAGAGTTACCACTGACTAAGATAAAACCCTACCACTTCTCCTGTCATACCAGAGAAGCTGGCAATACTATCTTTTCTTCAATAATTTTATTTAATGTCTAGAATATAAGTAAATGAAAAAAATAATGGTGTGCAGTAGTGCTTCTGCAAATTCTCTACTGATTCTCTGGGCAGCAGTCTCTGCTGCTTTGGGAGATTTTCCCTTTCATCACTGATATTGCACAGCAAAAGTGATACCCCAGGAGAAGGCAGACTTTCCCTCCATGTAACTTTACCAGAGCTATTCCTCAGAAAAAAGAAGCTGATGCCACTTTCCCTTCAGGTGCTTTTACATCAAACGAAATCCCTCAAAGAAACCCAGATAACAAAAAAAACCCAGCTGTCCATGTGTATTTTATAACTCTTTCCATTCCAAAGTCTTTCCAGTTTTGTTTTGCAGTGATTACAAAAAGATCTGTCTGCTGTACTGAGATACAACATGAAATGTTAACCTGTTATTTCAGGAATGTGTGAAATATATTGTGGTCTGGGCAAGATGGCTTATTAATGGTTTTATAAACAGGGCCAAAGCACTGAATACCTTGAGGTGGAAGTTTGCAGTTGATTTCTATTATGAAAACTTTTCCGATAAATAGAAGTTTGCTCAAAGGATGTAAAATTATGCTTAAGACACATTTTTGAAATTTTATTTCCTTTTTTAAAAACAGATGCCTTCTGTTTTATACCACTGGCCAAACTTTTGCAAAATGAATCCTGATAAAGCAGAACTAATTGTATGTTGAACTAGGAGTGAACAAAGTTAAAAAAATGTCTTGAGAAGCCTTCGTAATAGTGATAATAGTGCCAAACCCATCTGGGGACTGAAAGGGATTTGTGTTTGTTTGTTTGCTTGTTTGTTTTTATTAAATTAATATAAGTATTTTTTAATCCCATGAAAAAGAAACACCCTGAAACACTTAGGTGTGGGATTAAAAGAATGGAGAAGCAGTTATCATGTCATTTATCATGCTCTTAGTTTCAAGTATTATGATTCAGATAGAGACAATGTTGATGTAAAAATTATTTCTGAAAAGTGGATGCTTTTCAAGGCTGAGGATCTTCAAAGGGTTTTTGAACCTCATTTTAAAGGAAAAAAGCCTTTAACTCATAAGAAAGTCAGCTGGCCTCTTGTTCTATAATAGTAGGCATTCTTAAGTGTTTCCAAGTATTTATTTGAATTTAATTGTCAGAATTAAAATATATGCTTTACTGAATTGGGACACTGCTCTTTTCCCATGAAAAAATAAAGCAAAAAACCCCAGCAAGGTCAGATGAAAAAGAGAAAACGTTCCCAAACTTCTATGTTTGTATAGGGAAAGGAATAAAGCTACAGAGTGTACAGAGTGTAATACAGTGTGTGGTCTATCCTGTATAAATCACAGACCAACCAAGTGCCTGTGAATGAGCTTTCAAAACATAATGATAGGATACACAGTGAAGCTGAAGATGGCTTTCTGTCCTACTTAGAAGATGAAAATACCTGGATATCTATGTTTTTGTTTAAAACACCACAACAGAAAAAAAAAGAGGGGGGAGGATAAACTCTAAAATTTGCCAGATAAATAACTTCTACCTGGCATTTAAAATCACTGGCAATCAACTGGCTCATGGGTTTGGATTACAGTGTTGACAGAAATTTGCTGTGTGACCTGGAGAAGAAATCATATAAGCCCTCGGGCTCAGCAAACCGGTATGCTGATACTTCCCTAAAGTACTTCCCAGGTAGATTTTTGATGCTCAATTAAAGTTAGCAAACACAACTGAAGTTCTTTGATGGCACCATATTTTTATTATATTGCTAGAGGGAAAGGTGACAGAACGACAGAAATAATAAACTTCAGCCCCAGAGACAGATATTGTATATAAAATGGAATAGCTGGTTAATAAAGAGTGTTTGGTGTGATGGTCAAAGGTATTTTAGAAGAAATGCCTTTCTCGATTAAAATCAGTATTACCTATGGATGGTGATTTATGATATCATCTCAAGTCAATGGTTTTGCTGAGGTTAAGACAGAACTCCTTGAAAAGATCAGCCTAATAAAACTTCAGTGAGCTATGGAAAAGTGTAATGCCTAAAATGTCAATTTTGCGCAAAGCATAATGAAACCTATATTACTTTCTCAAGCCTCGCAACTCTTATGAGGGGGGCTGCAATTTTGCCCTGAAGTTACATAATTTAACTGAGTCATATAAGTATCCTATTCCTTAGAAGACCTCTTCCTTAAATGACTGTTGTACCTATAGCAGCTATTTTTACTGCTCAGATTTTTCGTCACCTTGACTAAGAAAACAGTAATTATGATAGTATATTAATCCATTTCTGATTGTCAGGAGCAACAGGGAAGAGATCTATCTGATGATGTTTGAACACCAGCGTGTCTTTGCCTGCAGGCAGGATGCACAGGGTCGCTTTTGAAGGACGGATCAGCATCCTGGGACTCTGGTTTCTTCCGTGATGTGCCAGGTAAGGGCTAATTTATTAACTCACTGAATTTTGTCCCTCTGACTAAGTAGATAGGGGTTGCTGTTAGGCGAAATTAAGTGTAGCATTCCAGCTCTGCTACACCTTTACATTTTCCTGAACTATCCGCAGAGGGATGTGTTTGGTCTCTTAGTGACATGAACATGCCTGAGCTGCTCACTGGTGTTTGGGCATGCACTGACACATCCAGGTAGATGGAGGAAGCGCTAATATCCTGCTCACTGTCCAAAACCAGTTCCCAATATTGCATCATGGTTACACAAACTAAGCTGCCTCAAATTCATCACTTTTTCAGTCTAGCATATGTCAGAGATCAGCTGTGGTAAATTACCAGGATTTGGTGTAATGTACTGCGTGAAACCACAGAGAAAGGCAATAGCAGTGGTGTAACCTTCTTTACATGACTGCTACTGAGAATCATGCAATATAATGTACAGAAGGGACTGGGAAAGCTTGAGAACAATGTAGACAGGTGGCCTTGAAAAACTGAAAGGCTGATCACTTAGAGGCACCATGGATTACCAAGCGTGCAGGGAGCTGGAGGATGCTAGTCTGAAAAAAATAAGTTCCCAGTAGCGAAACTAATGGAATAATTCCTTGAAATGTTAATAAAGAGCTGAGTTTATTCTCTCTGGAGCCAGACATCCACTAGAGGGAGGAATACTCTAGTGCTGCCAGCGATTGCTATTTATTACGCTTCTGCAATGCATTATGTTTTTCTTAAAACTCATCTCATGAGGCTTGCAAAACCTTTACAGTGAAAGGAAAAAAACTTTGACTTTTCACAGTTGGTGAAGGAGGCACACAAACAAAGTTCAAGGACTCAAGAAACAGCATATAAAAAAGATGCTGCACATCTATTATATCTTAGAATATATTCTGATTTTTAAGTCTCAGATGAATTGTGGACTTGATCTCCAATTAATTAGGATTCATAGGGCAATTTGCTTTTATAGCATTCAGCATATCATTACAAAAATGTTAGGATTTAAAGCTTTTTTATGTATTTTTCATGAATGAAAGTATTTTTCTTGGTGACTAGAAAGGGCGGGTTGGCACTAGGGTTGAAAAAGGAATTTTCCTTCCTTACAGAAGCTGGTAACTTGTTTAAAAGGTTACTTACATATTCTTTAAGAATAAAGCTATTTGGAAGTAGAAACCAAAAAAAAAAAAAAAAAGAGCCCAAACCAAGAGTAAGCTGTCAATGGCTGTATTACCAATCTCTCTTCTTTCACTACAGATAGCTATGCTAAATATCCATTTATAGAAGGAAGGAAGCAATTTGGATATGTGAAGGAAGGTTTTTGTGTGTATAGCTATTCACTACTCACTAATAAGAAGATATTCAGCAGCAGGAAAACACTAAATAAAATTAAAAAGTCATTTGTATCTAAAGATAAGCAAGTAATTAATTAGACAGGTAACTTCTAGATGTCTAGCAGGTCAAATCTTGGAGTTTTGCTGGAGGTCTGTCAATGAGAAATTTTGAGTCATGTTTTTTCCTCAATTTAGACAAATTCTGTTAAAGTTAATGGGTTCAGTCCTGCCTTTCCAAACAGGAACAAATCAAGCTTAAACTCAGCAGAAGAAAATGGACCAATATTCCTCATGAGAAGACTGGCAAGCTCATGGATAATCTTCTCTGTTGTGAGTGCCTTAAGATCATAGAATCATAGAATGGTTAGAGTTGGAAGGGACATTAGACATCATCTAGTTCCAAGCCCCCTGCCATGGGCAGGGACACCTCCACTAGAGCAGGTTGCTCAAAGCCTAGTGCTTTTCTGCTTATACCCAGTTCTTGGGTATAAGCAGAAAACTGCTCCACCACTAGCTCATGTGGGTTTTACTGTCCCTGGCAGCACCATTCTGGTGGGCAATTAGGCTGCCATCAGTATGGGACCATAGCTGCTGCAGTCTACCCTTGCCAAAGAAGAGAAATAAGGAGATAATAACAGAGACAAGTGTTTCTCACAGCCTTCCAAATGGCTTTTCATCAGAACATTAACAGGTTTTCCAGGAATAGGCATGCACAGAGCATACAGTGGGAACCCCCTCCACTCAGCCAGACTGTGATTTTCAGCATGTGGTGTGCTTTGCTTCTCTGTGTGGCACGTACCATGGCAGCTCAGGCTCTGAGCTGCACTAAAATATCTTTTCCTAGCTCTGAAGGCCTTCCCTATGGGAAAAAAAAAAAAAAAGGGATTTTAAGATTCCCTTCTGCCACAGTGTGAAGGGTAACAAATACAAAGAAAATTTTTAGAGATGTGAGTGGGAAGCCATGGATTAGTGTACGTAGGCAGAGCGTAGAGGGAAGAGGAGAGGTAGGACTGTATGAAGGGAAGAATGCCTATCTATCATTTACCCCCTGTGAAAGTATCTGAACCACCTCTGGGACATATGTTAGCAACGGGTGTGGGCTGCATGGTGGTAAGAGAGAGGGAGACGTGCCAAGATAGGAGAGGATCGTACTTATGAATTTCAACAGACACAGCAAAATGCAACATGAGTTACTGTTACTCCTAGAAATACTGTGCTCCCCTTCGGGCTCTCACATACCACAGGGAGAGCAAATACATACAGCAGGTGGAGAGAGAAGAGCACATCCTGGCAGCAGGATGAGAGTGGGAAGTACAGTTGAGGAGGAACTACAAGAACCGACCCTTTTATCCCTGGCTGAGGTCTCGCCAGCCTCTGCAGCTCTTCCTCCAGCAGGGAAGTACGAGGATGATTTAACTTCTTCCCCACACTGTGCCTCGCTGCTCGTGCAGTATGGTGAGGCTCTTCCCAGGCATCTCAGTGAGCACAAGGAAATGCTGCCACAAGCCTTGTTTCAGGAGCACAAAACAGGTGCTAAGAGCAAGGGGGCAATGACTAACGATGACTGTATAGGCATTTCTGCATCCTCTTTAGAAGGTTCTGTAATTGCTGCACTAACTGTAATGAATCAATCCTCGTGACATCGCCATGTGCAGGAGGTGGGTGTTATTATCCCTTTTTATACCCAGAGCTGGAGGCACATTGATATCCACAGCTGGGAAGAGGCCAGGCAGGGAGCAGCAGTGGTGGGGCGCCCAGCACTCTTCCCTCAGCCTCTGCTCCCGAGGCCACAGCGTACCTGCTACAGCCACCTACACGTAGATGTGGGGGACCAGGCTCTCCTGCCACCCTGCCACCCTCTGGCAGGAAAAGGGGCACTACACCTGAGAGTTTTACATTTTAAGTCCTTCATTTTAATCGATCGACTGATCCTCCCCTTCCCTACAGGAACAACACAAGCCAGGCGCTCATTCCAGGTGCACCTCTCACGCTCTTTTTAGACCTGAGAAACACTGAGCAGCCAAATCATACCTTAGAGTGCTCCTGAGCTATAATTAACCTTACTGTATCATTTTATGGAAGAGAATGCTGTTAAATTTGTCTGAATTCAAAAGAACTTGGAAGAACAGTGGCAAGATAATGTTTTTAACAAGCAGCTTGATTAATTCGTGGCAGAGGTTATCATTCCATTGTGTTGGGTAGGAGGCTGACATTTAAAACTTTGTATGTACTTTGTCAGGGGGGAGAAGAAGCCCTCCATAGCTCATCTTTGAAGTGCTACAGTTAAGACTTGTAAACACCCCACTGCAGAACCCAGTACTGAGGACTCAGTTCCCAATTGCATAGTATTCCCAAGGACTTTCAGAGAAATGGTTGGCAATCGTTTTCCTGTGTCTTACTCCTATTAAGTCTCATGCCTTAGGGAAAAAAACCCAGTGATGATTTCGAGTAGAGTGCATACCTCCCCATGAAGCAGGATACCCTCCCAGTGGGTATCTCAGGCCTGTACTGGGGGCTGCATCAGCTCTAACCTTCCCAATCTGGCTGGCTTCAGTGCTGCCCATGATAGAAACACTATAACTGTGAAATACAATATAGCACAATAAAACTTTTAAGGCTCAACTCAGAAGTAATCTTGTACCTGGTTTTGGCTACAAAAAAAGACTAATTTTACTTTTCTTCTCTAGAAATATAAATATTCTATTTATGAGAAGGGCTTAGATTTTTTTAAAATCTTGGTAATTGCAAGCCTGTAAAACAGGCTTGCAAATAAACATCAAAGAAGTTCTAAACCCAGTGTTTTAAGTATTACTTAACTGGTCAATTTTATTTCATCCTCTTCTTTAAAAATATTCCTTAAAAAGAAATATTTTTCCTATAGTATTATTTTTGATTGTCTATTATATACATCATTTAAATAAGGCCCCCCCAAAATTCCACATAATCTGAAAACATCTTCAAATGATGAAAAATCTCTGCAACATCAACATCAAACTATAGCCCTGTTCTTAAAGAGACAGCTGTTCAGGTGATTCATTGTTTGTATGACCTTCAAATGGATTATTTTATTATTCTTTGGGCTGTTGCCCTTAAGGGGACTAGTTACATTAAATAACAAGTTACCATTACAGGGACATACTGATTTGAGAACAGGGGAAGGAAATATAGTCATAACACACAATTTCAATAGAAAACGAAAGCTTGTCAATCTTCTGCCAGAGGCAAAAAAAACTCAGGCAGATATGCAGTCATCACAGAGCTATAACAAATCTGATTAAGTTCTCTGGAGAAGGGACAATTAGACCTGATAGGATAAAGCCTCCTTGTCATGCACGCACGTTCGCACAGGGATCAGTGTGCAAGGGTTGCCTGGCCTCTGGTAGATGGCAAGGGCACCTCGGCTGCCAGGCTGCAGTCATGAGCCACCATGGCAACTTCTGTCTGGAGGACTGGAGCAGGAAGCAAACCCAATTTCCCAGGAAATCACTCCAAAGATAGCTTGGAATGTGACTGAGTGCAACAAACTACCACGTGTACTGTGGCAGCAACAGAGCACCGAAATGAAGGAAGGCATAGCCATTTTCCAACACAAGCTGCATGCCTCCCTGGCGAGAAAAGGATGCAAAGAGAAGGATCCAGGAGTCCTAGCAACAGACCGACTCCAGCCGGGACTAGAAACTGTGGGATAAAAGAACTGTGAAAGACTCGCAAGGTTGAAATTAGTAACAGGACTAGTGAAAAAGGTTAGTAATTAAATCACCACTGATGAAAAACTTAGCAGGAGAGTGTGTTAGGATCAGGGCTGTAATAAATGAAAGTAGAAGAGAATGCTACCCTCTTATTACTTTCAAAGGTGTGAAATTTCTTAAAAAAGGAAATTAAGTATTGGGGAGGTGGAAATATAGAAATAGTTGACAGTCAGGAGGTCATTCTGTTACTGTGTGAAGGGATGATGACTCTAGATGTGGTATTCTTCATGCAAATCTTGGCTCTCTTAATGGAGAAAGGATACGTAGCTATTTACTAAGGATTATTAAGTAGGAATATTAAGGAATCACTAAAAAAAGGAAAAGAAAAAAGAGAAGAGAAAGGGACACCAGCAATAGTGACATAGTGCTGACATTCTTTCTAGCCACTCTCAGTCTAACATCTTATTTGAATAAGGTATCATCCACTCCCTCTCAATTCAAATTTGTTCATCACAGGTAACCAGCAATTAATTTGTGCCCCAAATCAAATGATCACTAAGTAGGGGGTGGGGGGGAAGTAACAGATAGAGAGTTACTGCTCTGCCAGAAATGACATTCTACCCAACAGTAAATGACTGAACAACTGCAGTGGCACAGCCTGACTCACCAGCTCTCTCAAACAAGTCTGAGCAAGAAATGTCTGCCAAAACCCTCTTGTCTCACAGCTCTTACAGCCCCATGACTGACATGAGTCCAGCGGATCCTGCACCAGTCTGCAATCCACTGCTAGACATTTAGATTGGACCCTATTGACTAGACAGTGCCAAAGTTTCTGAGATTTCTAACATCTTTGACTGCAACTTCATGAGGATGGTTGGTTGAATAACATGCTGGGTACATCATAGTAGAATAAGGAAAAACAACTTTTTCAAAGTCAGAAATTTCCACCCTTCCCCCAAATTCCAGCTTTTATAAATATAACTGTTATCACTGATACAAACGTAAATATTAAGAGATGAAGTCATGACTCAGCTGCCATGGCTCCACCTGGAGTGCTGTGTCCAGCTCTGGGGCCCACAACATAAAAAAGGACATGGACCTATTGGAGCAAGTTCAGAGAAGGGCCACAAAGATGCTCAGAGGGCTGAAGCATCTCTCCTATGAAGACAGGCTGAGAGAGTTGAGGTTGTTCAGCCTGGAGAAGAGAA
>JAOXJM010000012.1:106765094-106777626 GCA_026413425.1 Tringa solitaria | reverse complement strand
GTCCCTGCCCAGGGCAGGGGGGTTGGAACTAGATGATCTTTAAGGTCTCTTCCAAGCAAGAGCATTCTATGATTCTATTACTCTACGTATCCTTGGTCTTGAGATTTATGCAAAGTTCAGAACCTAATTATTTCTCTAAAAGTGATAAAAGCAAAGCAGCAGTTTTCCGTTTTGTAAAACAAAAAGTAAAAGCAATAAATGAGGTAAGAACCTTGTATTATTTTCCTTTCTAGTACATTTTCAATTTTTGTTATGCAGACAGTAAGAAATATTGATTATTACAAAACAGATTTTTAAGAAATGTCTGTACTGCCTATTTTGATGTGGTAAAATAATACATAATAACTGTGAAAATTGTTAGGACTAGCCCAAGGAGGGCTACCTTCCAAAAGAAGTGTTTCAAGGTTTCCTTTCAACTGTAGAGTAATGAAGGTTTAGCACAGATTTGCAATGGCAATTGTCAGATATAAAATAACAGAGATTTATGTACTAGTCCTGAAAGCTCCTGAGCTTGCCTTCAGCGTGATACATCACTGTCACAGTGCAGAGCTGCACAGACACAACCCAAGCATAGCTGCCACCCCGTCGTCACTTAAATAAAGGGAAGGATTTGGGTGCTCTGGACATGGCTGCTGGCATTTAGGGATGACAAAACCAGTTAGTGCTTTCTGCGGTCCCTGGGCTTGCTGCCGGCAAAGCTGCTGGGAAGCTGGGGTACAGGCTGGTCAGGTAGCACAGACTTTCTGGAGGGGAATGGGAAGTTGCTGTGCAACTCAGCGACAGATGCAACGACAAAAATCTGTCACAGGAACTCTGTAGCTGCTGCAAAGGTGCTTTCAACAGAATTTTTTTTTTCACACCTGAAAACATCACAAGCAGTGATTTTATGACGGTTCTCTGCCTTTGTGGTGTGCAACGGATAAGAAAGCAGGCACGATTTAAGAAAGTCTTTAAAGATTTTCCCTAATTCCTCCCGTCCTGAAAAGATTTATAACTTCATTAGGAGGAAAGGAGATTTTAAAAAGTCAAATCTCTTCAGATGATCTTTCATTCTCGTGTGTCACTGGGAGCAGAGTGGCATTTGATGTTGCCCTCCTTCAGCACCTTAGGTACTAGAGGGGCCATGCACTTTCTTTGCTGCCCCCTGCCCCTAACCTTCACCCCATACTGGACCCAAGCCAGCAGCAAATTACTAAAATAAGTTGAAAGTTACTCCATCTTAGCAGTAATAGAAACACAAGAAAATACAAGAAACAAATGACTGGGCATCAACTTGACTCAGATATTAATAGTATCTTTTATTTGTAAGGGTGGAACAATTACTCATTTTCATGTCTCTCTCCCTCACCCTAAAACGGAAAATTAACAGAATTCCATCTCACCCTGATAAAAATTAACAGAAGATCCCAAAGCATGTCTGCAGAAACACTGTTTGTCTTGTAATTTCACATTAGAACTAAAGCAAAATACACTATTTTAACTTTTTCCAATTTTAATCTAAAAGGGCTTCAGCATTTCACAGTGAAGGAATATTGCACTTCTAGCTGATCAGAACAGAAAATTATTATGAATATTAACTTAATTATTGTTGCCTGTTTGCTTGTCTTTTTATGTTGGACAGTAAGGACTGCAGACTGAATTTTGTGCAGATGCACAACTCTTTTTATGCCTATGAATTTTCTGCATGGCAGGTTAAATACATCAGCTGAGCTCCCCTTAGCAAACTAAACCAGATAGTACAAGATTACATACCGAGAATCAAACATGGTATGGCTGGCAGCAGTTGGAAAATAATTCCAAAATGCTAGCAATGAAATAACATTTAAAATACATGAAAGAATTGCACAGCACTGTTGTGGGTGGGATATCTATATTTACTATTCAACAGCAGGCCTTCAGGAATAATTTGGCCCTGATGAGAACTGTGGTTTTTGTATTTAAAAAATAAGTTAAGAAAAGGAAGCAAGAACTGTGATAGTGGGTATATTCAATAGCCTGAGAAAGACAGACAGAATCATAGAAGATAGGTCTGGAGGGGTCTTCTCAAGGTCATTTGGTCCCTCCTCCTACCCTAAAGCAGGATCAGCAATACCTAAATTTGTCCTGACAGACATTTTCTACCCTTTTCTTGAAAATGTCCAGTGAAGTGATTTCTCTTGGCAATCTACTCCTGCACTTATCTATCATTACCATTAGGAAAATTTTCCTAACATATAGCTTGTGTATGTCCTTGCAGTCCAAGGCAGTATGTCTTCTCCTGTCCCCATTGGACATTATTAAATTCCTTTCTGAGGCAGCCTTTTAAGTAGGTGGGCAGAAGTAGGGCTTAAAATAAACAAGACCAGTTTTGCACACAAGCATGCAGGTTGGCTGTGTAAAAACTATACCCAGAAAGAGACGGCTGAAAATCGCATCTTGATTCAGTGATTATAATTGCGTTTCTTAAAGCAAGCCCTAGAATGAATAAATATTTACAGGGTTTACTGAGAGAAGCTAAAAAGTTGGAAGTCCTTGCTTTCATCTGTACTTATATCTAAAATGAAGATAAGTCTTGTGCAAAATTGAGCCAGATTACTAGATACAGGAGAAGGATTTTCAGTTATGCAAATAAAGCAATTGTTTAAATGAGATTTCAGCTTTTCTTTAACAAATTATTGACTTCTAAAATGCTGCTCCCGTATTAGCAAAGATCACACTCTGACCAGCAAAGTTAAAGGCTTTATTTTTCTGGCCAATGTTTATTCTTATGCAAGTTAATTGTAACTGTTTCATTGCCTCAAATTTCAGCAAGTAAAAGTATAGGTCACAGATTACAACACAATTCTGACTTCTCATCTTAGAGAAATAAGATTTAACATATACAAATGTGACAATGCTGACGTAACAGGGCATAAGGGCATATGGAGCTAGGTCTGAATTGAAATTGAACTGGGTAAGTTCTATGAAGGAAAAAGCAATGTCTGCTAGCAGTGAGACTATTACCTAGGGCATCTCAGTTTCATTGCAAGACAAACTGGTGAGGATCATGACAGAAGCAGAGAGGAGCAGTGCCCATCCTACACACGTATAACACAGTGAGCTGTAGGAA
Organism: Tringa solitaria; assembly: GCA_026413425.1. NCBI lineage: Eukaryota > Metazoa > Chordata > Aves > Charadriiformes > Scolopacidae > Tringa > Tringa solitaria. Next base: position 106,774,538 of record JAOXJM010000012.1, on the reverse strand, counting down.
TGCCCTGTTTCCACACAAGATTGTAGAGTGAGATGAGCAGGTTCACTTCTGTGCTGTAAAGGCATCCGTAGCTTTGTGTGAGAGGACACAAAGCCCAGAGGGGAAGCTGCCATGGGACAAGAGCTTTCTCACATGCCCATCAGTGATATTAAACATTAACTAACTGAACATACTTTATATATCCATCAGTGGAAAGTTGCATCTGTTTGTTAAAAGCTCCAAGCTCAAAGTTCCTTCAATAAATCAATATTCTCTGTTCCTTAAATATCATGTACCCAAAACAGATGTCAGCTGCCATAAGGAAACTATTGGCTCTAGAGGTGTGCCCACCTACTACCTCCAAATAAATATATTTTTTATTGTCTTGCTTTTCAAAATTTCCTCTGACTTATAAATTATTCACTGAACTTAATCACACCTGTCATATGAGCCTGAAAAGTGAGAAATCTGTTCAACAGCTTCTCCCTGGCTTTCAGAGAGAAGAGAGAAGGGATTGCAATGGTATGAATAAAAAGGTAAGTAATATATCATGCATCAGTGACTGCAGGCTGGGAAAGTTACTACCTATGCCAACAATAGTTCTAGAATACCATTCCTTCAGCTGCATGTCTAAAGCTCATTAAGATGCTCCTGCCTCATTCATGGGAAAGTCAAAAAACTCCCCCTTCAAGCAAACAAATAAAACACACCTGAAGGAAATTGGAAACAATTCTTTCATGAGCTAAAGCTTTGATGAAAATGAAAGAGATTGCAACATGAACAATGTTACAAACATGTTACTGGAAGCATACTGTAAAACACTAATAAAAGATTAATCAGACTTGCTCCTTTGTACTAATTAGGAAAGTCATTGTTCCCTAATTGGAAGTCACTCAACAAGAAAGAAAATGAACAAGCTTCCCTGCATGTGTATAAAAATATTCACCATAGGAAGATGAGGTATTGTATCATCATATATTTTCCCTCTCCCTTCCCCCTATCTGTGATCTGGGCCACTGAAGGTAATGGGACGTTTTCATTAATTTTTGCAGAATGAGGACAACTCCATTAAAAAAGAAAAAGAAAAAGCTTTTGTTTATATGACACATTTTTCTGAAGATGTTTTGGAGCGTGTTATAGTATTACAGAAACACCTTCAAGTAAATAGGACCTCATTTCTAAAACCAAGAGGGTTTTCATACCTAAGGACATACGCTATGCTGTATGATGAAGTGCAGTGTAAGGATATCAGCTTCAGTTTGCTCAAATGCCAGAACAGCCCAGGCAGTGTGTCAGACTACAATTATCCTTACAACCCTTACTGTTTCCCTCAGCACAGGCGCTCCCCAAGAGCAGCATTTTAGAAGAGCTAAGAAAGTGGGAGAACCATCTCCAGGGTTTATATCATTCTATAGTTTTCTGAGAGCTGCATTTTTCGGTTTGAAAAGCCTTAAAGATATCTACGTTCACAAACGCATGTGTTGTGTCACTATAGGAAAATCAAAGCTATAACGACCTCCCGCTTTGTGTATAGCGTTTAACAATGTCCTTGCTATGAGACATTTAATTTGCTGTGTCTTCAGTGTAAAAAGCCTTTGGACATTTGCTTATCCTTTCATTCACATCAGTCCTAGCATCATGTTTGAAAATAGATAATACATGATTTTACCATTAATTCACTCAGTGCAGATGATGCACTTTACTTTCCCATTAGTCTGTATGGATGTGACCATGTGTGCATATCACCTTTCTTCTGATCACCAAAAATTATCACCAGGCAAAATTATTTGGGAACCTTCCTGATTATAAAAGTATTTTGATTGTAATTTCTTTGATGATCAGGGGATTTTCTATCTGAAACATCTTACACTATGTAGCAAGGGGGTGGTTGGATTTTTTTTGCAAGTCATCCTAGTAGAGCTGGTCCTGCAACTCTGTCAAGATTTGATTTGTAATATAGGTTGACCCTAGCTTGAAGGCTTTTCCTCCAGGAACCGACCTGAGCAGTTCTCAGACAGGTGATGAAAAGGTGGAATTCAGGATGTGTAAATCAGATCTACCTCTTTCTTCTTGCTTTTGTCACTGCTATTAAGTTTGCTCCCAGAATCTGCCTCTTAAATGAGCTTGATCATTTACTGTGATTTTATAGGATTTAAGAAAAATGACACCACGGATTTCAAAACAATTTTATCTTCAGATTCTTCTTAACAGACAAGTAGAAAGTACTTAAGCTGTTTGTATTAGCACATAAAAAATATAAGCCTGACTGTACACAAATAACTTGCACATATTTTGAGATACTATTTTTGGAACGTCTCTGATAAGATTTAGGAATTCCTTGCTTTATTCTAAGTGTCACTCATCTATGCAGTAAATCACAGGAATAGATACAGCTATGATGGAAGTTACACAGACAAATCTTTACTAGGGGTTAAAAAGGAGAAAAGCCTAATGCTTTTTGCTTTCATCATCGGTGGTGTAACTTAAAAAGTGTTATTGCCCATTAAAAGTGTTTGTGGCATTTATAATTGTATTTCTCCAAGTCACAGCTGACTGGAAAAACATGATGTGTGTATTTAAACACCTTGGAAAATAAAGATTTGTCAAGAAAAAAAACTCATTTCTGTTCTTCCTTCCCTCCTTTTCATGAGTTCTACAAGTGCATCTCCAAAGTATCAAGATCATTGAAATTGTCAATACACTGGTGATCAGAGAGTACAACTTGTCTCAGAAAAAAGTTTGTATGATCAAATATGAGTTCAAAGGAAGAATTCTGCAACTGTATATAACCCAAAATCCATGTAAAATGTCCACAAATGATATACCATTAAGTACTGTAATGTTTTATAAAAAATTTAAAAAAATGCAGAAGACTCCAGTGGATGAAGTCCCCACAGCAGCAGCAATATTGAGTTAGGAAGCAGAATCTGAACCCATATTTTAATCAGTGAGTGTGTGTGGAGTGGGGAAGAGGAAAGGGGGAGCATGAAGTAGAAAACTATGGTAACAGTTTCTTAGACCTCTTGTCCTCAACAGAGTTTCCAGCCCCTTCCATATTCCTTATTTTTAGGTTGGGAAAGTGCTGCCATCAAGTTATACCTTGTGCTGACTCACCAGCTACTTTGCCCATACATTGTTCAGGAGATCATAAGGGATGGCTGCAGATCTTTTTCTTATCCAGCTACAGATCTTTATAAAAATTACTGGAATTTCATATCTTTCAAACTTCAGTATCTCTAGCAAACTTGGTTAAAGTTGGCCAATGGATTCAAAAGTTTCTGGGAGGTGGAGGTGACAGGTTGGCATGTGGACAGACCATATGATTGCATACTTTTTTCCCAATGAAAACCAGGATAAGCATAAGCAAGGTACACATAGATAGCAAAGGAATATGTCCTGAATCAAGCTCAACTGTAATGGAAATGTCAGTTATCTGTTGCCTGCACCTTCTTTCAAAGTTAGTTAACCAGTTCATTTTCCATCTGCTTACAAGTGCAAGATAAACTTTTGCCATTTTTCAGGAACGGGCAAGAAAATGTCACTTTTTTCAGCTGGATCAGTTTATCTAGACTGTGAAAGATTAAACACCAGGAGGATACTGCCAGCAATGACAGAGAGAAAAAGTTGCTTACTTCCTGGTAGGATAATGAGAGCGCAGCAGCGGAGGTGTGCATTTCAAGATCACAGCAAGCTGTGCTTTATTCAGAATGGTACCACAGCATTTGACACATGTGCTGTAACCACATGGAAACCATGGCATGGGAGGAATATTGTAGGAGGGAGATTGTAAGGCATAGCAAGAAAATAAACCACAAAAAACTCAGCAAAAAGCAGGAAAATAAATTTGTATTACGTAAAGGAGATATGACACAGTTGTGCTGTTCAAAAGTTATTCCTTATATAAAAAGAAACATTGGTAATAATGAAAACCCTTTCTTAGAAGAGTAGGCGCATGAGCAATGGTATGTAGGTAGGTGGGAGGAACAGCGTGGGCTGAGAGACCAATATTAGACTTGAAGTACTCAGAGAGGAAAAGTCCCACAAGATGAAAAATCCCTTCAAAACCAACAGTCAAAGCAAAAGGGAGCACGTTTTTAAGTTGTTTGCTCTGCGAGAAATGAAAGTTAAGCCAACTAGAGACTGCATACAGAAAACAGAGAAAGAGTGTAACAGGAAGTGCAGAAGATCCCTGATAATTACCACTGTAGAAACACTACTTTCACAAGATGCCTTGTTCTTCACTGACAGAAAAAACATCATTAAAGGAGTGAAATATCACTCAGCTTTAAGGTGTTAACAGTGTCCTGCAAGGTCAGCTAGAAAGTCCACTAGTGTCAGTAAAAGGCTGCCCGCTGACTAGCGTGGCTTTTGGCTCATTTCCATAAAGTTCTTACTCAGGTGCAAATTGAACTGAAGTCAACAGTAAGCCAAGGAAATAACTTGTTATCGCACATTACACAGATGCTTGATGACCTACATTCAGCGAGTTAGGGACCCTAATTTAGTCTCTGGCTGACATGCCAGCAAAACTCTATCACAAGTCTCATGAGTAATCAGGGTAGCCCTGGGATGAACAAGCAATGTCATAGTCAAGGTCAAGTCATGCTACTAAGATGGCATGAAGAAGTCTGCAAAAAAGATCTAGCTTAACAGAATACTTCAATTCCCAGAGCAAGCACTTGATTAGTTCTCACCAACCGCCCCTTCCCCCCCACACACCCAAATTATTATGTTCAGCTGAAAGGAATAAAAGCAATGCATAATTATGTATTGTACAATTTGTCTCTGAAAGTGGAAAGGTTTCCCAGGAAGAGATATTTCTATGAAGTATCATTGTAGATTAAAAGAAATAGTTCTACTTGATCCCAATTTATGCTGAAAAGCCGTTGAAAAACAAAAGTTATTTCATATTATGTCCTCTTTTTTGTTTTATTACCATTTACCATTTTCCCCTTCCTTCCTCTACCCTGTGATTTATATCCTACTTCTGCATAGCTCCTAAACTTATATGAATTCTACAGAGTGCAGCTTAAAATTAAGTACATTCCTAAAAGCTTTCCTGAATAGGAAGAGGTTAAAAAACATATGTGAAATGAAGTATTCATACAAGCACTTTGCTGAATTACAATGACTTCAAGGCTAAATTGAAAAGCTTCTGCTGCCTTGACCCTCTGATCTAACAGCCTCTGTGGGTGAAGAGTGACATACAGGAGTTTTCATTTTTTAATAATTCCATATTCCTTTGCAGATCTCATCTCTATAGAGAACAGAAATGACCAAGAGGAAATACACTCATTGTGATGCATTGTACTTCACATATATATTACAGAACTGTGGAATGTATGTTTCTAAAGTCTCAAAAAGAATAAGCTCCCTGCCTGACAGTGTGGCCATGCATAAAGCATGCCTTTATGGAGTTTGTGGTGGTACATAACATTTCTGTTCACCTTGCAGAGGCTGCAATAACTGATCTCAGGGGAGGAGTTTTGGCTCAGGAAAGGATGTGGTAAAGTCTGCTGGATGATAAGAGGAATCACTGGATCCCTTGATCCATAAGCCAGCTGGTTTATGAAAATCCCAGCGGAAAATGAGACTACTTTCTCCTTTGGACACTAATGGAAAGACAGAACCGAAGCAATTCCTGGCCTCCCCTGAGACAAAGTCAGGCAGGCTGCTTGGGGAGTTGCAATAAGCACGTTTGTGTCTTCTGGTCTATTCATCACTGATGTCAAGACCATGACATTTTTAACAAGGATCAAACACTTTTCTCTAAAAATCTAATTCTCAGATAAGGTCTCTGAGAAAAAATGGGGTAGAGGAGGACAGGGAAGGAAAGGAAATTAATGCGGGAAATTCAGAAGGAGTCTTTTGTCACTAATCACAGATACTAGAAGAGATACAGGTCTTTTTTTTTTTTTTTTTCATTTAAAAGCTTCAGCCTTAGGCAAGTTATACTAAAATTAGGTTATTTTTGGTTCAGTGAACTATGATTCACTATTACAGCTATGAATTTTGCAGAAGACAGACAGAAACAATTGTTGATTTAAATCCACACTATTTTCTTTTCATGAATACAATTTATTTTCTTGCTTTAGGGGACCTCTCCATTTTAGAATCATTTAAAATAAAACACTAATACCAAAAATTGTCCATTTGTGCAATTTTCATGAGAATTTGGGTGGCTCTTTCAAAAGGCCCAAATAAAAGAAAAGGACAAAGTTACATTAAGAAGACATAAATTCAGCATTCCTCTTGAATGAGGCTTTCATAAATGATTTAAAAAAATTCAGTTTTAGTTATATTTCTCCACAAAATACAGTGCCATTCTCAGTGAACTAAAAAGTGGAAACCATGGATTTGTCTATTTTCAAACAGTCATTGTTCTTTTTAATTAAATGTCAGATGCTCTCCAATGAGTTGCAAAGACTAGCTTAGGGCTAATTTCACATGTTAAGTATATATAAATACACAGTAATGCAAAATTTTCGCAGGTCAAAGTTATAATTCAGCAAAGTATTGAAAGAACAGACCCATTGTACGTGCCTGAACACTCACTTAACACTAACAGGTTGAAATACTTTGCAAATTCAAAGTGCAGGTAGTCGGGTCCCTTTTCAGAACAACATTGAAATACATTCCCAAATCTACTGTTCAGAAAAAATACAACCAAAAATAAGCATGACCAAACACACTTTTCAAAATACTTTCCTTAACTGGTACCTAGAATTAAAGAGTAGAAGCAAATAGGAACAGAAACTGTATGTTTTAATGGAGAGCCCTATACAATGTAGTAAAACCCAGACTTACTTGAGGGTGGTGAGCTCTGTGAGGGATGGCTGGGTGGCCTTGAGATAGCTCTCTCTCCGTGCAGCAATCTTTGGAGACGGCTTCGGACTTGTGTCTGAGTCTCCACTGTCATCATCCCCCATGGCTTTGATGTAACTGCCACTACGCATTCGTCGGCAGGGAATCTCATCATCTTTCCCCCTTGGAGTGTATCCAGTCCATTCATCTTGAGGAACCTGAAGTGATAAACAAAGTTCTCTTATTAGTATACTCTTCCCTCATGTAATTGCACAGCAAGATTTGACTGTGCTAAGCCACAACAGGGCCATAACAAAAACTCTCATGGCCAAGGGCCAGTCCTTAATCCCATTTGACCATGGGTTGCTGTTTGCAGCCAGGCCCACTTCTCCTCCTGCATAGTCACAAGCACCTCTGGAGCTGTTCGTTATTTTCCACTGTTTATCTGGGAAGTTTCTAGCAAACATGCTGATATAAGAGCGTCAGTTAGGTCCAACACTGGGCTGGACATAACTAGTTTTTTGGTGTTTTTCATTCAAAGTGTTTACAAACCAGGTTAGGGTATTTTTGGTTCAACATATTGAACACGTTTGGGGAGGCACAGAAGATGAAATACGAATCCCTATATCACAATCTTTTCAGACAGAGTATCCATAGCTACACTCACCAGGATAATTTTCATACAAGATATATTTAAAATTAGTGGAGCTATGTAGTAATTATCACAAAAATTGGTTTGCAAGTGTGAAATTATACTACTATTGCTTCTATAGCATAATTAGTGCGAATGAACACCTGCCAGCTTGCAGGGATCCTCCTTTTGAATTATGTTATTCTGTGTATCTGAGTCATACAACTCTTTATTCCTTTCTTCTTATTATTGACATGCATTATTTCTCTTGATCTGAAGTAATTGCTGTCTATTCTTTGCATTGGAAATCTGGAACACCAGGAATGTGCATTCATGAGATTTTGGGACATAGCAGAGGACAAGAGCATGTTGCTCTTGCCCACTCATCCTCTTCTTTCCTCTTGGTGCCTCTGACCACTGTAAACCAACACCCTCCTCTTTCCTGTAACAGCAGAAACAACATGCAGTGGAGCAGGGTCCTTGAAGGAGTTGTCCTGAAGTTATTGTGCAGAAACCCCATTTTTATAGTCAAAGTGAAACTGCAAAAGAGTTTTTTTAGTTAAACATATTTTGTGTTAGATTTAAGTAAAAGTAGTTGTAAATTTTTAGTTTGCTACTTTTCTGATTATTCTCAGTAAATTGGCTCTGTAAAGTAAGCTATAGCTACAATTCCCAGAAACCCTTAAAAGCTAAATCTGGGTTGCTAAAATTTGTTCTACAGCTTATGAATACCAGCAACTACCAGGATAATCATAGAATGGTTTAATGTTGGTGAGACCTTAAAGATGATCCAGTTCCAACCCCCTGCCATGGGCAGGGCCACCTCCCACTACATCAGGTTGCTGAATATCTTGTGTATCTGTTGCTTCCCAAACCTCAGCTAGAGCATTTATATGCCAGCTTGTTTAGACAAAAAAAACCCTGACACGCTCGGCTGTTAGCTAACAGCTTAGCTGTTGATCCCCACTAGAAACATACGCCTAAGCCCAGAGTATACAAGGCCTTTCAAATGCTACTGTCAATGTAGGTCAATTTTTTATGGCATTTTATCAATCTATGCTGCTAAAAACTGCAACCCAAAAACCACTGTGCTATACAAAGGAACAAAGATATTTAATGGTGCCAAGCATTCATGGGCTTATTACTAATTATAACTAATTAACCAAACTATTCATAAGACATGCTATTGCTTTGTTTCTTGATGTTTTCAAACCCAAGACCTTGCCAACTTTCTTCCTTCATTGACTTTTCCTGCTACTGACAATATGATTTAGGACCTTCCTTGAACTTCCAGGCTCAAACAAATCCTTTCCTCGTGTGTTCAGTCAGAGCTCTGTCTTTTCTCCCCAGATCTCTCTGAGGCAAGTCTGGCCTTGATAAACTTATTTGGAGTGTTGAAATTTCCCTCACAGGACTCAAGACTTAATCCTGGAAGTGTACTCTAATTTGTATCTTTATTAACATTTCTTCTCAGAGTTCTTCCTCAGTTGCTCCATGTTTTATTTGACCGATTCTTTCCCTGTGCCTTTTTAAAGTAAATGTCCATGTTTTCTTTAAATATCCTTTAGTTAATGACTCTGGTAACTCTACTTCTGTGAAACACTTAAATTCTTATCTCCCAGTATCACGCAAAGTTTGTTGATGCTGTTTTTTCTTTTCTTTCCTTTTTTTTTTTTCTTTCTTTCTTTTTGTTCTGGTTTTGATATTTGCCTGGGCTTTAAAAATGTAAGTTCATTAAGGCAGGAATAGATTTCAAAGTCCAGTTGCCTTATTGAAAAATGGCATGCAGAATTGTGTGGCTATAGGAAGTAATTGAATAAATACACTTTAAAAGACTTAAAATATTCTTCTAGAAAAGGGTGTGACTAACTAAGAACCATATTACAGTATTACAGACTGAGAGTACTAAGTGCTAACAGAACCCAGTAGAGGAACAGGACTGATACACGGCTCTGATATGTTTCCACATCAACAAAAAAAAAAAAAAAAAAAAAAAAAAAAAAAAAAAAAAAAACAAAAAATTTTTAAAT
>JAOXJM010000012.1:106723486-106742195 GCA_026413425.1 Tringa solitaria | reverse complement strand
CAAAAACCCCCCACATAAAAATAACTTTGATTATATTTTGATATGGTTATGATTGAAAATATAAAAAATAATCAAAAAAGAGTATACAATGTTTTTATACTATTATTTATGGACAAGTAATTTGTTTCCACTGTGCTTATACAGTCACGCCTCTTTGGTGGCTTTTTTTCCATGCATGTTTCAGTAAATAGATTCAATGGTCTGCACATACCTAGAAACAAATAAAGTTAAAAGATTAAAATACTTTTGCAAAGTTTATTTTGAACTTTGTTCACGTATCTTGATGTATGCAGAAAAATGGCATATGACAAGAATCTGATTGTAGGAATTATGCTTATCCAATTAAGAATCAGAAAATAATTCTAGTAACATGCAGGTAAAATCAAAACAAAGCTTAGTTACTGAATACAGAACACTTCTAATAAGCCCCTGCAAACATGCTAAAAATTATTCATAGAAATAAATTTTTCAGAGCAGTGAACATGCCTTAAACATTTCAGAAATGTCTTTCAGAATAGCTTTTAAATCAGGAACTGAAAAAATTACTTGATGAAACTACTCATTATGAATAACAGTCTGTCTAATGTTGGATAGCTGAAAGGGAAAAATGAATAAACATACTGCTAGCTTGAATAGCACAGGTCAGTTTTGTAATGTCATGGAATTTAACTGTGACTTCTACTTGACTGACTGATTGATCTTTACTTCCACAGTTTTTGACTGATCTTTTATTAATTTGGTGAGGTCACACAGGATTCACTCTGAGGATTCGACACCAGGAGGAATATGGTGATGGTACCCCCATGTTAGGTGCCACCTAAAATGCTTGTGCATGTACTTCATGTACATGTTTGTAAGAAACTCAGATCTGAAGATGATTTCTTCTTCACTGTATGCACTCTGTACAGAAGCTTGTCAAAAATCACTGTGTTGAGATACACAAAATAGTAAATAAACATCTTACTGTTGAAGGATGCCTGACTTCACCAGCACATTAGGCATTTATGCATTGCGTGTTTCACTCTTGGATGCTCACAGGGAATACCAAAACACTAGACTCTGCTATTTTATACTAGCCTTGAGAGAATGTCACACATTGCTGACATTAAACACAATAATAAAGAATAGAATTAAAACTTTTTTTTATATACGTAGAGAGTCAAGAAGTCAAAATCAAAAAGTAGTAAAGAATATCTCCATTTCACTTCAACTACACTGTATTAAGTATTCATCGAAATAGGAAAATCAAAGTCAGGGAGGGAAAGAGCGGAACAGAAAGCACGAAATGAAGAGAAAGAAAAAGAAGTACAATCTTAATTCTCTTTTTTGTGTGTTACTATTTCTAGCAATGCCCCAACTGAAGTAACTTCATAGATCTCAATGGAATTTCTCCTAACTGACATAAGCATCAATATAGTGAGAATGAATGGAATCAACTTAATATCTGTTTTATTATTTGCTAGTTTAAAGTAATAATAAAGAATATGTATTTTTCATAATATTTAGTAGGCACAGATTCAAAAACAATATTAATACACTTTAAAAGAGAATGGTATTAGTAACTCATTATTTCATCATATAGAACTACCGTAAATGAAATATACTTCAAGGAGCTCCTGAAATTTATGTTATAAATAATGGCAAATGATAAAGTGTACATATACCGGAATAACAAACACTTCAAGGCGAAATGCTTTATTTCTAGATTCTACTGCAAAACATCATCATAAGTATTTTAAAAAATCATTTAAGTAGTGCATTTAAAAATATTTTTAATGAAATTAAGCTCTAATAGTCTGTAAAACTGCCTGTAAGTGTGCAGTAAATATTTTCATAACATTGAAAAAATTTCAGGAAAATGGTTCTTTAAAAGAGAAACACTATAAGCAAATTACTATATATATCAAACCGGTGATATATGCAAAATGTCCTGATAATTCTTTATTACTTCCTCATCCTAATTTACTTTCATTTCAGGGTGAAATGTGAGTGGATTCATACAATCTACTTTAATTTGTGTGCTAAAAAGCCATACTCCCTTAAACCTGAATGAAAAGTGCACAGCCTTTTCACTTTATTACATCTTAGCTATTCAACAGAATCTCGTCTTTCATTTCGAAACATGAGGTTCATCATATGTTAAATGTCAGCGTTATTGGGTAAGCTCAGTAGGAGCCAATGTCGCCACACTGTTTGTCCTCATACATAATATGAACATTATAAAAAACATCCATAACTGCTATTGTGGAGCCACAATTTTTTGTGGACATAGAGTACGCCTTGTAGAAAGATAGCCATTTCAATTTTAAAAATATGAAGTAACTGAATCTGCCACATTTCCAAGCAAATTATTTTGGTAATTACCCACTGATACATAGCTGCCCCTAAATGCATATGTTGTCCACTTCCAGCTAATAGCTCTGGAGCTTTTTTGAATAGACCTTTCCAGGAGACCTTACCATGGGCCATGTTCCCTCATGCTGCTATGACACAGAAATATTTCATGCCCTTCTCTGTCATAGACTAAATTGACTGGGTTTCTTCAACCACATTTGAAAGCAGATTTTTCAGGCTTTTATTAACTCCTGAAGCTGCCTTCCATCCAGCCTTTGGCTACTTTATAAAATGTAATTTTTATCAGATATGCAATAATGTTGTTATGCTGTAACAGTAAATACAGATTTGTTGTGAATTTCTCTGTCTACAAAGAACTTGACTGAAAATGTCCAGTAAAGCTGTAATAGTGGGGCCTGAGTCTTTCCCTGCTTTTCCCCATGAAGATCTTAATTCGGACTATAAACAAAGTACAACATATAACATACAAGATACCTATTCATAGCTGCCTTCAGTTCACATATTAGAATTTTTTTGTGTTTATATTTGCAGTGTTAATTTAAAACCACAATTTTCAAATTCTTGAATTCATGTTCAGAGACAGATTCACATTTTACTAATAATTAGATAAATCAAAAGCATTTCTCTTGAGACTAGTCACATTAACTTGTATTTTCATAAATGTAACTCAGAATTGTACCCAATGTTGAAGTAAACTAATTTTATTCTTCATTCGTCGTTTCAGCTATTAATGTTTACCAATGTTACTGCATGGACAAAAGGGAAAGAAAATTACATTAGCTCCATAAAACAGTAGCCGATCTAAAATTTCACGTTTACCCTCTTTCCTGGGAAGTTCACAGTAAAGCCAGAAGTAGTGAACATTATTGACTCCGATAGTCAGGCTAAGCCCTGCTGAAACAGCAATGCATGAAAGCACTAGCAAAGAAATGGGACGTATCATTATTAGAAAACTTGCACTATTGCAACTATAATATTCAGTGTATTTTCAGAGCGTACAATTTAAGGCACTGCAGAGAAGATTCAAGGAAGGAATTTTGTGCAACATGGGTGGTTGCTTTCAGAAATGTATGATTTCTGTAATAATACTTTCCAGCAGATAAATGAAGGACACTGATTTCAGTAACTATCCATCTTGAAATTACTTGAGCATGAAACATTGAAAAAAAATATTTTTAACCTTTACTTTTAGCTTACAGGTGAGAGCTGCTTAAAGGATATTTATAAACTAATTGTATTCTTTCTATTCTAATTATGCTATTTATGAATTACTATTCTGTACCCATTTGCTAGCCAATGAGTATTCAGGGTGGAGTTTAGCTCTGCAAGGTTTTATAAAATCCCTCATTATCATCGGAACTATTGAAGGTAGAACAGCCGCAGAACACAAGTGGCTGAAGATACAGGTTGAGTCTTGTGTTGTAGGTGGGGAGAGTCCTGGGATCTGCAACACTGTAGAGCCACAGAAAGTTTGGCCATTTGCACTTTGAATTCCTTTGTTTCTTTCCCAGAATAGCTGTATGGAAGAAGGTGGGCTCCAGCAATATTGGGATATATATTTCTTTTATTCAGTATCTTCCATTTTATTTCAGGTTTAAGAACAAATGTGGTTAGGGTGCAATGAGAGGAAGGCCCATCATTTTATTTGACCATCTTCCATAAAAGGTTTTTGTAGAGCAGTGTACATGTACACTCCACAAACTCACCAAAGACATATAAAATAAGACCACACAATTAGATCCAGCAAATGCTGTTATTCTTTACATGATGGAATATGTAGAATGTTAAAAAGTGATGAACCAACTCTCTTTTTAAGTACTTCATTGGGTGATTATAAAGCTGTGTTCAAAAGAGCCTTGCATACTTTTAAAAAGTCATTCCTCTCTTTTCCTAAATAGAAAGACTGGCAGGTCAAGGACATATGTAGAGAAAGCTCAGAATAAAACCCTGGAAAAAGCATGAAGAGGTCTCTGATCTCTCCTACTCTAAGTGAATAGGAAAAAAATGACAAGCCTGCTAAGGCTCTTAATGTTGGTTTAGTTCCATAAGACCGTGATTTAAAGGGAAGGTTTTAATATAGCCATTAAGAGCATGATCTCAGACAATCTTTGAAGTCTGCAGGAGAGATGGTGGACAGCAACATAAAGGATCTGTTGGGAATTACTGGCCATGTTTCCTTCAGTAATAAGGCTTTTACAAACCCTCTATCTGTGCACTTGTGTACGTTGTTCCACCCACTGCCCTACCTCCAGCCCTGCCCCCTTACTTCAAATTTAAACGGAGTTTGTAGAACCCCTGAAAGTTTGGTAAAGGCAAATCCCACCTATTTCTTGACAGTGTGAAGAACCATAAAAGGACCCTGAATCTTTTTAGAGATGAGAGAATCTGTTGATTTTGGACCTGGACTCCAGCGGTACAAGGCACCAGGGACACCATTCAGAGACAAGACCTGTCCAAGATTCATAGATTCGGAAACAGTGGCATCTGAAGGTCAAAGAGTAAGAGCAAAAGGCACAGAGGGTATCATGCATCCTCCAAGCTCTCCCTTCTTTTTCCTTCAGAAAGCACTGGCCCACCAATTACACTGCTTGGGAACCTGGGAAAGCCGAGGAACCCACGGATCGATTGTTCCTCAAGTTTCAGGCAATCAACCCACAAGGTTTACCTGATGCAGAAGCTGCCATCAGGCTCAGATATGGTCAGCTAATTTGTGTTCCTTGGTCTCGCAGTTTGAATCCTCCGAGCTGACCAAGAATATCCTATTGTAATGCTCACTCTTATAGCAGACCTAGGAAGTTTCCTCCATGTGCTCAGGTTTCACGGTCCTCTGTTAATTCTCACGTGACTGGGAACTGTGCAAAAGAACATTTTTTCCCTCTAGTTTTCAGGGGCTGTGTGACTATTTGCACTGAATAGCAGCTATATATTCTGCTATTTTCTCATAAATTTTTGAGCTCAAATCTAACTGAGGCAACCATAGAACCTGTAAATATGATGACACTCTTACAGGTCTCATAAAAAAAATAGGAACTCACACCAGGTCTGAACATTTAGAATTTCACATCTCATAACTTCTTATTCCTGTGTCTGATTACTCCAGTTGAAGAAAACAGCCTGACTGCTGCTGCCACAAAAAATGATATGGGAAAACACTAAAGATACATATGGAGTAAGAAGAACACTACCAGTCAGTTGACTCACACAAAGCTATAGAAAGTCACATTTCCCAGTCAAGGCAGCAATATTTTACTCACACAGCTACTTTATGCTATGATAATGAACTTATCAGCACCTTTAATGTTTTTTTCTTCTAGACTTTTGAAAGCTTAAAATCTATTAATAACCAAGTAAAAAGTCACCTCCTTTTTCACACAACTTCCAAGCACGTCAGAAAATCTTTGAGAAAAAAAGTAAATTTCCCAGGCATTTTAACACTATTTTGAAGTCTGGATTGGGAAAAGTAATTGAAATGATGTGCATAAGGCTTAATATTTTCTAAATGTAATGATGGTGATGTACAAGGATTCCCCTACCTACCAGTCCAAAAGACAAACAGTCAATTTGCTTTTCTGCTTTACATCTAACTTGGACACATAGGGCATTCTTGTGAAAGTAACTAGACAGAATGATAAAGAGAGAATTTGAATTTAATTATGACAATTGTAAAAAGCATTATATTTGACTCCTTTTCTTGATGGTTCTTTTTTTTTTTCATAGACAGAAGCTCAACAAAGTAGAATGTGCTATAGTAGGAAGTTTTTTAGATTTGAATCAGCAGTAAAGATTTTTTAACAGATTCTCTAAATCCAAAATGGTACTATTAACCTGAAAAAAGCTTGATTATTATAGCAAGTCTTTTTGCCCCACAGTCATGCAGGTAACAAAACAGTCCTCTACACATTCATTTCCAGCTCACCCATATTCTCATAAATAGCTAAAACAATCCATGGCATCTGGAAAAACAGGCCATCAAAATTTATCAATCCTTGTTCCACACATTTTAAACCTCTGCCAAGGTGACAAATTCTAAAGGTTGCAAATTCTCTTGCTGGGATCAGTCTCAAGTGATTGT
This sequence comes from Tringa solitaria, assembly GCA_026413425.1. Lineage (NCBI taxonomy): Eukaryota > Metazoa > Chordata > Aves > Charadriiformes > Scolopacidae > Tringa > Tringa solitaria. The sequence goes on along the minus strand of JAOXJM010000012.1, from coordinate 106,735,768 downwards.
GTGTTGGGTGATGCCTGTGTTTCACAGCACAACCCTAGTCCTCCTGGAGGAAATGCCATCCTCCTATCAAGGGGGCAGGTTTGCTGCAGTACCCTGCTCTGATTAGGTAGGTGGGTCTGCACTGTCAATAGGCAACCTGTGGAAATCTTAGACTAGATGATCACAGGCTTCAGCTACTCCTTCTCACATGGTCAATAAACCTGTTACCAGACTGCGCTCAGTGTTTTCCCATGACCTGAAGCCCCCAGCAACTGTTCGTGTTGTTTTTATTCAACCCTAGTTGTGATTAGAAAATAGGATCAGGGTAAGAACGCAACACAGTTGCATTAAAAATGCAGTAAATAACAAAGTTACATTTATTTCCCTTAGCTGCCAATTTTCATGCCATTTTTTGCGAATAGTATGGTTAAAACCAAGATGTCTCAGACAAAATTTACCTGGAATGCGACAACACATCTAAAGAATGTTCAGTGATGAGCTTAATCTAAGGTGCCTGTGTCAAAGCCCTTCTAGTGACCAACTAGACGCCCTCTGTGAAGCTAGAATAACGGGCAAATGAGTTTGTAATTGTCAGTAATTGAATAGTTTTTGTTAAACACGATGATATGACTTCTTCTCAAGCCAGTTGCAGCCCTAAATGAACTCCACAGGCAATAATTTTTTCTTTTATGAAGTAAGAGATATTATACTCCCTTTGCTTCCACAGATAACTTCGACAAACAGCTAACTTCCCTTTGCTTTTAGGTGATTTGCCCTCAGAGGTACACGCTCAGGGATACATAAGCAGCATTACTCTTCTAAAGAGTAATGTTCTGGTTGAGAGAGAAGGTATAATGGAGTATGATAAGAAACATGAAGAGGAGTGAGTGGAATACGAAATGCTCCATGGCTAAGGCTTGGCTGCCTTAGAGGCAGAGGAGACAATAATAAGCAAGGAAATTGGCTCTGGTGGTATTAAACTACCTGCCAGAGAAAACGTTTTCTGTTTCACCTCCTGGTCAGTTACATCTCGTTGTAGATATTTCTTAACTTCTTGGAGTTTGGGGTATGTAATGGTATCCTCCATTGAAGCATGAAGAAACAGAATGTACACAGCTTCCCAGAACATCATATGATACCGAAGAGATGAAGTGAAACAGGAATGTCTCAGTGACGCCCACAGGAACAGTCACCATCGCCAAATTGTCAGCATGCCTCTGCAATGCCAGACCACAGCGAGCATATGGATAGTTTAGGCTTTCTGCCATTAAACTAGATTAGCAAAGCACATGGTTCATGCATATCTAGTCTAGCTTTGTGTCCCTGGAAAAAATATTTCCACTACAAGTAGCCTCCCAGACTTAGGGAAGAAGGGCTAGTTCTCGGACAACTTCCACAAAACAGCCTGCTGCTGCCTTCTACACCCGCCAGGTTGCGCGGTGTCTCCCCAGAGAAACCCTTCGTGTGATCTGCGATTACAACTCTGAGACCATGAACTGAGGTGTGAAACAGAATACCCTTCCCTTCTGTCAAGTGAACGTGACTGACAGTTCTGCAAAATTCCTCCAACAGATGACACTACCGGGGATTTTCATTCCGTTACAACCCATGCAGGCTGTATGGCAGCAATTTGTTCAAAACCTGCTCTCCATGACCTCCCCAGGCGAGAGCACTTTAGTGAAAGATATACACTGCCCAGGACCTTTTGTGAAAAAATGCTCTGTGTCATTTGGAAGATAAAACTTCCAGTCTGGTGGAATTGGATATTTCAAGTTTCATTTTCTTTAGAAAAACATTAAGCCCAAGCCATAAAAAAAACCACAGGGTGAATAGCACAACATATGACTGAACTTTGGTCTCTCTAGAAACAGATTCTGGTATAGCCTGCAGTGCTGTCGTCTATGTTGCCAAGTCATTTAGTACATTTTCATGTATTTTCCTTATGGAAGATTATTCCAGCAGAAATTTATTCTTCAAATTTGCAGTTTGTTGACAAAACTAAGAAAACCAGAATATACTATTCTATATTGCAGTTGACTAAGTGGCTAATTTTTATCAGCCCTGAATCAACTAAAAAAAAAGGTTTTATAAAATGTTCCTCCTGCTGAAGCCGGACTGGCTATTTATATCCCAGTGCATAACCCATATTCCATCTCTGAGATCTAGGAAGGTTTCCAACTAATATGCTACATACATAACAGTGGCAATCACGTACCTGTACATTTGTTCCACTTCAAACAAGCAGAATATAAAATGGGTGAAATTTAAACAGTAAGATAAATACTAGTTAACATATATATCCATCATTCTGCAAACACACGATTAATTATACTAACTTGAATAACCCTATGCAAATTAATCTATTTGCAAATAAAAGTTCATAATATTAAATATTTGTGAAACAGAGGACAAAATGTTCATGCCATACTCACGGTTGAATACAGCGCTTAAAATATTCTTTTAGTGTTTGCCTTCCATTTTTTTGGCATATTAATTGAATTTTCTTTTGCACAGGCAGTATACAGGAATGATTTGATTAAGAACTCTTTAAATATTAACAATGAGCCAGAGGAGTCTCAGAGGAAAGAATCTTGTTAGTTGCAATGTAAATGCAAACATATGCAATGTTTATTTCTGGTATACTACTATTGTAGTCTGTCTTATAGGCCAAAAATGTTATTAACCCAACATACTGTAATTAGACGTCTTTTCGATTAATGTAGAGAAATGTCTTTTAGAGCCAATTAGGCTATGTCAGGTATCAAGGTATTCTTTCTTAATACTTAAATGTTCTATAAAACTGAAAGTAACAATTAGCTATACAAAATTTCAGTGGAGGAGCATTTTACTACCTCTCCTCCCTTATAAACTTTAAGCATACAACTTCAGGCAAGAGCTGAAAATAAAACTACACATCACTATATAGGCTTGCTCTTTAGCAAAAAAATGCCATGCCCAGCATTCTGCAACAGCAATCACTTTCGTTGTTAAAATTATCATTCAATGCTAACAACTACTAGTAATTTTATATAATACAAAATTTTCCAAGTAAAATATCTTTAACATATAATCTGGAAACATTCTCTTTATTATCTAAAAATCAGAAAATAAACATTCAGGATTTTGATTGAGGAGGAACTTCTTTACTTTGAGGTTGGCAGAGCACTGGAATAGGCTGCCCAGAGAGGTGGTGGAGTCTCCATCTCTGGAGACATTCAAAACCTGGACGTTCCTGTGCAATGTGCTCTAGGTGGACCTGCTTTGGCAGGGGGTTTGGAGTAGATGATCTCCAGAGGTCCCTTCCGATCCCATGTGATTGTGTGATTCTGTGATTTAACATATTCAGTATAGGAACCTAGTTGTTCTAGCAAGTCTTCACATCTCTCTTATTTATTCCTACACATAAAAGTTAGTCACTGCTTGCACAAGGAAATATTGAAATGAAGATCACTCCAAACTGGATACACAAAAATAAGTATATTTAAATAGGCCATAGCAAGACATTGTTGGTAGAGACTGACCAACCACTTTTAAAAACTCTGACTTTGTACACACATATTTTCCTAACAGCTCTTAGCTATGCTAAGCATCACGTTCTTGAGCATAATTTTATCATATAGAATGGAATCATAGAGTCATAGAATGGTTAGAGTTGGAAGGGACTTTAAAGATCACCGAGTTCCAACCCCCCTGCCATGGGCAGGAACAAAGGTACTTCCATGCAGCTACGCTGCTGAAAGCAGACCTTAAAACGAACATGAGTTATACTGCCAATTTCTTTAAGGTTCATTTACACTAATCTTCAGGTATACTGAATGAAGTTGTAAGCCTATAAAAGAACATGTCACTGATGCCACTGTGAATTTCACGAGCATTTGAGGTGTTATGACCCTGCACGACAAACTGCAAAACACTGGAAGTTTTATTTTTACAGGTACTGCGGTTTCTAAGAACTATGAAAATATTCTTGAACATCTAACACTTTAACAATTATCAATCTAAGAATGGACACATATACTGTATTCCCATAAGGAAGAGATATTTGTAGTTTATGCATTACATTATCTTGAAAAAATCCGCTTGCCATATTCATGACAACGCAAACACATTCACATGTGTTCTTACTCATCTGCTTCATGAATATTCATTTATCTAACTGATTTGGAAGTACTGGTCTTCTAAGTATTAGATAATCCTTCAGAGAATTTTACATTCTGAAATGGAAATAGTCCTTTTTCCCTGGACAATTGCCAGTGACCAGAATAAAGGTGAAACCTGAACCTTCATCCTTCATTCAGGACCCCCATAATCGCTGTATAAAAAGAATGAAATGAAACATGAGCTCAGCATTCCCTTATTGCTATTCATTATTCATTGAAGTATTTACTCTATGTTTATGGAAGATTTTTTAGTAAGGACTTATTGCTCAACTAATTTCTGTCCTGAATCCAGAATTATCTATAGAATAACACATTCCTTCACTGGCTTCAGAGATGTCAAAGGGACTCCTAGGTATTTACAGATAGGACGCAGACCAAAAATGATGATTCACAGTTTCTCACACACCGTTTATTGCATTTCTCGCTGCCCATCTGTCCTCCCCTTAACCTTGAAGTAGCAAACAGCAGTGGTGCAATGAAACCATGAGGAACTCCTGTGAATCAAATCTTGACACGGGGGAACACCCCCATTAGCAGGAAGCTAATAGGAATTGGCAGCTAGTATTTTGAAAGGCTGTTTTAAAATTCCCATTCTTTGAACAGCAAGGAAAAAAGCCTTACCTCTTAAAAGATATATATCGTTGGATTATGACTACTCGTTCAGTGAAATGTGACATTGCCTGTAATTTACTATTGTATTTCAATAATTGGAATGTGCAATAAGAAAGAATCTGCAATATAACAAGTCAGATATAAAATAAGAAGGGAAAAAGGAATTGCTTTCTGCCTTTTACCACTTCTGGAGATTACATTTAATGTGGTTTTGGGAAGGAATTCATTGAAAAAAATCTTTCTCTATATTACAGAAAGAGAAAAAAGAACATCCTTCCTATCAAGTCAAGCAAGAAAACAATTTTACTGCAGAACACTTATGTCACTAAAATATTTGTATCATTGTTATGCGATTAGGCTAAAAATAAATCTATTCATCATCTTATAATACTGTAGAAAACTATGTTTGCATGTAAATTATTGCGACACCCACATTGATTTATGCTTTCACCCTACAGAAAAATGCCAGAGTTCCATAAACATATTTATAATACTTATAACCAGGTTATTGTTTTATAAAAATAAAAAAACAAGGGTCAAATCAATACAAATACCCAACATACAAATTTCTGGTTTTGGGTTTGTTGTTGGGTTTTGGGTTTGTTTTTTCCCCCCCCCACCAGCATTTCAGTGAATTCCATGGATTAAAATCGAAGGGGCCAGCAGGCCCAAACCTTCTCTTTTCATCATCTCATGCTGCATGTTCAATTCTTCTCATTTTGGCCAAATTCATTTGAGGTCTAGAAAACGACTCCTGCAAACCAGTGCTGCCCTTCAGGTTTTATATTTAAACCAGCAACACTCATATCTGGTCTTTGGATACATCAAGATTCCCTTTTTACTTTCTCCTGCCAGTCACCAAGCAGCTCACTTTCCAAGAGGAGGGAAATTTCTTTTTATAAAACCCTAAGCACTCACACATAAATCAGAATTTAAATGCATCAAAGTAGGTGAGGGCAGGATTCACAGCTACCACAGAACCACCTATGGGTTGCCATCAGCACCAGCAGTGCCACAGGAAAAAGTCTTGATAGGTTATCAGCTGTAACTGAGGAATAAATAAAAAGGAAGAGAACTGAACTGTGACAGATGATAACAGCAGGTTGCTGAATTTTTCGGTTACTTGCAGACTGCTTGTGGGAAGAGTTTGAGGCAATGTGCTCTCATCTGCACCTCATTTGCACAGTGGTGACATTCATGAAGCACTCCCGTATTTACAGAGGTAAAGACACATATTCAAGTTCAGGCTTCGCATCATGTCATTTTTGTCAGGTCCCACAGCTATATTTAAGTAAGCAATATGAGGGAAACTCATGCAATTTAATATGGTATGAGCCAAATATGCAAATGTTTCTATAAACATGCACCCAAATCTCCAGATAAATTGACAAATCGTTATTTTGAATTTTTTTCTAAAGCACTGTCAGACTGTTTCAAGTTCCTTATTGTGACAATACACATTAATAACATTTTTCTGGTATTGCAAAGATGATCATTAGATTACATGGCCAAATTCTGGTTCCACACCATCAACTTCAGCACATCGCAGGTTCCCACAGTGTTCAAAATCTTGCCAGAGCTGCCACTCTCTCTTCACTCCTTGTCTACACTCAAACATGTCCTTACAAACTAAAATAAATTTGCAATATCATGGCTTAAATGTAGCATTTTTCACAAAGGTGAAACCAATAAGGCAGCAACGAAGAAACATTTTTCTGCAACAAATATTTGTTGCTCTTTGAAAAGAAGTGAATTTAAGTCCTCTGAAGTTTATTTAAAAATGACAAAAAACCTTCAGATTTAAGCTCCATTTTTGTGAAAGGCACCTGCAAGAAGAGGGCTTGTTATTGACTTTCCATTCATCCATTTATTGCCCTAGTCCTACCAGTGTCTGACCAAGCAAGCATTGAGAGAACTATTGAACTTGAAGGAATTAGACGTGGGCTTGCACACAGCTAAAGAACTAACTTGGAAATACTGGCAAAGATGCACTATGAAGTATAGCTGACTTGATTGAATATGCCATAATGTCAAACAGGTGTTACTAAAACTCTATGAATCACAACAGCATTTTTTATATATGAGACTAGTGGCACCACTGATTACAAAGACTGCAGAACACCTTATAACACTTCGTTTCCAGTTGCTTTTAACCTTAACATACGTCTGAACATACAGGCTGACATTTTCCATTACTGGGAGTTATCCTTTGTTCTGAATATTCTTTGAAAATTTCAGTCAAAAGAATCCCACTATTTCTGCAAAAAAAGCTCGTGAAAATATGTTGGTTTGCTCATTTAAAAAAATGTAGTGATGTTTGAAAATTATGTACATCAGCTCCTTTGTACTTAAACCAAGGATATAAAATTTGCCAGACACTTCTTATCCATTCCTGTGAGTATTTGCTTGGACTGAAGACTTAAAAAAACACGGTGAGACTTAGGTTTTAACAGCATTTCCACAGTTCCTCAACCTCAGGGCTTACTTAGGTTTGCAGATGCAATGCAAATGTTTTGAACAGAAAAAGCTCTGCAGTTCTAGCTCTGAAAAATTATGTCTTCATCATATGGATGTGCTGTATACGTGGTAGGACTTTCTCACATACACAACTTGTCTGATTCTGTAACATTTCAAACATTGACTATGTATACACATAAAAATGCATCTCAGATTGACTATTCTGTATTACTAGGAGAAAGAATTACTTTTCTACAAGTTTCTTAAAAAGATGCCATATAAAGAACTTCAGAAATGATGCATGATCCCTATTTTGACATAGTCAAAACGATTAGCATATTACTGTGTAGTAGCTTCTGGGAATTATTTGGAAGGGAGTCAGCCCTGATAATTCTGTAAATATTTTAAGGACTCCATTAAGTGTTAGTATGCAAGGATAAAATGAAATGCCTATAATACAAGTGATGGAAAGGTACTGAACAAGTGTGCTACCTACCACACAGTGGAGAGGGCAATAAGTAAATGTGACTTGGCTGACTGTCAGGTGCCCAGTAAGCTGCTCTCTCACTTCGCCATCTCAACAGCACAGAACACTCACCAATTACTGTTACAGGCAAAAGAGACCCAACTTGGAGAAATTAATTCTCCAATTCATTTATTGCCAATTAATAACAGAGTAGGACAGTGAGAAATAAAAACAAAACTAAAAACACCTTCTCCCTACCTGCCTTCTTCCAAGACTCAACTTCACTTCTTCCGTCCCAACTTCTACTTGACCAGCAGTGGCTCAGGGGGAAGCAGAATGGGGGTTGTGGTCAGTTTGTAACAGTTTTCTCTGCCACACCTTCCTCCTCACCCTCTTCCCTGTCTTTTCCACAAGGTATAGTCCTTCAGGAACAGACTGGTACAGAAAGCCTGCTGCTGTGTGGGCTTCTCTCCATGGACTGCAGCTTCTGCCAGGAGCCTGCTCCAGTGGGGGCTCTCCACAGGCTGCAGCCTCCCTCAGGACATGTACACCTGCTGCAATGTGGGGTCCTCCACAGGCTGCAGTGTGGATATCTGCTCCACTGTAGTCCTCCATGGGCTGCAGTGGGCAACCTGCATCACTGTGGTCTTTCACCATGGGCTGCAATGGAATTTCTGCTCTGGCACCTGGAGCACTTCCTCCCCCTCCTTCTGCACTGACCTTGGTGTCTGCAGGGCTGTTTCTCTCACATTTTTCTCACTTGTGCTAACTTTCTCTCACATTTTTCTCACCAAAATGCTAACTTAGTTTTGGATTGGAATGGTGAGGGAAAGAGGAGTGTGCTTGGGCTTGATCTTCATCCTTCTTAGTCAATACGCTCTCAGCCATGATGTACTCAAGTGGTGTTTCTAGAGGGCAATATGAGTTGGATGACTTCGATTACTGATAGGAAACGCACACAGACAATCTTGCCCTGTTTTCTCTCTAGCTTGTTCTCTTTTTGCAGTTCATTAATTTAACTCTACATATTTCCCCCAAAAAAGCTTTCAACCCCACAAATATCCAGATACTCCCATATCTGACATTTTTTGAGAGGTGAAAACTAAATGAAATAATTAGGCAAAACCCTGCTGTCACACCCCTTAACAAATTTTTCATATGATGTTTTAAGAAACCCCCTCCCCAGTTTCTCAGTGTCTAATAGAGCAATCTTTGCAGCCAGATTGTCTTTTCCATTGCATAAATTCAATTGAGTTTGAGTTCAAATTCAGTTGTATTGGCAACTCCACTGAAACTGTGGAGTAATTCAGGCTACGCTGGAAGCAGAACTTTATTGTATTCACCTGCTGTAATGTCCTGTGAAGAAGGAGGGTTTATATAGTAGCTGTAGGTTTTCTAATTATATATCACAAGAACCTGAAAATACTTAATAGCAGAAGGAGTTCTGTCTGCTCCTCCCCTTCATTGCAATAGAATCACGTTATTTTAACAAAAGCGCCAAAGCCTGTCCTCTACTATAATGAAGATGGCTGTCCTGTCACCAAAAGGGTTGTGCAGTGCTCTCTTCCTTCATTTATACAACTGAATAAATTTTAAAGCTGATCAATTCACTAAAAAGGGAATTGGACTCCCATTGCAATTGTTCTCTTTTTAATCCTGGCTTGTTTCTCACAATTTCCCACATAATAACACCCTACGCTCTGTTAGAAATGTTGCTGTTCTTGTTTCTTAGCCACTCCACTAAGGCAATGAATTGAGAGATTGTTCTAATTACTAGTGGTGAAAATGTCCAAGTGGACTTGGATAGATGCAATACGTTTACACACTTATTTATTCCAGCTCATTCTAATAATGCTTAGATACTTCGTCACTTTTTGCACACATTTAATTTGATGGAATTTTCTTTCTTTTGTTAACAGTCACAAAAACAATGTAAGCATGAATACTTCTAGAAAGCAATATTTTAGAATGTGAGAATATGGGAATATATGCTCATTGAGGGACAGAAGCACCTGAAACCTTAGCTTATTTTTACCTAAAGGCAACTAAAGGTATCACATCTCTAAGAACTTGGCCCAAGCCTTCTTTTCTCTTTTCTTTAAAGCCAAATGAAACACTCCATAACAATTCATCTCAGTGGTTGCTCTTGGTGTTCACACTGTTTCATGCAGGGGAGTGGGCTGTAATGGCCTGTAAAATTTTATTTGGGGATGCATGGTAATGGATATATTTAATAGAATCACCCTGTTGGAGCTGATCACTTCTAATTTGGCCAGGCATTGATAATGCTAAATGCATTATTGTGGTAGTCTTGACATGGGGTGGGGTGGAGAAGAAGGAAGTGGAAATCAAAGAAATATCAAAAGCTAAGTTATGATATTACAACACAGTAATCTCCCTCTTTTTAGAGGGAGATTTAGAAATTTAGAAATGCAATTTTTGTTTCTCATTTCCTAATGTACAGCACTGTTCCCATAGCCCCACATAGAGCACTGATTTCTGGCCCCCACAACTGAATAAGCATTCCTCTTGCATTCAGACTTCTAACACAAATGGTCATAAAAAGCTAATGCAAACTGGCAGAGAACCTCAAGGACAGGCACAAAACCTCAAAATAATTTAGTTTTTTTTTTTTTCAAATTTACTAGATTTTAATGTCCTTTTATCCTTTATTTTGTTGCCAAAGCATTTCTGCAAGGCTACCAATGGGCAGTGTTGCTTTTTTTGCACGATTTCCAAGTTAATTCTTTGTTCTCAAAAAGAAATGCTGTTATTTCTTTCCTTTGGGGGGGGAAAAAATCACAGTATGAGGGGTGAGATGATAGGGATAATTAGAGTAAATGGTGGTATAGAACACAATGGGAAAAATATCTTTTATGAAGACCACCTGTCTACTCATTTTTGTAGCCTGAATGATGTTTTGTTTTGTTCAGGGAAACAAATTCACTTAATAAAATCCAAAACACAGATGGCAGCTGCTAGAAAAAAACCAATACAAGATTTTGTTGCAAAGGGTATAGAAGTGATCTGAGCTCTGAATGGAAGAAAGAAAAATTTCCTCTTGTTCTGTCAATGGTGCTGTTTTCCAAAAGCTATCTCTCATGCAGTCTGAGATTCAGTTAAAGCAGGAATTCTTATCCTGAATGTTAGGAATAAGGCCTTCTTTCATGTCAGTCTAAGCTGTTTCTTATGTATATTCTTTTCATGCATCTTCATTATTTTATTGTAAATTATTTGAAAAATAAGGCTTGAATCTGCATAGTATTTATTCAGCTAAGTTTAAAATTAGTCAGGAGAAAATTCTTAAATTTCCATTCCTCTTACAGGTTCAAGAGCATATTTTAATGCAAAAATACAAAATAGTTTAAGAAAAGATACCAGATTCTCTTCTTTTAGACACTACTCTATTAGAATAAGCTTGTATCTCAGTTTAAATTCAAATCTACAGCAAATATTGACATCTTCATTTGGCCAAGAAATGAGCAATCTAGACATGATAGTAAAAGCAAGAGTTACTCAGAGAACTATTAAAGAAAAAAATAATTTTACATATTCACAGTCTCTCCTTGGAAAGTCCACAAAACCAGATAAACAGTTCTACTCAGGACTTTAGGAAGACATGGGTTTGATTGAGGACATTTCCAGATGAAAGATCAGAAACACAAGAGGTATCTCAGTCTGATTTCAATCTGGCCTAAGTCAGACACTTATATCTAAATATGCAGCTCAACTGGGAGGATAAAACAAGGACTGTGGACAGACAAAAAATTTTGTGGTTTAGATACCAAATCAATCTTCTCCTAGAGACGATTATCTTACAAGAAATAGAAATTTAAATAATGTTGAGGCCTACTTAATCATTTTCCCTTAGAAAGGGAATCTCTCCCATATGAATCTTACTTGTCCTTAGAGAGCAGGGTAGATGCTTACAGCACTGCTATTCTTCTGGAAAAGCAGAAGCCCACCCAGAGGGATCAAATAGCGTAAAGACTAGTGCAGACATCTGGTATCACATAGTGAAGTTCTCCAATAAAAAAAATAACAGTATAGCAGTCTCTGAATAGATTCATTTTTCTGTAGCCAGCCTTTGGACAAGACCAGTGACTGGCAGATGGATCTTGGTTGAGAAGAGTCAGTGCTGATACAGCTTGTGGAAATGGTTGGTCTGGAAGACTCAGTTGATTAGAAAATTTTCTATTTGCTCCCCTATCACATATATACATACATATATACACACACACACATACATATATATGTAACAAAACCCCCAAAACCAAACAAAAAATCCAAACAAAACTTTTACTCTTACGGTCTCTTTCCCAGGAAGATTTCCACGGACTTTCTTACCACATTAAAAAATGATACTATCATAACAAGTTGCAGATGTTTTAAGTTCTTGGTTAACTGATTCTGAGGAAATCATTATTCTAAGGGCTGATCACAACAATAAAAAATAAAATCATTTGGAAACAGAAAAAAAAAAGTGGAAAAAACACAGGCAACATGATGGAATCTCACTACTGAAATCATATTAACGACCAAAATTTTTCTCACAACTCAGGACAATTGCATCATAAAGCACTGCTGAACAGGAGTAAACCAGGGTGG
>JAOXJM010000012.1:106693166-106723386 GCA_026413425.1 Tringa solitaria | reverse complement strand
GAGTAAACCAGGGTGGGTAATAAGAAACTTTTACTTTAAAATAAATGGACATGCATCTTATAAAGCTCAATTCCCATCTGATTGAAAGCTCTTTTATGCTACTCTGGCAGCAGATCCACTGTAGAAATATGAGAATGCAGCTTTAGTGAGTTCATAAATGCTAAATCTCAACAAATTAAGCAAAATTTTGAAAATAATCTCCACTGAAACCTGAATGAAAGCTCAACAGAGTATTAAATGATGAATTTTTACCTCCTTCCAAATCATTTACTGAAAAGCAAGAATGGACTTTGACCAATTACTTGACCTGTGAGTTTTTGTTATAACTAGGAAAGCATTAATTTCAAAGCTTCTTTAGAAGCATTCGTTTACAACTTCTACAGCATATGAATTTCTAGTGTCTAGAGCATCTGTATATATACTAATATATACTGCTTACAAATCCTTTTGAGTTGCTACATTTCCTTGTGTTATTAAGACTGAGTAAGACTAAGTCTATTAAATAAGGAGTGGCAGGTGGTATGTTCATGCTTGACCTCTTACTGTCTTATGTGCAAGGGCCAACAGAGTCAGTTCCCTCCAGCTTCAAGGTTCTGAAGTTACAGCATTTCTCCCTGTCAGGGCTCCAAAGAAAATCTGAACACACAACTACTCTCATTAGCAGCATCTGTATGAGAAAATATTGCCTCCTTTGAGGTAATAATGGTGAGGATCTTCTTGATCGACAATATCTTCACTGAGAGATTTTTATTGCTAAGCTTCTCTGATATCACAGCATGTTGGTCCCCTTGTCTTGCACTTCATTCGTTGTCTTGGCAAACAAAAATACAATGCATTTGACTGGACAAAATCTAGGTCCACAATCAGAAAATGATTGACTTAATTTCCTATATGTCTTTAAGAAGCAGACCACTTGTGCTTTATACGTGCTATTTCATAAAAGGAAAGTTCAGTTAGAATGGCACTGCACAGAAAAGAGCTTGGCTTGGCATTACTCCGAGCTTTAACAATAGATTCTTTTGTCCAATATAATAAATCCACCAGAATCTGTCACAAAGACAGAAACACTTTTAGTAGCATGGCTGTTAATTAAGGCATCAATAAAACATATAGACACATTTCAGAAAAAATGATTTAGATCATTAAACTTATTGTAATTTGACTTTTTTAAACGGAAATTGTAAAAATCAGACTCATAAAATGAAGGAAGTGCAATGCTCTAAATGCCAACAGAGCAAAAGTACTATCTTAATACTTTTATGAAGACTCTCTAAGGGAGTTTTAAAGCAATAATAATCTGGAATTTAAATATCTTTAGAATTTTCTTACTAGACTGACAATTTCTGTTGACAGAGATTATTCATGAGCCCATCACCTGTGCCAAAGAACCATACTGATAACACCATATTGATAGAACACTTTTATAGGGGTGTATACTCTCCCTCTTTATACACATATGTGTGTCTGCATGTACACACCTGTATATATGCAGTGTCTCCAGTATATCCTCCATCATCTCTTCATGTACATGTTGTTATCAATGAAGAAGGTAAGAAATGAACTGAACAGATGGACCTCAAGTCCAGCTAACCTGCTGGATTCAAAGAGTGGTGAGTAATGACTCAAAGTTCAACTGGCATCTGATCATCACTGAAGTTTGTTAGGATGGATACGGGGTCTAATACTATTAAATATCTTTAGAAATGATCAGGCTGACACGGGGGACTGCACCCTCACCAAGTTTGTGGGTGACACAAAAGAGGAAGGAGAGATAGACAAGTCAGAAAGAAGAGCCACCACACAAACGCACATCAACTGGCTGGAAGATTGGGTCAAGAAGATTTGTACAAGGTTTAACAAAGATAAATGAGAATTCCTGCATCCTGAATAATTGCACACAGCAGCATGGGCTGGGGTCTGACTGTGGGGTGAGCAGCTCTGTGGAAAAGACCCTGTCAGTTCTGGTGCACAGCATGCTGAACATGAAACAGCAGGTAAATGTGTCCTAGGCTGCATCAACAGGACTACAGACAGCAGATGTAGGCATGTGGGATTGTCCCATCTGCCCTGCACTCATTAGGCCAAACCTGAAATACTGTGTCTTGTTCTGGACTACCAAATCCTGGTCTCCCCAGTTCAGAAGAGACATGGAAAACGTGAGGGAGTTCAGTAGAGAGCCATCAAAATGATCAGAGGGTTGGATAATTTGACACAGGAAGAAAGGTTGCTGGAATTCACTGCATTCTGCCAAGAGAAGAGAAGGCTCAGGGGGATTTAACCACAGCCTTGGAATACCTAAAAGTAGTTACAGAAACAGGCATTTTTTTCACAAGCATGCCCAGTGATATGACAAGGGGCAAAGGGCACCAGTCGCTTCAGGGTACATTCCATCTGAACATAAGAAAAGAAATTCTTTGCTGTGAGAACAATTAAACACTGGAACAGGTTGCCCAGAGAAGTGGTAGAATCTCTGCAAGACAGCTTGACTGGGCCTTGTATAGCCTAATCTAAGCCTTGCTCTGGGTCCAGCTGATCTGGACCAGGGGATCTTCGGAGGTTCCTTCCAACCTTGACTTTTCTGTGATTCTGTATGTGAACAAAGTAATAGAGTGATACAAGGATTACAAACACACAATAGTTATGGTGGTTTTTTCACTCTGTATGAAAAATGTACTTAAATTTACTCGTAAGCCACCAAGCCATGTCTGAGTTACGCTATATATTCCAAACAAGTGTGGACAAAGTCTCCCAAATCATATCTCAAATGCACAGGTTTGGTGTCATATTTACTGTAAAAGGGGAAAAAGTTTGAAATGTTTTTAGCATTTTCTAACTTAAAAAGTCTTTACTGGACTATTCCTCTATGCATATTTGTAGGCTCTGTATCTTGTAATAAGCTTAATACTGGAGGACTGAGACAGAGTGAAGTAGGAATAAAAAAATTACAAAACAGTTTAAACCCATCATAATCTAAATTCCACACAGTAATGCAAATGATTCTGAGACTGTACTTATCAACCCTGTAGTAACAAAGAAGACCGATAATCTGTAAGAAAATGTCGGTTGGATTTACGCTGAATACTGACCATTTTGGATCCCAGATTGTAGCAAATTTAGGGATTAAAATGAAGCAAAATCAGATCTCTAGGAACTGAAAATAAGAAACAGCTGCTACCTGAATGAGCTCAGAATCTTGGAAATATAAAAACACCTGGAGTAAAGCTGCAACAAAGGGCAATACACTCTTTTTTTTATGTATTGTTGCAGTAGATATAATGTGTTTTATGAAGGATGGGGCTTTCTATATTAAAATATCCTCACTTGTGCAATGTAATATCACAAGTCAAATTAACTGAGATACTCAATACTTCAGTTTGTCTTATTCCCAAACTATTTTTTTCCATCAGACTTAACTGGGCATAGCTTTAGCTGTAGCCTAGATTCTTCTCTGGTGGCCAACCATACCTCCTTTCTGAGTAGCATAATAAGTCCCTGTCCTATCAGGTCAGCATTACCAATCTATTTTTTCCTCTGAGGATCAACACTCCCTAACAGACTGAAATGATAAATGCAATTCTGCCACACTGCTACAGATAAACTGCAACACTAGTCTGTGTTTTAAATTTTTAAAGGCCCGTGAGAGAGAAGGAATTCCTTATGTTTTAACTCACAAAACGGCACATACAACTTTCTGCTACTATATGGAGGGGAACAGCTAGTTTCATCAGAATCCAAAACGCATTTGCATGTGTACTTTCCTAAAATGGTGCACAGAGATTTTACTTATGCAAAACAAAATGAAAATTGGTATGAATACATAGATGTTACTTGAAAACTTTTAAATAAAGTCTCATGTTCCATAAAACTTACTCTTCTGCTGAAATAGTGCTGGCTGCTTCGTATTTGAAAGAAGCATGCAAAGAGGCTGCTTGAAGCTATAGATAAATAATAGATGATGTCCTTCCCAATGGAAAAGCAGTAAGTGCTTTTAAAGCCCAGCAAAATGAAGAAAATCTGTGCTAAGAAGTTCAATGGAGCTAGTATTTCACATGAAAAGAAAATGCTATTCTGTTTAAATTTGTAAATGATCACTGGATTTCTGGGCCAGTGCCCATTCCCAAGTTAGAATAACTTTTGACACATTTTAAAGTGTTACTCACACTACTTCAAAGAGAATACAGGAAAAAGAAAGAGACCTTTCAATACAAAAATCGTAATCACTTTCTCTAGTGTTACATGAAGCAAAAAGTCCCTGCACATTTGGAATTGTAAAAGACACGGTAACTTAATAGGTTAGTCTTCACTTCATTACAGAGGAAAGTATTTTATTTCCTGGTTCGTTTTAAAATAAAGTCACAAAATGCAGAAAGTACTTACCCAAGTCCAGGCAAAGATTTTCTTTCCAAGCATGAGAGAAAGAAATCTGTATTATATTCAGCCTAGTAAGGCCATAAATGAGCGCTTGAAACATATGGATTTGATGAATAAGAGTAATTTTCTTTTTTCATTTTTACTGCTTTCAAGCTTCATTTTCTTAAACATATCTCTGCATTCATGAGTGAAAAGATAAGAAACGTAGACAAGCAAGGAATGACAACCAAAGGATTCCAGTTACTTAGCACCTCATGCAGTATAAACCAGAAAGTTGTTTTGGTTTTCATCGTAGCACTGTTCTAAATAGCCCAAGCCAGGACATTGCTGAAAAAATCCATAAGTGGAAAGGGAAGATTTTGCAAGAAATCCTCTTCTCTCACAGCAAAGGAGCTCTCTCTGAGAGGAGAAGATACTCTCTCATCACCAAGAATAACACTGAGCTGAAAGAGAACAGCACCACCCTGAAAGACCAATTTCCGAAAAGAGTCATGGGCAGATCTTCTCCAGCTCCTGTTCAGACACTTTCCAAACAAGCAGCCTGTGGTATACTTCCAGAGGATGTGCCCATCATATCTTGCAGCTTTTGAGAAGTTTTCTAAGCTTATGAGAGCTTTAATATACTTTTGAGAAGTTCTGTTGCTGTCTGAGATTTCACTTAGAAAATTTGCCACATAAAATTAGGTTAGGGACATATCTAAGGGAGGCTTAGGGCAGACCAGTCAGAACACACACACACAAAAACACACATTTACGCTGATATGTTCCATGAGGATGTGTGCGCACAAGAAAACACCAGGAATAAGAAGCAATTTCCTTATTCTACACATACACAGTCCCTGTTCCTATTCCTATCACACAGCCTTTGTTTTCTTTACAAGAAGGTACATCGTTTGGCAGATTTGAATAGGCTTAACAGTTCAGTCATGTCAGATTCCACTTAGACTGTTCCCACAACATGCTACAGCCACAAATCTCTATGAAGCAACACCACTGAATCTGTGCAGCACAATGTATAGTTTAACTCCTGACAGTGCTCACCTGGGCCAGTATTTTTGTTCTTGCCATATGCCTGTTCATGTAACTTTTAATGCTCAATTAACCAGTTTTCTGGTCTCTTCAAAGATTGTTTTGTTATTCAGATAACTGCCATTTAGGTAATCAAACCTAAACTGTATTTACAAATATTCACAAAGAATTATTTCATTGCAAAAACTGAAAAAAATCAAAACGCAAAACTCAGAACCTATATTCTCCTTTCTCAACAAATATCCCAGCTGGTCCCTCAAATTGCTTCTTTTCTGGTCCCTTCCTCAAAATTTGCATTCTTGATGGCACAGTGATCCTGTAAGCTCAGCAGAAGGAATGGGAACTGCTGGGTTGTTAGGGTACCAAACACACACAGTGGGGCTGAGGGAAGTGCAGAATCCAGGCGTGGTACCTCCCAAGTGAGTACTCTAATGAGGCTACTAGGCAAAAACTTGAATCATCACCCAAAACATCACCATTAGGTTCTTTTCCAAGTATATATGTCTTTTCCAACCTAGCCCAGCATATTCCAAGCATGCCCTGAGTCTACCTAGCAAATCAGGACACTCAGGAGATGCTTAGTTTGTGGATCCCACTGTTGGTCCAGCCAAGACACTGACTGCATAAATATATACAGTAACACAGGTTTGAATGTGTGAAAAACTTTAAGTGGGAAACACAGACACCTGTAGTATTGCAGAATTTATTCTTAAGTGTGCTCTTGCTTTCTAGAGCTTGGACTACTTTTGCTTCAGTTGCCTTTTAAGAATCTGAGGACCATTTTGCATCTTACATTTTGTCTAGAATTGTTCTTATAATACAAAATGAAGTCAGTTTCAGTATATGGTCTCCTCACTGACAGCAAATAATGGATTATAGAATACCAAGAAACAAATTGTCCTATCAGTAAACAAGTACAGAAATTTACAGACACTATTTTCGTCTCAGTACCACAGCTGGTCTCACATAATAACTTTGTAATTCACTTTAATCTCACTTTAAGTGAGCTCTAGATGTTTGCTACTGTTTTCACACGCAGTTGAATGTGTGCATTGTTAGAAACAGGTAACATCAATTCTGGATTTGAATTTATCGGAAAATAGAAAATATTTGTAAATTTACCTACATATTGTAATGTATTCATTTAAAGACAAGATTTCCAACAACTCATGTCACAGACACAGATTTTTTATTACCTAATTATTAATAAAGGTGCATTTATAATTCACAGTACACAAGTAATGACCTAAATGACACATAACCCTTCTACTTATACACTTGATTTTACATCTGATACCTACATTTTTACTTCTAACAAACTGGAAAATACAATCTTGTGCCTGAATACTGGACTAAGAAGTGCAAACACATTACTAGGAAATCAGTCTTCCCTTCCCCCCCTGCCCAGACAATTTTAATGGCAGCATCAAATTACTAACAGTTTCTAATAAAAATACAAACATTTTACTGAGAAAGTACTTTGGCCAAACCCACAAGCAATTTCATGCTGAAATACTGCTGCAACAGGACTCTGCACTGCAAAACAAATTCCTAAAAATGTATGACAAGTTCTTATCCTCATCAAAGAATTATATCATAATTAAATCTATGTGCAAGTGAATCAGATACATTTTAATGTACAATCAGGAACATGGTCATAGCTGGAAAGATTAAAAATTGTTATTTCAGTATGAAATCCCTATCTTGCTAAATTTCAGTGTTTTATTAGGGGAATTTTTAAAGCAGAAAGACGATTCTTAAAGACGCAGAAGTGTAATTGTAATATTTCTCTTTCTCAGGCACTTGAAAAGCCACAGGCTAAGGTTGCAAAACTGCCTACTCAGAGACCAGATTATGTTGTCCACTAAACGGACAAAAAGTATAATTGTGGAGTTAAGATGGCGTGCAGGGTTTTTTTCAGACAATTAAGAAGGTTTTCACTTCTTCCAAAGGCTGATCTAACCTTCACCTTTGTACTGCTAGGATGTACTTTCAAGCTCACCTAACACTAACAGAACTGTGGAAAAAAAAAGAAAAAGCACAGCAGAGAGAGAACAGATCTTTGAAGTACCAGGGCAACCACACCAAAAGAAGACTGAATCCACCTGTACCTCCTGGGCCAGTATGTTACTGCTCCAGCATGTTTCAATGCTGAAATACTTCAGGTAGAGGGAAATTTTGCTGTAATTTTCTAGTTTCTGATCAGCTGTGAAACTCTCTTAATGTCTTTAAATTAGAGACATAACTGACCAAGCCATTTGCTTGAAAGCAAATGACAAGTACGTTTATATTTACTGTAAAGAGCATACAATTAATACTTTTAGTTCAATGCTTGCAGTTGAATTAGTTTTCAAATCAGCTTTTACCATACTCTAACAAGATAAAAAAAAGGAAAATACTGCAATCTATTAAGTATTTGAAATTAAAGCACTGGTACAGTGAAGAACCTTGGGTGACATTATTTTTGTCACAATGATATAAGCAATGCCTTCAGAGTTTGGATTTCCATTGCAACAATGCCTGCTGCAAGTGGGATGAGACTTCAGCTGAGCTATCTTCATGCTGCAAGGAATCAAACAGCTCCAAAATGAGCTGCTTCACTATTTCCATTAAAGCCATAACTGCAAAAGTGACCTGATCTACTCTGCTACTTTTACAATCCCAGCAAAGCCACCTATCCACTGTACAGCTTTCTCTACTACACCCTCTCCAGTTCCCACTGCAGTTGTGCTCAAAGGAAGACTCTTGTCTTCAAAAGATTAATATTATTTCAAGTTTTACAAGAAAGGGGCCCTTCACTTGAAGCTGGAATGAAATGCAGTCGAGCAAAAATTGTTGCATTGCTGGTATGAATCTTCAGTGTTCCTCTGTATCGCTGCTTTTTGTAGCCATTCATTGTACTCCTTTAAGGTCTGCAGTTTTCATAAGACAGGTGAAAAATGCTAACAAGAAGTATCCCGAGAAGTCAGTTGCTGTTATGAACCCAACAGATGTTAGTATTCTATAGTCCCTGAGACTAAAGAAACTAATTATAGAATGTAAGACTTAAATTGACAAATATCTCAACTTGAGACTTTGAAAAATCCACAATTTTATTTTATTTCTGTATGTACTGCACTAAGAAAAGGGCAAACCTGTCTAGATTGAAATGCAGGTGAAAGTTTTGTTTTTCATTTGAAATTAACCCTTCCTGATAGCACATGTAAAGAATCAAAATCTGGCATTACAGTCAGGTCCATGTTAGCCTGAGAAGTTTCCAGGACTGCTTGGATCTGCCCTATTCTGCTGATATAACTCAAGTTATACTTGAAATCCCATCAGATTTATTCTGCTGTTTTGTCTCTTGAAGTCAAAGGACATTTTGCTGGCAACTTCAATGGGGCCAGACCCTCTATCAAGTGGTTAGCTGGATGATATATTGCATGATTACAATGGGTTTTGAAAAACTTCTGAGTGGAGCTGGAGAGAGGGACCCATTAACACTTAAGAGATGTAAAACACCTTAAGGAATAACAAAACAACTCTGTGTTGATTCCAAAAGTGCAATTTTCTTATCTTGGCAGAAGAGATTTCATAAATAATTTAAGGAAAAATATGTGCAAACATTGCGTAATCTAAATTCATATTTCTTTGCATAACTGGCCACTTAGACAAATACCACACATGAGTTTCAGTAATGTTTTTAACACTGTTCAGCATATTCAAAAAGCAAAAAGAAATGCATCCTCTGCATATTTAGAAATTTTTTTAGGGATTCAGGAAATGTCAAGATGCTTGGACTAAAGCATTTAATCTCTCTCTGCCTTATAAATGGCAAATTTGTATCAAAGATGCATTTTATTTGGAAACAATCTATCTTCTTTCTTGGCAGGAACTTCCGAGCATATCATCTGGAGTTTTGTGAAAAGCCAGAATGTGATATAAAGCCTAGTTGTTTTCCCCAGGATATATGGTTGCTTGGAATCATGCATTTAGAAATATTGTAAAATTAAATTTCAGTGGAGAATGACAATTTTTCATTTCCAGATTATCTTTTAGGCCAGACACAAGGTATAAAGTCCTTTTCAAAGCCACGCTGTGCCCAGCCCATCATGAACAGCAAAACTGGACATTAGAATCTTTCCTATGCTTTTGTACATGTTAAGAGGTGGCCGATAAGGAATTAGAACAAAATTAACCAGCCAATCTGAGCCAACCCTAGGGAAGCTCTATAGGTCTGTCCTAGAGAAGGGTGAGCTGGTAGGGAGGAATGAAAAATATTCAAAAAAATCACAAAAAAATAAATTTGAAAGTTCAAAATACTTGGCTTTTGTACCTTTTTTTGAACACAATGTACATAACCATTCTAAAAATAAGTATATTTTACTTGAGCAAGAATAAAAATTATTCATTGGAGGAATCTAGGAGGACTAAATATGCTCACCCAATCTGAATTTACCAGATCACCAGAGCTATTATTAATAGTCTTTCAAAATTGTGTAAGCTCATAGAATCACAGAATGGTTTGGGTCAGAAGGGACTTTCAAAGATCATCTAGATCCAACTCCCTGCCATAGACAGGTATGTCTTCCACTAGGCCAGGTTGCTCAAAGCCCCGTTGGACCCGGCCTTGAACACTTCCAGGGACAGTACATCCACTTCTCTGGGCAAACCAACAGTGTCTCACTGTGAAAAATTTCTTCCTTATATCCAACCTAATCTACCTTCTTTCAGTTTAAAACCATTACCCCTTGTCCTGTCACTACCAGCCTTGGTAAGAAGCCTCTCTCCATCTATCTTATAAGCCCCCTTTAAGTACTTGAAAGTCAGCAAAAAGGTTTCCCTGGAGCTTTTTCTGTTCCAGGCTGAACAACACCAACTCTCTCAGCCTTTCTTCAAAAGAGGTGCTCCAGCCCTTTGACTATTTTTGTGGCCCTCTGGACCCGCTCCAACAGGCCCAAGTCTTTCTTGTGCTAGGGACCCCAGAACTGGATGCAGCAGTACAGGTCAGGTGGGGTTTCAGGAGAGCAAAGTGGGAGAATTACCTTCCTCAAACTGCTGCCTACATTTCTTTTTATGCAGCCCAGGATTCAGTTGGCTTTCTGCACTGCAAACGCACATTGCTGGCTCACATCGAGTTTTTCATCTACCAGTGTTAGTAGAGGTTACAGCAGGACCCTTATCTACCAAAGGTCTTGGGAGTCTGAGGAGGTCCTTGCTGACTGGAAGCTAGCCGACATTATTCCAATTTATAAGAAGGACATGAGGGAAGACCCAGGAATCTATAGACATCTTCATCTAACCTCAGTAACCTCAGTTCCTGGAAATATTATGGAGAATATCATACTGGGTGTTACTGAAAGGCATTTCAAGGACAATACAATCAGGTACAGTCAACATGAGTTCACAAAGGGAAAGCCCTGTCTAACTAATTTGATATCCTACTATGATAAGGTCACCCATCCAGTGGATGAAAGGAAGACAGCGGATGTAGTTTTTCTGGATTTTTAGTAAGACTTTTGATCCCTCACAGCATCCTTCTTTAGAGACGGTAGGATGTGCTGGGTGAAGAACTGGTTGAATGGCAGGGCTCAAAGGGCTGTGGTGAATGGGGCAACATCAGGCTGCTGGCCGGTCAGTAGTGATGCTCCTTAGGTCTGAATTCTAGGGCCAGTTCTAATTAATATATTTAGCAGTGATCAGGATGCACAAGTTGAATGTACCATTAGTGAATTTGCTGATGACACCAAACTGGGAAGTGCTGTTGACTCTCTTGAGGGGCAAGATGCCTTGCACTCTAATCTGGATAGAGTGTTGGGCAATTATCAACGGAATGAAATTTAATAAGAACAAATGCTGGATTCTGCACCTGGGATGGAGTAACATCAGGCAGAAGTATAGATTGGGAGAGAAGTGGCTGGAGAGCAGTCCTGCAGAAAGGGGTCTGGGGGTGCTGGCCAGCAGCAGTCTCAATATGAGCCAGCAGTGTGCCCTGGCAGCCAAGAGGACAAACCCCATCCTGGGGTGCATCAAAAATTGAATACATTTTATCTGTGAAAATAAACATACCTCTACACAGAAAGAAGCACCACAAGAAAAGATAACTGCAGCAAAACTGGCCACAGTTCATTTTACAAGGCCAAATAACTATCCACGCATTGGACTGTTTTGCACCTAACTGAAAGAAACATGGCTGGCTGAAGAGACAAGGACTACAGCACTGAGGAAGACTAATTTGTCTTCCTGGCTAGACTGAGGTAACAGAGCTGGTTTCTGCTGGCTTCTCTGTGATGTACCCATGTTGTAACAAGCTTATGGTTGTCCCCTTCCACTAAAAATGGGGTAAAAGTTCCTTCTCGGTATAGGGCATGAGAACTAAGCGTCTCCAGTATTTATTTTATGCCACTGAGACTTAAGTTTTATTTTGAGATTTAGCATTTTCACTGATGTGGGACTACTTAGATGCTGCCCAATCTACCAGCTATGTTTCAGGGACTAGGAAAAAATTATTCTTTGCCAAATTGTGGCCTCATAGGTACAGGTTTTAACTTTATGAAGATGATTGGCTTGGGGAGAATTTATCTGCTTTCTTTTCCTGCCTCTCTCATGAAACTTTTCTGGTTTTAAAGGGATCATGCTGTGCTTGACTAGGATTTGCACTCAACTTGCTCTTCTGAGTTGAGAGTATGGCAAGTCACCTCACAGTACCTCTTAAACTCTGCTTGCATTATGGATTCATATAAATTGTGTTTCGCTCCAGTTGTTTAAGCTGTGTTTTACCCACAGTGGCATTTGGGCTATTTCTAGTGTTCAGTCCTATGAGATTTCTGACTAAAATGAAATTTCTGCTCCTTTCACACAGAAAAAAACAACCTGTTTCCTAAAAGGAAAACAGAAATTCTCAGGTAATACTAATGTTACTTTGGAAAAACAAGTGGATATTAAAAAAGATTTACCAGCCATCGAGTTCTAGACCACTGAGCATCCCAGCTATATGGGAAGTTGACATTCTCACTTTAGAAACAACTGTTAACCTTTCTGACATATATTAAATGTTGACATATGGTGAAAAAAGTATAGCCAGCAAGTGCAGTACCTGAATAATTCAACAATAGATTCATGGCCAAAGAAGCTAAACCAACTTGTATTTAAAGTAGACTTTAAGGATATGTTCTTGGAGTTTTTCCTACAGTGATGTCACCTGACACTATGCCACTTAATTTCTGCCAGCATAAAAAAAAATGAACAAGGTACACTACTGCTTTGATTTTAGTGATAAATAAAGTTCTCTGCTGATTTCTTCTGAAGTGGGTTTCTGACTTTACCCAATACTTCTGGTGAGACTGATTGTGCAAAACACCTCCCAGAGGTAATGATTGCTAATTTGACAAGATTGAATTTCTGATGGTTAGTCAATTGTTAGCTTGTCTATTAATTCAGATTTTCTGAGAAAAATATGGGGATATTTGAATGTTTGCAGTGTCTCTAGCATTTCACAAATGGTTTGTACAGTGATAAAACTAACATTAAAATTGAAATGAAATATGATGGTTGAATAAGTGTACAAATAGTTTTCCTATAAATATCTAAATTCTCAATCAATTAGGGATTCTTTCCATGCCATATGGAGTTAGGTGTGTCCTAAGTAATTTCTAAGTTTTTTCTAACAATGTTCACTATATGAAAAAATAATATTTCAGACAGCATCTTTGTTTTAAAAAGCCTGCCTTAAAAACAGTTGAATTTAGTGATGAGTTTTCTGATTGATTTTTAAATATGTTGTATTAGCTGCTTGAATATCCCTCTTTTGGAGGCTAAAAGACAGCATTACAAAATACAGTAAAAAAATTACCAACAGGCTCATTTGGCAATGCACAAACTCGAATGGGATTTGTTCTCATTTCTGTCAGACAACATGCTACACAACAACAAGGTCATGCTATGTGCTATGCAAGCAGACATTGTTTAAGAAGGAGTAAAAGCAATGTATTTTGTACACATGCATGGGACTTGGTACCTCCAGAAATGCTTTCAACTGTTGCCAAATGGACAAAATGAGCACATATATATATATATGTTCTGTACACACACAAACCACATTCTAATCATACCAGATGCTACCCATGTAGACTCCCAGTCACTATACAATAAATATCTAAGAACTAATCTTCTGTCTGTGGAAATGAAACCTACTGGGAATTTCTTTTTTTGGTGAAGGTGCAGGAACTCATGCAGTTCTTGACTTCCCTGCTGTGTCTTGGAAGGATGCTTTCAAATGACAAACATAATGAGGCACTTACCTTACACTGGAATAAATGTGGGTTTTTTTAAATGTTTTTTTTTTTTTTTTTTCTAAGGGAATTTAATTTCTAAAATTGAGACTTAGCAGATATAAAAACTTTGAGGATCTCAGCTTAAGCTATAAAAAAAGAGACTATAAATTTGGAATCATTAAAACAGATTGTAGTCACAAAATTCTGGAGGAATTGAATGCCCATTACCAAATAGCCTCTTGGCCTGCAGCATGATGCCCCAAATGCATCCATTAATTGTTTTTACAGTGAACTGGCAGTTTACCCACCAAAAGAAACACTTCCCTGTATACACCCTTTGCAGGACACAGAAATACTTACACATAGGCTTATATTCCCTCCCACATAAAGTATATTTTTATTTTTGCAAAGCAGTACTGCTAATCGTTAAACATATAATAACATACATTCACAGAATGTGACAAACACAGAAACCAAATGTAGCCACGTCCTAAGGTCCCTGTTTAGCTGAAAATACTGGTGACCTTTTAGGCTGATGGATCCTGGCCCAGTGTAAATTCAGCCTATTTCGCAGAAAGGTCAGGAACTAATTTCTTACCCTCCCCAAAGCCTGGGTTCAAGACTCTTTTAGTCCTCACTTCTCACTGTTTGCTTGTGAACAAAAGGAAATTGCTGACTTCATAAGGTCTAATGCTTGTTGAAACAATTCTCCTCTACAGTTCTATATGCATGACTGGGACAGGTATTGCCTACTGCTGACAGTCTGTAAAATAATTTATTTTCTAAGGCTGAGATGTCAGTTACTGTAGATGTGCAAAGGGAAAAAAAGATAAATTATTTAATTCTAGATAAAATTAAGGTTTATTCAGCAAGATATTGCAAAATTGTGACTATATATTTTAAAGGAAGAAAACGGGTTTATTCATAGAATCATAGAATCATTCAGGTTGGAAAAGACCTGCAGAAGCACACAATGAACACCTACAACCAAGTTTCACAGAACTCACTTGTTTTTCCTATCAAGAAGGATGGTATGGAAAACAATGGAAGCCAATTTTCCATTATGATCCACTCACCATTCAGGTCATGGGGATGAGACACATGTATCCCTGCATCACTTAACTCACCAAAAATATGTTTATGGAGATTTACCCAGTAAAACTATCAGCCGTATACTTAGGCTAAAGTAAATCATGTAGTTTTGCTGAAACTTTTTTTTCAAGTGACAGCTTGAAATTGTGTTAAATCATTTATTCCCTAGAATTGCTTTGTAGGCCCAACAGGTAAAAACAAACGAAACTCTTATTATCATGCATTTCCCTCAATTTTATCCAAGCAGACAGTAAGAGGCAATATTGCCACTTCTCCTTAAGTTTTCCTCGGGGAAGAGCCATTTCAGGTTACCGCAGACTTTCCAAGTAGCCACATGTGGCAGAGGTACCGAAAGGAAACACAGAGTGGCAGCCCCAGCCCCACTGGTTTCTGGCAATACAGCAGTTTCTCTGCAATGTTTAGCTGGCGGCTCTCCAGAATCTCTCAGTGAAGTGAAACTGCACCTGCTTTCCATTGCAAATAACCACAAGAGAAAGCCTCTCTGCTGTCAAACCCTTAAAACTGTGTATGTGTTCTCCAGCTAAGTGTAGCACTAGTGGTCTAGATAACAGGAGCAATTTTTTTTTTTAGAAAACTCTCCTTTTCTATGAGAAACCCTGCCATCTATGAGCAGAGACTTGAAACATCTCCTCCACAGATTTCCTGGAGGTGTTACAGCTCTACCTAGAATTTTGATATGGGTGGTACTGCCTGCCAGCAGCCTTCTTGCTGCTTCAAGGCGGCTTGATGTACATTGGATGCATATGCATTAAGAAAAACTTTCGGTTCATTATATTGGGAATCATGGTCAAGAATATCTGTGCACTGAAACAATGCCCTGTGATTTGCATATTGTTGTTGATCCTTTATTACTTTGGATGGCAGATATGTAAAAGTGGTTGCCTTCTGCCTGCCTTATACCAGCAATGGTATATTTAGCAAACCCAGCGTACCAACAGCTAAGCAAGGGCTTAATATTTAACTAATCTTAGTCTATAAATAAATAAATGAATAAACCCCTTTGTGTCACTGCACCTAGAAGAGCTACTCCTCCAATCTAGTGATGGAAGACCATGTTTCTTGAAAGGAAGGAGATTTTGTTTGGTCTGAGGGGAAGCCATTCATCTTTCACCGTACTGCTTCTCAATTAAGCAGTTTCACTGGAAACTGGTAAATTAATGGGATTTTCCACATAGGGTAAGAGTTATGAAATTGCAGATTTAAAAAATAGATTTGGGATTTGGCTTTTGTTAAGTTTTTATAAGAAATACTAAAGCCTGACAAAGAAGAAAGCAAGCTAGTAGGCTTCTCACATGATCTCTGTATATTGAATCTGGTCATTGGCCCCATTTTACTTTGGATCCTCTTCAGGGTTTAGGTACTATTAATTTACCTCAGATATATACAAATTCTGAATAGCAGGACTCCTTTCTTCTCCTCCATCTCATTCTTATCATCTCTGTACGCATAAAACACCAGAATCTATGTCTTTTGTTTGTGGTTGGATGTCAATATGCTTAAATAATTTTCTTTCAAAAAATTCTATGTTTATTTACTGAGTAGAGGCTTTCAGTTCACCTCTTCAATACACGAACAATTTAATTCTCATTTCTTTATTTCTCTTCTAACCTACTATATTTGCAGTTTTCTACTCTTGCATGTCTCATTTTGCACACAATCTGCTTGGATTCAAATCCACTTTGACAAACGGCAGTGATTATTTCAAAGGAATGTGAGCTTAAATTCACCATCTCAAATGTACCTTATATATTGTCCAGGGGCTTTTGATTTTGCTTGAATAAGCAAGAATGTATTTTCTTGTAAAAAAAAAAAAAGCAACAATGAAGTCAGCTGCAGAGTTGATCAGTAATCATTATAGCTGCCACAAAAAGCCAAATACCAGATTATTTTTTCTCCTCTATAAATACATTTTTTTGATGCTAAACAAACTCCTACCTTGATATTTTTAGATATATAGTAATGGAGCAGCAGGTGTCAGTGCATTCTGCAGCAGCTGAAAGTGTGCTCCTTCCAAAACTCGATCTACTTTCATTAATAATGCAAGTTTGTCTGAGAAAGCTGTTCCCAAACACTCTACATGCTGTCAGCTCACTGAATGTACGTCTGGACTGCATAAAGGCAGTGTACTTCAAATAAGATGGAAAAAAAATATTTCTTCTTTTCTGAAAGTTTTATCAATTATCCCTCTAACAAAAAGATGAACCCATACCTGATATTAGAAATTGTTAAGCAAAGATGGTACCTTTGTGTAATGGAGATGCAGTATTCCGTATTAAATCTTGGAGGTTTAATAGTTTTCTATTAACAAATACATAGAAGCAATGTCAGCAAAATTCACTGATGAATATGACAGGAGTTTGCTCTTACTCCTCTTACAGATTGGTCTCTACTACAAAGACACTGAGGGACCGAGTCACAACATTTACAACATTAAATAACATAAAGACAGAAGTAAAACCAGAAAGATTGGTATGAGCTATTAACTACCCAACTCATTAGATGAATATATAGAGTACATGAGTTTATAGATGCATATACAGGGGTTTACATGAGCATAAATTACAATTGTACTGTGGAGATGGTTTCTTATTTACACTACAGTTCCAGTACTACCGTGAAGTCTTTTCTATCCTCCATTTAAATGACTGCTATCTGGATACATTTTTCAGAGAAGCTTTGAATACTCTGTCATTCTGGACAGTATTACAGACTAACCACCTAGCAGAACATTCTTCTATCTGCTAAGGATAAAAAAATATAGTTGGCCATGGTAACTCACCTAACTGTACTTCTAACAGAATTTATTTGTATTTTTCAGTTCAACTAGTGCTTAATTTGTGGCAATCTTCCAAGTCAATTAACCTTTAGAGGAATAAGAAAGCAACTATGTACTAAAGACGTTCAAAAGTTGCTCAAGTCTTGCTTTATATAAGACATATTTTATATTTCAAATATATCACAGAGTAACCATTACAACAGCTGTAAAGTCTCACTAGGGGGATTGTTGCAAAGCTGTTGAGAGGTGGAGTGCTGAAAAGTGAAATTGTAAAATACTCTCAAGCTGGGGAGGTCGTTCTGCTTCTGAAGACTGGTAGTTTCATTCAAGGTTTTATCTTGACAATAACACGTACTTCTCCAGTCTTTTGCTGCCTTTTTCCTTTTTATTTAGGAAATTAGGAGAGTCATTTTATATGAGGTAATGAAATGTAACACAGTGAGCTATGATTGTGAATTTATAAAATAGGTAATAAAATAGTGATAAAAGAGTAACAAACCTCCAATTCTGTTACAGAAATCTAGGCTTTACATGCTTTTCCATTCCATCTTGGTACACCTCCTGTTTCCAAACTGTACTGAAATATATTTTACCATATTAGTCACAGAGAGTACGATATCAAAGCATGGTAAAGGAGTTTCAATTTATATAGGACTGGACAGCCTGGT
This sequence comes from Tringa solitaria, assembly GCA_026413425.1. Lineage (NCBI taxonomy): Eukaryota > Metazoa > Chordata > Aves > Charadriiformes > Scolopacidae > Tringa > Tringa solitaria. Next base: position 106,705,177 of record JAOXJM010000012.1, on the reverse strand, counting down.
TACCTTTCCTTTACGGTTATTACTAACTATTGAATCAGCAGCACATGTAGCTTAAAATAATTATTGTTGAATAAAATAAACTACAGATGAACTCTGCTGTCTGTTAATGCAGTCACAAAACACTGATCCACCTCAGCTTCCTCTTCATAGATGTAATCATTATCTGAGTACCTATCCTAGAATGATTCTATTCTCCTTCTTAAAGAGTATTTCTAATTTTTTAAACTGCATTCTAGTTACACAAAGGAAGTGTCCTTTCTCTTTGTCCCAGTGAAAACAGAAACCCCTAAAACCAGATTTTGTGGTAGAATGTACATATGCCACTTTTAGAGAGCCAGATTCCCCTTATTTGTTGAAGAAAGAAGACTAAGTCCTTTCCAAACAACCAAACATTGTGTATTTTAATCAACAGCTTTTATAAAACCGTCTCAGAAGAATTTGAAAGCAGGTTGCAGGAGTACAACAAAGGAAGAAAAAAACCAAACTATCCACCTGCCTATTCCACCTAGCCATGCTACAGAACTCCATACTCAGAACTCAGTATGGTCTCAGAAATCTTCAATTAGCAGCTGGCACTACCCTGTTTTAAAAGAAAAAGAGAGTGGGGCTGAACGCAAAAAATATACTCTTTTATATTTTCTCTTTGTTCAGAACAGATTTTATGCTGTACCTGAGCTACGGCTGAGTGACCTGAGCACCAAGAAGTCCATGCACTAAAGCAGGCAGAGGAGAGACAAGAGGAACTGGAAGAGTGCTCGACAGCAGGAGATACACAGCGGATGAATACCAGGCAAATTAAAGGGGAGGGGAGAGGGGAGAAAATCCCAATCCATTCCAAAAACACCAAGACGATGTCTTCGGTTCTGAGACAACAAGCTTATGGGCACAAGGTAGTCTTCATGGGGAATGCTCTAAGCATTCAATTCCAAATGCTAAAGTCTATAACATCATAAACTCCCAAAGTAGACCAAAGGAAACACTACAGGAATTTTGTTGTAGTAAAGCTATCATAAACTTTGAGGCCTCTTCATGGGATGCCTGATCATTCATTTTACATATTCAGATCACAAATACTGGAAATAAAGTATTTCGGATACTTTCTTCACAGTGCTATCTCATGAATTTTGAAAGATATCAGTTAAAAGCTGGGGTTACCAGTTTACCACAAAATTTTGAGAAAAATGTCATGAAAACATCAGTTACTTTTCACAGCATTTTTCATGGATGTAGAAGCATAAACATCTGCTTTTGTGTCTTTTTTTTTTTCACATTTCTCCAGGCTTGAAAAATAGTTATGCACCATAAATATCACTCTATGAGTCATTTACTTAAGTGAACAGCTGCCTGCTAATTAGCCAAATGCTCTCCATTTTAAATCATACAGTTAAATGAACACACTGCAACAGGCACAGGAATGAAGTGCAGGAACTTTACTAAAATGATGAAATGGCAGAAACTTGTTATTTCCGTAGCAGCAAACACCAGAGGTCATTTCCTTGCTCTGTATCTATGGACTGAGACACATAATGATCATTTGCAGTAGACTGTGGATCTGAATACAGAAAACCAGGCAAACACCACAAAATCTTGGTTAAATATATGAAATGATACAGCTTTTAGACCACCACTGTCTTCTACTAATTTAATAATGCTAGCTTTGTTTTTTCTCATAGAACTGCTGAACAACATTAATATCTGAAGAACCAGATTAGTAGGCATTAGCAACGATGGCTGTTCGTGTTTACTGGAAAATTCTTCTGTTCTATAGTAATTTAGAAAACTAATCAAATGTAGACAAAAAAATGAAGTAGGCATGCCTTCCTGAAAGAAGTCACACCAAAACATAACAAAATAAAACCACCTTTTTCTCATGACCATCCTTTTCCATCACTCAAATCTTGAGGTCTTTTTGGTTTGTTTTTGTGTTTTTGTGGTTTTTGTTTTGCTGTTTGTTTTTTTTTTTTTAATTTTTTTATTTTGTTAGCATATCTGTTGGCAATAGAAAAGAACTGTGTGAGTCAGGACTTCCCTTTGAGTCTTATATCCTGCCTTCCTAAATAGAAATTCTTTTCATCTTAAATATAATAAAAACCCAACATAACTCCACAGTTCTCAAATGAAACTCAAGTGGCTGAAACAACCCCACGTGCATAATGAGAATGAAGCATCTGATCTGACTGTAACTATCGCTTCGCAGGTCCATCTTTGAAGGTCACTAGGCTTTGGGCATGCTTTTGCAAAGTAACTTTGGGACAGGATTTACGGAGTTTTTCATTATCTATTTGAATCTTTAAGAAATCAAGAAAAATCAGTTGACAGGATCTAAGAAAGTCAGAGCCATAGGATCCAATAAATCAATATTGGAAATCCCTAAAGTAAATTTTTTATTAAATTCTCGATTCAGATTAAATGTGACATAAAAAACCACAACCCAAACAACTGACAAAATAAACCAAGGAAAAAATGCTCAGATAATTATTTTTTTTTTTTTGAGAAATTCTGTTTTTCACAGAAAACTGATACAGATTAGAGAGAGGGCTGCTGTGCATGGTTGGACACATTCTGACCTGATTTTCACTAGAAAGAATACTGTACACATTCCTTCTTGTTCTCTATTCTTTAAAACTAAGAGGTATGCTTAAACAATTAACCAGGTCTACAATATCATTGCAACAGTGACCTCCAGTGAAAGATAACCATAAAATGAATCACTCACTGACAGGATAGGCATAGTGAGGGGCTTTAAAAATTAAATTCTTTACAATATTTCCTACATTTCTGTTTTATTTCAGAAACATTTAGTAGAGATAGAAGCTATGAGTACTTTATGAACAGTTTCCAAAGTTCAGTATTCTACATCTTTGTTTACATTATCGAAATAATTTCTGAAATGATGTGTGATACATTTAAAAATAGAAGTGTGAGATGTGATTGCTTGCAATAGAAAAATATTTGATTCAATAACCCTCCCAAATCCTTTAAAGTCCTATATATTCATAACGATAATCAATGCAGAAAAATCCCAGGAGCTACAGGTACTTTGTGTTATTTTAGTATGATCCCTGATAATACTTTTCTACCCTCCGTTACCGATCAGACCCTGATGTCTCATTTCAAATGACCTTATGTTATTGGTTTTTTTTCATTTTCTCATCAGTGCGTCGGAGTTGGAGACTTAAAGTGACATACAATTAAGTACACCTACCTTCCTGATGGATCATCAATTTTACAGTGATCCGTCCACTCATCCAGTCCCACAATCCTGAGAAGTCTGTCCAATAAAGCAGGCAAAACTAAAATAAAAAATCCACTCTTGATACATAAATGAGTGTCCACAGATCCTGTTGATTTCTATTTCAAATGCAAGTCTATGAACTTTTGAATTTTTGGTTTATAGTTGCTATTCTGTTCTTTTGTAAGATGTAAATGACTTCTTCAGGCTTGGAGTCTACGAAAGGAAATGAGAGGTGGACAAACAACTTCTGCTCTAATCTGTGCTGCCACTCAGGAATCAATTATTTTAAGGAAGGTGCTTTGCAACATGCTCCTTTTGTTCTGCTTTCCCCCGTATTTGCAAAAAGAGTGAATACTGCAGTAGCTAAAAAAGATTTTATCTCAAAACAATGAATAGTCACAAATTGAAAAGCTATGCACAGAACCTCGATTGTTTTACCAAGGAGGTGGAGGGCAAAATTTGTTATTAAAAGATGCAGATGCAATCTGTTCATTGGGAAAATAAACTGCATCATTCACCTAGTATGTCTCTCACTCTTGCCAATATGTATGATTCAAACAAAAGTCACGTATTTTTGCAAAAATTATTCATATCGCACATGGAATATGAACACTTACTTTTCAAGCACAGACATCCTCTATTCTTACCAAGAGCCTTCAAGAAGGCCCTCTGCAACAAAAAGTGACTGAATCCTCATAAACCATATCTTTCTGAATCAAGCTCTCACCTGGTCAGCAATTCCCTTCCTGCTCAATTGACAACACCATCTGCCAAATAGGCAAATTTTTTTAGGAGCGGAACAGCCACAGGTACAGCTGGTGCAGGATTTGAGTACTGCTACAGAAAGATTAACTATTTGAGCTCTACTGTGTTGTGAAGGGATTAAGCCCAACCGTGAGGAGAACAACAACAACAGAAGGGGACACAAGGAAAACAAGAAACTTTTCAGGAAAAGGAAGAGGACCATATGTTCTGGGTTTCAAAGCCAAAAGTCAGAATGAATTTGCAGAGGGGATTACAAATGCTCAAGTTTATGAAACCTGCCTTGACTGCGGGTTCAGAGTCTGGGCACAACCAAATGCCTTTTTAGCTTGAACTGCCTATGACTGTTGTGTGTACACTGGAAAGACACACCAATGTCCATGAAAGCCAAAAGACTGCTGTATATTTTAACAAAGTATGCAAGCATCAAAACCTGTAGCAATAGCAATGCAAAACTGCAAGCAATAATCAGAAGTTCTTAGTTACACAGTCACTTACTTTAAATCAACTGTTTCTCCCATAGAAGAATAAATCACAAGACATAGGAAGTAGAAATTTGACTTTAGATAGATAGCATCATTATTTCTAGAAAGTAATGATATGTCTCTTTCATCTTAAGTACCCTAAAAATGCAGAAATTGGTCTGAGACACTTCTCTCCACAGGGTGTAGTGACAGTTAGATTTTTCCTTTTTGTTCAGAACACTCAAGCTGAATCAAAGTCACCTTGAGCTGCTGTGCACTAGTTACTTGGAAGGAAGGCATACAGCCCAAAGCAAATGGAAAATCAACAATGGTTCTGCAGCAGTGAAATGAAATTAATTTGTACGCCCAGATTAGGGGGCACAAAAATCAAAAGTAACTTCCCTTTCTCATTCTCTCCTTTTCTCACCCTCCAACCTTATATATGTATTGTATAGCACAGGACATTTTCATATCTGTATTAAATTTACAGTGTTGTCTGCCTGGAATAAGACAGCTGCACATTTTACTGATGGCCTCAGCTGTTGGTCAAAAGTCTACAGGCATCTGAAAGTCTTCCTAACATGACCAGCATATGACTCTATGCATTGTGTGCCCAGAGACAGATCGATGCCTGAAGACTTTCCATCTACCCGCACAATTACAAAAGCAAAGTTCACAAACTTGCAGTTTTCAGCTTTTTATTGGTGTTTTAATATGCATACTGGGCTTGGTCTCACAAACGGATGTAATTCATTTTAAAGCCTTTCTGTGTTGTTTCACCAAGTGCAGGTGAATTAAACTTGGATGACAGGGAACAGGTACCATCCTCAGCCGTTTGCTCTACTTCTCTCCAACGGATTACCATCAACACCGCATGGATGGGCGAACCACATATGAAGCGGATCCTGAAACCATCATAGTTAACAGCCTGATGCTTTCAGGCAAACCAGAATTGATTCTGGGCTGTAAATTGCAGCAGGAGATGCTTAAAAAAAAGCTCGGTAGTTTACACAGTGTGAGCAGGGCAGACTGCCCAGGAGAGCTGCTTAATCAAATATCTCAAAAAACTGTCCCCGCCCGACTGCAAAACTCAAAATGGATCTAGGCAGCTTAATGCTTTGAAACTGTGCGAGCACTAAACAAGTGCTTTTTTCAGCAACGTTGTTGCATATTTACTTTTGCAAATAATGCAGGCATTTCTGTTAATCTTCTTCAGCTTTGCAAACTCAGGAAAAATAAAAAACAGGGCGGCTGCTGTGAGAGCCTACTGGGAGTGCACAGCTCCCCCAGTGAGTGATTTATCCCTTTCTAAGCCAGTTAGCTGAGACACAGAATTGCTTTCTGAACTCTCACCATTCCTGGATCCTGGATCACAAAGCAAGACTAAATTATGCTCTCAGACAACTCACGTAACTCTTAAGCATTCAGTTGTATTTCTCCTATCTTGAGCTACTTCTGTTCTGATTCAGGTTTCTCCTTACCATATATTTCCCCTTTTCTCAGACAGAAAAAAAAGGAAAGGCATTTCAGCCAAATTGTACACTAGATTACTACCTGTCTATTGAATTTTGACATTAGAAAGACTCTCTTAGTGCTCAGCCTAGATTTTTCCTCCTTTAATGCTATCATATACTCTTAATTACACTCCCACTTTCTTCTATGCTAAATAGATCCACTGTTACTATTTATGCAATATGGAAGAGGTATTTCCAAGTCTATGAACAGTAAAAAAAGCTTGCTCTGGCATTTGATAAATGAGTAGATACCATATCAGAACAAAAGGAAATAACACGCTTCTGAAGACACACTTGGCTTTGCCTTGTCAAATCATCCACTTGACTCACTTAAATCTCAAGCACTTGCAGTGGGATTGGCAGGATACTGTACACATCTGAGGCTGAGGTAATACTAAAACTTCACAAATAGTCTTTTCAGCCTGGGAGTTCTTACTGCTATGCATGCATGACTTATTTCCTATGGAAATCAGAATTTTTGAATTGTTATTAATAACAGTAAAAATGTGAGCTGAAAATATCATATGAGACATCACCATACACTTTCTCAGGTAAATTTGTACTCAAACTCTAGCTTTAGTATTTCAAAAGATTATTAGATAAATTATTGTCTCTAAAAACTAAATATTGGTGTAGTAAGATGATTTATGTTTGGTGAGGACTCCACACTTCCTTTCCATAGATTTTTTCCTCATCAAGTAGCTTTTTTTTTTGAAAAGAGGAATAAGAGGAAACTGCCATTCAGACTAAGTAAGATAATTTATAACTTCTTGTGAGACAAGGTTATTTTCTCCTCGCCTTCAAATACTTCTCTAGGTGCCAGTATCCTAAGATCAGACAAGCATGTTACATATATCTAAGAAACTAAAAGTCCTCCTAAGAAAGTTCAGTTTAGAATAAATCTCCAAAATAAAAAGAACTTTTTGTGCTGCTTTTACTTCATAATGTTAATTTCTTTTAACACTGAAACTTCCTACAGTCATTACCATTTGGAAAAGATATGAGGCAAAGTTTATCTACCACAGAGTCAAAAACAATTTTCTCATGAACTTTACTATGCCAAGGAAAATAAATTAGAAATAAAGGTCGATGAAGAAAACCAAGTAAGATTTGATATTTTATGTAAAAAAAAGTCCCAGAGTGGTTTGTGACAACAATAGATGCATAAAGAAAAATCACATAAAATCTCTGAAAGAAAAATGGTAGCGATTTCTACAGTTAACAGAAAACTTTGTCAAATAAACTAATGATGGAAGAGAGTTACATTTACACATTCCTTATTACTGTGTCATTTTGATTTAAGCACACTACTAATTTATGCAAAATCTTGTAATTTTTTATAATGTAAATATATTGCTTCTAGGCTGATTTATTACTTTTATTTTCTAAATTGCAAGGTCTTTGCAATAGAGGCATTTGTAAAGTCTGTATGTATTCACAGTAGTTTGTAAATGGAGGCCTGACTTATTAAGGCACCTGGGTACTCTAAAATAAACTGATAAATAGTTATCAATACAATATTCTTAGAAAGGTTGTGATCTGTTAAGAAACACATACTGAGACTGGCTTTTCTTTTTTCTTTTTTTTGAAGCCTTTTTTTTTTGTAGAGGAGAAACTGCCCCCAAAACATTTTTAGACACTTAACATCATATTTTGCAATATTAACTCAACATAAAAGCAAATAATAGTATGTTGCCTCAGACATTCAAGATATTGGCAGTTACTTCATTAAAATTCACGAGAATTGCATGGATTTTTTGATAGATTTTGAGAAATGAAAGTGAAAAATCCATCCTAAGTATATAGAAACACATAATGTGAATTATGAATAGATTTTCAATCTGGAAAAAGATGGGAAAAATTAGAGGCAGGGTAAAAAATGGAATAAGAAAGAGATTTAATTGCACTATAAATGTACGATTGTACTTCCCAGCCTTAAAGTGAGGAAGAGAACAGTCTACCAGAGAACACAGCATTTTCTGTAATAAATTAAGTTTTAAGTCACACTAGGAAAAAAAGCCTCAAAAGTGTGTCATTTGTAAGGGTTTGTTCTCCCTTAATTACAGATATTTGATGTGACATAAAATGATTAAGAGGACCAGACTGTCAGTTTTCATCAGCGGACACTTAAACAAGATGACAAGAAGTAGCTTTTGAAGAAATTGTTGTGAGAGTGGGTATCTTTACAAGAAATCCCTTGCTACTGCAACATGCAAATTCTTCTCTGAAATCCTCTCTAGGTCAGTTCTGAAGATTAACACCTAAATGAGATGAGAAAAATACCAAGAAAAAGGCAAAGGGGAGCAGATGAGCACAAAGCAGGCACTGACCCTGGCAGTCCACAATGACTTGAGAGAAAAATCCATGGATCCACATTTCTCATTTCTCTTGTCTTCAGGGTATGCACATAATCAGGTATTTTCAGAAGTATCTATTTTCAAATCTTGATTTTGATGCCTAATCTGTGACAGGTCTGGTATCTAAGGAAACTGGAGGTGGATATTATGAAAAAGTGATATCTACTTTTTTTCCTCTATTTCAGTGTTCTGTATCAATGAGGCACCAACAGCCAAGGGGTTGTATCAGGATCAAAGAGTCAAGTGCTGGTGAAACACCAGAATACGCGAAGTGCAATTTAAAAGCTGAAACACTGGCTGGGACGAGCCCCAGTATCGTTGCTGAGCTGGCTTTACAAAACCAGTTGATTCTGGTTTTACAGCACCTGCATTCAGACAGGGCTTTCTGAGGCAGGACAAAAATCTTAGAGTGTCATTTCTCTTATGAGGAAAGGTTGAGTGACCTGGGTCTGTTTAGTCTGGAGAACAGAAGACAGAGGGGATCTTATCGATGCTTATAAATATCTAAAGGGTGAGTGTCAATGGGATGGGGTCAGACTCTTTTCAGTGGTGCCCAGTGACAATGGGCACAAATTTTGAACACAGGAAATTCCATCTCAAAACGAGGAGAAACTTTTTTACTTTGAGGGTGGCAGAGCACTGGAACAGGCTGCCCAGAGAGGTTGTGGAGTCTCCTTCTCTGGAGATATTCAAAACACACCTGTAGGTGTTCCTGTCCAGCCTCCTCTAGGTGAACCTCCCTTGGCAGGGAAGTTGGACTGCATGATCTCTGAAGGTCCCTTCCAACGCTTATCATTCTGTGATTCTGTGATCTCTCACATCAATTCTCAAAGTCTACATACTCTGCACCGGTTCACTGGATTTCTTGATCTTGCAATTTGTTCTTGAAGCCTGTTATTGGCAGGTTCTTTGGTAGTCCTCTGATTCACCTACTGAAACAGAACAACCACGTGCAAAATCAATTCAAATATATTTGTTTGCATTAAGACTTTGTAACTATGTGTCAATCCTACAATATATTGTGTAATCACCCCCACAGATTTTGCTCAAAGTAGTGATTCAAGAATTGGTTTTGCATTAAATGCCTTTTTATCTTATTAATGAATTCCTCCAAAGGTAATTTTAAACTGTAGCCTTCTCAATTAAAGTGTTAAGCAAGAAAAAGTATTCTACTTCATGCATGAAATGGCATACCAAATCACTGCTCTAGTTAAACCTTACTATCCTTTGAAGAAGCTGCAGCATTTTTGTTCACCTGCAGTATTTTGGTTCACCTGCAGTTCTTGCTCTAGCTGCTTCAGTTTTCAGAATTAAAATGATCATGCTGTCAGCTTTGATCACTGTGGATGCTTTCCAGGTTTTGCTCTTCCCTAGAATAAGAATATAAACTTTAAAGTTAACTTAGATGAATTGCATTTAGTCATAATAACGCCTTGGCAATTTCTCTACCAGCCGAAATAGACAATTTAGGCAGCATGTAATATTTAAATCCTTTATGCTCACTTCACTTTTTCCAAAGCATGTCTAAGGTCTCTCCCTCATATATTAGAGCAGTCTTTTTAAATAGTGTTTCCTAATGAGAAGGCTCGACGGTGGCAATCTCTGCACTATGGAGAGATGCAGTTTTAAGTAAAAATAAAAGGGATTGTTAGCAGTAGGCTCTTGTCTGAGTGACAAAGACATTTAGACATTCAAGAAAAAATAAAAAATAGTACAGTCCTAGCATTGCTATCTGAATAGTAGAGATTTTTTTTTTTCCTTAAAATTAATTATAGATATATGTTGCAGTTATGTAATGCGAATTACATGTTCTGGAGTTGAATAGACTCCCCCAGTCATAAAAATAAGGGGGAAAAAAAGCAAAAAACCCCATCAAACCCCAAACCAGGAGCCATTCCTTGATATTCACCTTATAATTTTCTAGTTTTCATCTCCTTCATGGTCCAACCAACACATCTCACCCCTTACTATTTATATCCTTTAAATTCTGCAACTATGCTGTTACTTCTATGGACACCATCAGTCCCCACAAACACAAATGAGATTAACTTCAAAACAGCACTGCCTCAAAAGAAACTTTGACAGGCTGGGAAACTGGCCCAACATCACCCAGGGAAATTTCTTGCAGAGCAAGCAAAGAATCCCAAAGCTTTCATCTAAGTTCTTGATGTCATTTTGACAATAAAGTGCCCAAAGCTAAAGACAAGGTATACTGGTTTCATTAATGCCACAACTGGAAGACCCCATGCCCTGATTGAGCTCTGTGAAGTATGGAGTCTGAATGCCTTCTGCTCCTTTGGCTGTGGTTGGGATGTATTTAATAACACCATGTGTAAGCAGCACTGAGCACAGACTGTCAAAGCAGGCAGTAAGAGTGGCAGAAGAAAGCAGAGAAACATAACCAGCTTCTAATTTCTGTAGTAGCTCCATCTACCAAAGTGGAGTTTCCTTGTAAAGACCCCCTGCCTGGAAAATGTTCTGCACAGTTTTGGAAAACAGTGTTCAGTGCCTGTGATGAATACTTGTAAACCATGAGCTTGTCAGAATCTACGGAAAGAGCATTGCTGAAGGTGAGCTACTGCAGCTTAATGTTATTGTGTGCATCATTATCACCCACACAAACCTTTTGATGGATGGATGAATAATTCCTGTGTGTGGGAAAGTAACACCAAGTGATGGATTTCACCAGCATAAATATCACCAGCAATTAGTTGGAACAGTTAAAAAAAAAGAAAAAAAAAGAAAAGAAAAAAAGGAGACAGTAGAGTCAACACTTCAATTTGGAAATACATTAATTTTTAGATAAGTAATTCTAATTGAGAGTTTTATACACCATAACATAAGAGAGCCTTCAGAATGAGATGAAGTTTTTTCTACCTTTGCTATGATTGAAAAAGAGATGCGAAAATGAGGAAACATCTTTCAAAGATGGGCAGTGAAGAATATTTTCAGTCTAGTTCTCCATCTGTTTTGCTAATAAAGAATATGAATATTCTTGCATAATATGATCTTCATATAAACAGTCCCTCACAAATGATACAATTAAATTCTCCATGCCCAGTATTTGGCCAGAAAATGTTTAATTTTGTTATGGATAAAATCAGTTTTGCTCATAATCAATATAATAGATGATAGCTCTAATACAGGACAGACCAATACCTGGCAACAACAGGCAGAAGGCCCAGAGAGCTCTTATTTCAGAAGAATAGCCACTGATATTCCTACCTAACAACCAAATTATGCCTATTTTTCTTTAAAAATAGAGTCTTTTTCAAGAGAACTAAGGCATGCACTGCTGCTGTTCTCCACTAGCTCAAGTCACTCAAACTCTCCTTCTTGGTAAGTATCATGCTTTGCTAAGAAATATCAAGTTAATCAATACAGCGTTTCTTAAATTTTGCTAATACATTGCAGATTTCTCTGCATCCTGTGGCACAAAATATGCCTGTAAATCACTTATCTCTCCACCAAGAATTTCTCCACTTGCAGATACTAGAGAATCACAAAATGAGTGGCCAGAAAATGGAATCAGAAAACTGAAAATGCTGATGGAGCATCTCTGTGTCACTGAAGCACAAGAGTGATTTCTAAAGACAGAACAAAGAAGGAGTTGGTAAATCATGAACATTATTGGAGGAAGTCTCCTATGGGAAATGTTAAGTAGAGCCTGCAATCAACG
>JAOXJM010000012.1:106667727-106688232 GCA_026413425.1 Tringa solitaria | reverse complement strand
AATTACCCAGTGAAAGTATTATTTTGCCTATTTCATATACCAAATATTTATAGATGTAATAAGAAGCCTTAATATTTCAACAGATTAGTACATTTAATATCATCAGATGCAAAACTCTCAAATAAAACTGAAAGCCACTTTAGTTATCACTGAAAGCACAAGAAGAAAACTGTTTGTAGATTTTGGTAAAAGGACGCACAAGCACATACACAACTACACACTGCTCAGAAGCATCACTTGCAATATATTAATATATTAAAAACATTCCCATATTATTACTAACATTTAATCTCCTTTTACTGGAAAAAAATAATAAAATAATGTGACTTCTATTCAGAAGTTGAAAGAAACAACATAAAGGCAGGTAGGGGTTTATCAACATAAATAACTCATAGGTGTGAAACTTGAATAGTGAATTCTTGTGAATACAGACTACATGTTAGCAATACTAAATACTTAATGAGTAAACAGCAGCAGTATTTTCAAAGTTACTTTCCTTTTTATAAGGTGTTATTGTATAACATTCCATTTTGGTGACTTAGTGACTGAATTTGCTGATAGTTGTTTCAATCTCTTTGATCCTTATCTAAAGTCTGTTGAGATGAAGATGAGTCTTTCCAGTAACTCCCATTAATTTGGGAAGCTGCAAAAGCTCAATGACTGATTATTACTTTATTCATAACTTAAACCAAATATAAATAGTAAGATCTCAAATTATCCCAGTATACATTGTTTTGATAGCGGTTTTTCAACATTGAATATATTAGCAGCTGTCTAGGCTGCAGTTGCTGAGGGTAAGATACAAAATTCTAAACATGGTCTCACTGGAGGCATTTAAAAAAAAGTATTAACACCATACTCAGGGATTTGACATGCAAGAGCAAGTTGCATTGAACTTTTTTTTTCTGTCGAACTGAGCAGCATGTTCAGAAAACAATTTGTGTCCTCTAATGCAACTCTCATGGCACAAAACTGCTTTCCAAGTGTTCTGACCTCCCTAAGGGTGCATATTTTTGGCTGTCTTTGTTCAAAAGTTGATCGGTTTTCAATTTCTCAAGCTGAACATCTGATATTTTATCTAGGTTGAGAAACACATTTAGGCCTGCTTGTTTGTTTCTCCTTGAGGTGCTTGCAACATCTTTCTAATTATTAAAACCTGCATACTTCATCAGCATATAGTTTATTTTCTTTCCTCAACACTCACTTAAATGGTAATGCAATTGAATCTAACCCTATTTCTAGGTTTTCTCCAAGTTGCTTGTTGCAATTTGCCAATGTGACTTCAGTTTCAGGACAGAGCAGTATTTTATTCAATATACTGTAAATAATTACAGTGGATATCATACGTCCTATTCTAAAACAGGATTATTGCACTGAATGCACTGTTGGTTTAGATTCCCTTCCCTACCAGCCTCTAAGAATTACTAGACCTGCAGACCACAGTCAATTCACTCGGTGGAGAATCTGTCCTGGCTATTTGTATTTAAACCAGAGCATTTTATATCACTGAAAATTGATCCCAAACGTGTGAGTGTTGTCAGCTCTGAGCATAATTTGGCATGCACTTAACCTAGTATAGAATATTCTTAGGGATTCGCTTCCACTACTTTATATTGGAGTTGTAATTACATCCTGCTAGTATCACAGCACACAAACCTTCCAAGCAAGAGGCTGTAATTACAATGTTGTGAAACTTTTGCTGTTCAGTAGTACAAATTACCATTGAACATCCTAGTGCAAATCAGTAGATAAAATCATTGGTACAGCCAAAGTAAAGAGAAATTAAGGTGGCTTTAAATCACCTTTACACTTTACCCTCTCTGCGTTGCAGACCTCCAGTTGCCCTATGTTATTACATGATGATGGCTGAAATAAGCCCATGCAGAAATTATGAGCCAGAGTGAGTATGAAGGAGCAATTACAGCAATTAATTTTGTGACAAATACATGTCACAAACAGTTTTGTCAATGTTAAGCTTCCTTTGCTGCAAGGTCTCCGAAACAGAGCTCAATGTACTCCCTAGCCTAGCAACAGCAAGACCATGCTTCATTTTAGTGATAGCAATTTGACAGCACAGAATATACTAAGGAACTTCCTACAGCTGGAAAAAACTCAGTGAAAGAACAACACAATAGAAAAAAAAAACAGCATTGATAAACAGAAAACTTTGGGTGAGCAAAGCAAAAAACAAAACCAAACCATGCTGCTGTAGCAAAACTTAGACTCATGCTCCAGACAATAACTCCAGAATGGGGACACAATCAGGCATCGTATCAAAAGCTTTTTCAGCTGACCTGAACTTAATTCAAAGAACATCCCAGCTTGAAAAGAAACTGGCTGTGTACACAAGACTGGCAGAGTCTTATCTTCCCAACCAAATACGCAACTTGTATTTTTCAATCCTGAAGGATTTGCAAGTGTGAGTTGAGCTTGAAAAGGGTAATACATTCAGACAATATTTTAATAGCCTGCACTAGTTGATATTTTAATTAAAAGTGGCAGTATGTTTAGAACTGTCTTCTCAATGTTCCCCAACCAGAGAACATGTAGATTTAATGAAATTTCAGAAAAGTCAGAAAAGGCAACATTGGACTAATTTTAGATGGGTGACAGTGTTTCATATCCCAGTGCAAAAATCTTATGAATCTTTCCACAGTGTGCTTTCTTCCTTGTGAGTGCCATGGGAATAGAGCGGCATGCACATAATTTTCATGGTTTGAAGTCACACATAAATCTGCCAATGCTAATACAATCTTCAGTCTGCTATGTTAGGTAATGCATGCTTTCAGCTAGTGAGACACGGTCCAAATTCTTTGCAGAAGAAGTAGGAAACTGTGGTGGGTTTGACCTCAGCTGACATGAAGTATCCACCCAGCCTCTCTCCCACTGCCCCCCCTCAACGGGAAAGGACAAGAAAATAAGATGAAAAAGCTTGAGATAAATGCAGGGAGATCACTCACCATCTACCAACATGGGCAAAACAAACTTGACTTGGGAAAATAATATAATTTATAGTAAATTAAAAATAAAGTAGCATGGTGAGAAACAAAGACAAAACTAAAAATACTTCCCCCCTACCTTTCTTCCCAAGAGTCCTTCATTCCCGACTCTTCTACCTGCCTGCCAGTGGCACAGGGGGATGGGGAATGGTAGTTAAAGCCAGTCCACAATGCTTCATCACTGCTGCTCATTCCTCCTCACACTATTCCCTCACTCTAGTGTATGGTCCTTTCACTAGGGACCTTCCTTCATGACCATTAGTCCTTCATGAACTACTCCAATGTGTGTGCTTCCCACAGGCTGCAGTTCCAGTATGGGTCCTTTCTATGGGGTACAGTGCATCAGGAACAGAGTGCTCTAGCATAGGTTCCCCATAGGCCGCAGGTCCTGTGAAAAAACCTACTCCTGTGTGGGCTCCTCTCCATGGACTGTAGCTCCTGTCATGAGCCTGGTCCATCATGGGCTCTCCACAGGCTGCAGCTTCTTCCAGGGCATGTCCCACTGCTCCAGTATGGGGCCTTTCACAGGCTGCAGTGAGAATATCTGCTCCACTGTGATCCTTCACAGGTTGCAGAGGGACAACCTATGTCACCTTGGTCTTCAGCGCTGGCTGCAGAGGAATCTCCTCTGCATTTCCTCTCCCTCCTTCTCTGACCTTGGTGTCTACAAGACTGTTTCTTTCACATTTTTCCCACTCTTCTCTCTCACATCTGTTGTCCAGCATTGTTTACCATTTCTTAAACATTTTATTATAGAGGTGCCACCAGCATCATTGCTGGGCTCAACTCGCTGCTTTATGAGCCTCATTAAAAAAATAATTTTCAGTCAGACAGAAACAAATTGAGATACTCAATAATTGATTCCAAAAATCAAATAAAACAAAGAATTTGAGGCAGACCAGCCAGGCTTAAGGTGCACAGTTCACAATATCTTCGTTCACCTCTCTGTGATAAATGGTATGTTATGATGTCATCGCATTAGGTGGTACCATAAGCTCAGAATTTCAGTTGAAGGTCAGAGAAAAAAATGGATCAAGAATCAGGGTATGTAGGTGGACAAACCAAAAAGTATTTAATAAACTCTTAAGCATATCCTTGAGTATGAAATTAATTCAAGACATCTTGTCTTTCAAAGTAAATTGAAAGCCACAACTAATGTAGTCCTTTCCATCAAAGGGTCATTTCATTTATTCTCTCTTCTGAGCTCTGGGCTGAATGACTAAAATCAACAGGTATTGAAACTTTTGGATAGAAAAGAATATCAAATCAGTGAATTAGCTTCTGGCAGAAGCTACACATCGTGTAACTGGAACATAATCTCAGGAAGTAGAATTAATTTTTAAGTAAGATTAAAGAATTTAGAGAAAGACTGATGCCTCTAAGACAAAAGCATGCTCCTCATGTTAGACATCTTCCTTAGAGTATGTTTTTCATAACGTCAAATAATATGATACTAATGGGACCTGCTTTTATTTTTCTATTCTGTATTGAGGAAGAATGAAAGCCAAAGTAACACTCATCTGTCATGCTCAGTATAACAGGTTTACGTTTATTTTGTTTATGTGTTATAAAAATATTATTTTGTTTCTCAGTTTCTTGGTTTTGCCACTGGTAATCCTATTTTGTCACCCTTAGCCTTTTTTACAGTGTTGCTGAGATAAATCTTAAAATCCTATTTAAAACATCCAAAATCCTTCTTGATGTCTTAAAGGTTTCTGATGGTGTGACAAGTGATGCTAATTTATGCTCAGTTAATTTTTATTCTGAGTAGTTTTATGGATAAATTTCAGTACTGTATTCATTACTCATTTATAACTCAAGAATGTTGAACACAAGACTAAACCACCTGGGGCAAAAAGAAAATGCCATTAATTACCTGCCACTATTTGAAAATATATGACATATATAGAGGTTATTTAGAAAATGAATAAACAATTTGCTTTCTTTCAAGGAAGAAACTCCCCAAGGTTCAGGAAACTCTAACCTCGTAACTACTGTTTGGAAAAATGTAGTGATCGTATAGATCAGGCAAGCAAAAGATCATTTATCAGGTGTAAATATTTTTTTTTACCACAATCAAGCTCATTTTGAGTTACAAAAGAGGAAATTGTTTGATTAAAACATACTATGATCCTTGGCCCACTGCTGATGAGCCAGTCCATGACCGTACAGCAAAGAAATGAAGGAAATGTTATTCCAAAATGCATGGTCTCTGTTGCACTTGCACTTCACCTATGCTCAGCCTAGTCTGACTATATTATGTTACTGTTCGAAGAAAAATAAATACAGAAGCCAATAGCAGCTCTCAGGCAATAATCTGATTTCCCTCTCAGTCTCCTGTTGCTTGGATCTTAATTGAAACCCCAGGTTATATTGCACAAAATTTAAAGTAACTTTGTGTTCTCTCTAAACTGAGTGCTACCTTAATCATAGAACCACAGCATGGTTTGGGTCAGCAGATCATCTAGTCCACCCTCCCCTGCCATGAGCAGAGACATCTTCCACTAAATCAGGTTGCTCAAAGTCCTGTCCAAACTGACCTTGAACACTTCCAGTAATGGCACATCCACAGCTTCTCTGGGCAACCTGTTCCAGGTTGTTCCATAAAAAATTTCTTCCTTATATCCAATCTAAATCTACCCTATTTCAGTTTAACTGTTGCCCCTTGTCCTATCACTACAGGCCTTGGTAAAAAGTCTCTCTCCACCTTTCTTACAAGCCCTGTTTAAATACTGGAAGACTGCTATAAGGTGTCCCCAGAGCCTTCTCTTCTCCAGGCTGAACAACCCCAACTCTTTCAGCCTTTCTTTAGAGGAGACGTGCTCCAGCCCTCTAATCTACTTACTGGCTCTACTCTGGACCTGCTCCAACAGGTCCATGTCTGTGCTGGGGGCCCCAGAGCTGGATGCAGTACTCCAGGTGGGGTCTCACATTAAATATAGCTTGGATCTAATTTGAAAAAAAACCAAACCAGTAAACCAATGCCAAACAAAAACCCTCTGAGAGAAACAAAAACCGAGATATGGTAGATTTTTAAAAGTATGCTTGTGCAGATAGAGATTCTAGCTTTTTATGAGGCCAGCCGACAGAGTGGAAGGAAACCGGGGAAGGTCGTTTTCAGCTCTAAATTGTTAAATGCCTTTGTGCTCCTATCCAAGTCAAAACACACTTTCACTTTTCCCAAGCCAAAAAAGTAAGAAAAAACCCTAATTACTCTTCAACAATACTACTACAGAAGTGCCCATGGTCACAAGAGAGACCAAAAGGTCTAAGTATGTGAGGCTGAATTAGTTATGACTTCCAATTGTGCAGTTTTCAAATAGCTTCGTCAAGACTGATTTATATAAATATGATAATTACTTTAGCAGCTCCAGAGGAATAAGTAGCATCCTCAAAAAATATTAATCATATTTTTATCTAAATGGGTCTAAGTGTGCACTCTACAAAAACTGGTTTGGGATGAGATGGGTGAAGGAGGCTGCACAGCAAATTCTGGCTGCACTGGACTTTGTCAGTAATGCAAACAATGGAAATAATATATAGCAGGACTTAAACTGTAGCCAAGACCTACAGAGGTTAAAAATAAAACTCATTTAAAGAAATTTCTGTGGTTTTTGACCTAAATATAATTTAGACAAAATGAACAGAAGGTTGAAACAATTTAACTTGTTCAGATATCATTGAAAGTACACAGTAAAGAAAATGCTGAAAAGTAAGAAGGTAATAGTCCAACTTCAATTTTAGATACCTAGTAGAGCTGACAGACCTGGAATCTGAAATGCATCATTTTATGGAAAAAAAATGAAGGACAGGAAGGAACATGAATGGCGAAATGCTTACATGGGTTTCTTTAGAGAACTATTGTCTTCGGACCAGAATGATGTTGTGCACTATTTTACATTACTGAAATATTATCTTTGAAAAAACCAACAAGCCATTTCTGTATTTTATTTTCTGAAGGCAGAACAGAGTCCAAAAAAGTAAGAATGACATACTGTAATGTATAAACTACTGCACAGCTGTAAGCAATTTTATGCTTTCAATTCTATTTCAATAATTTTCTGTTATGAATAATAAGAAGGTGGAGTCCCATTGTGTATCTCAGAAAAGGAGAAAAAAATAATGAAATCCCAATGGCCACTAGAAAAAGCACACAATCTTTTTCCATAGTCAGTTACTATCAGAAGGAATAACTTGATCAAATTCCTAAGAAGTTCTGTGCTTCTGTCTTACTAGATATCAGGCTATTTATTCCTCTGCCTTAAAAATGGAAGATCAATCCTTGAAAAGCCACAAAACTTACTGGGGTGCACGAGAAGAGCCCTCAGTCTGGTTGGAAGGCTCAGATCAGTATATTCACCATTTGTGTCACTATAGATAATGACATCTGAAGGGTGTATGCTTCTATTAATCAACAGATCTGCCACATGCTGCTTTGCTGTCTTCAGGTATGTGAGCCAGCTGCTTGCGGCTCCCCTCACTGTAGGGTTTAGTGGACTCCCAAATATCCCACCTTTCCTAGTCCCGCTCAGGATGCCAAGTACAATATCAGCATCCCATTCATACGCTACTGCTAAGCTTGTCTCCTTCTGCTGAATGATGTCTTATCTCATTTCATTTGCAACTTTCTAATATGCTGTTCTTGCCTAGGCAGATAGAGAAGGCTGTAGATCTTTAATTTGAAAAAGCTACTGTCATAACAAAATTACTCTTTTGACAAGTTTTAGTTAAAAAAAAAAAAAAAAAATGTAGGATCATCCCGCTTTCTTTTAGCTGCATAGCTGGGATTCCGGAACTGAATTTCATCCATTCAATTAAATCCATTTTGAAATGTAAAAACAATATTTACTGCAAAACGGCTGAAAGCCTTCCTTGTTTATCTTGTTTTAGCATTTCTCAGTCTTTTGGATAAGAGTAATGAGATTCCTCTGAATTAAAAATGCAAATTTGCCTGCCTCAGAAAAAGCAAACTGTACCTGTGGGTGCTGTGTCATTGGGATATTGATAGTTTATGGTAATCTGGACAGCTCAGGAACATTTATCATCCAAAGATCCTTACACCATACTGCCTAGGACAAAATACTCTACCAAACACTACGACACACCATTCATGCATTAACCTTCATTCCAGCACTCCCACATACCATCCTACTACACTGTGGGCTAAGGACTTTTTCACAGCTTGTCACATTGCCGTCACACCACTGACTTACTTGACACTATAAAAGATGCTAATGGCTATGTCTAGGGATTTGATGTTTTCACCCCTTAATTATCAAAGGACTAGTTAAGTTTGTCTGTCAGCTCTGGGGAAAGTTGGGGGAGGCAGATGCTTCTTTCTTGGTCATGGGGTGGCAGCCACAATTACAGCATTCAGATTGCAGATGCTGCAGCAGGTTCTGCTCAGTTAAAGTGTCTCTGTCTACCCCTTCCTTTGTTCACCTCAATCCTTATGCAGTCCCAGATGTAAGAAGCTGTGAACTGAGCTGAGAACCACAAAGCACGAGGCCCCATGTCCTAACTCCTTTCATTTCTAATGTAGGGACCACAGCGACCATTAAACGAAAAGCAGCTGGATTTGTCTCTTTGATGATGCAACTAGGAAGCCTAACCTGTTCTGGAATCTCTTATTTTCAGGACAAAGTCTACCAGGAGGAAGATGTTCAGAACAAAGGTTTGCTTGCACAAAAAACAGGACTACTTCAGCTGAAGCTGGTTGCTTGGTGACTCCTGGCTGCAGAGGGAAGGGTTAACCAAATTATGTGGCTAACTCCTGCATGTTTAAGGAGAAGGCTTCCTTCTCACAGCCCCTGACAAAAAAAGCTTCTTAGCAAGCTGTCCAAACAATGAACCACTTCCTCAAGCAATTTAAAATTAATATGACAGTCTTCTGTGGCAGGAAAATATACAACTTCCATATTTCTGAATATAGTTTAGTAAATTATACCCTTAATAGTGAAGGGACTATAATTAGATGTTTTCACATTTTTTAAGGGATTTTTTTTTTTCTCTACCCCTCCTGCCTTGAAGAATGGGGGAAGCAATGTCATTGCTACAATTAAACTGCTAAATTGCCATGGTCTTTGGAAAAAATCCCTGGAGATTCTCTCCCACCAGCCCTGTGAGCTATGGGTACACAAGGCAGGCCAGGCGTGCAGTGTGCTGTCAGGAGCACAGCACGCCATTGGCGTGAGCAGCCCTTCCAGAGCAAGTCAGGACCAAACACAAGGCAGGAGCAAACTAAACATTCAAGATTTGTGCTAGAAAGCCTTAAAGGAACACAGGCTCTTTCAGGAATCACTGCACGTTATTATATGTAAGGACTGACACTCCTGACAGTTTCTGCCTCCTTTTACAAACACTTAACAGGAGGGTTTTGTACTGCCCCATTATGTGGTACAGGAATGGAGTGTGCACCCCTTTCAGAGCCAGGAAGAAGACTGTTTTTAATCCATTTTTCTGTGAGCTGAATTCTGGCTGGGACCTGTCCCAAAGCCTTAAATGTTTAGGCCTTTAGGCTGTGTTGAGCATACAGCCCATCTGCCGTACCTCTAGGCTGTCCCACACTGCACGACCCCCTAAGGATGCTCCTGTCTCACATAACATCTCTTCCCTTTCTCTCAAAGACTGCCTGAGACCTCCCCAACACTTGCAAAGAAATCTACAGAGGACAACACCGTAACTGACTTTCCCTCCTACAGGGAGAAGCTCCAACATCAATTGTTTTAACCAATTGGTCAGTCAGTTCTGGACAGGAATTTAACGCTGATCTCTGCTTAGTAAACAAGCAAACACTAATTTGCAAATAAGAACCTCAAATTAAGGAAATGCCTAACTATTTTGCTGAATTTGGATTTTAATAAAATATCTTAAGTAATAAATATTTTTCAAAGGATATGAAAATGTCTACATTAGTGAGATTTTTTTTTTTAAATCTGAAACATTATTTAGTAATAAATGCTAATTTAAAAGGCATTTCATTCATTAACAAAGTCTGGGTTGATATTTTATATTAATGAAATACTATCAAATGTAATCTAAACAATTTAATGGTTGGCTGGGTTAATTAGCATTTTTCAAAGACTGATAATTAGTATTTTTTTAACCTCAAGGTCACAGCTCAGACCCAAGATCTTACTAGTCAGAGCACTGACAATAATTAGGAGAATAAATATAGGATTTTCATCTGAAAATCTTAACACGCTTTACTTCTGCATGTGTTTCTTCAAAACACCTACAAGTAAAGTGACAATTTTTCAGGCTTGTGTTACAAAGAAGTAGGCTGAGACACTGACAGAAAACAACATTTTCTTCAATCATCATAGTAGAACACGGGAAAAAGGTTTTGCACACAGGCTGGTAAACTGTCTTGACAACTTTGCAAGGCTGATAAAAATATATGTCCCTTTTTATCTTCTTCCAAAACGGAAGTATCGCTGTTGAGCTGACACAAATAGTGTCACACAAATGCACAAAAGTGTTTTCAGTGAAGATAGTAAGGGTCAAAATATTCAGAATCACTAAGACCACTGAGCATTTGCTTTATTTAATTAAAACTTCCCTTTACTAGAAATGAATGTAGTAATTAAGTACAAGACTGCTCATATAGTATTCAGCAATATGAAACCACTTGCCATACAAAAGTAATTGATTTACTGTTCCTACTACCATTAATATTAATTAGCACACATAAATCCTGCATAGGGTGTATTGACATTTATAGTTCAGGACAGTTTAAGTCTGAAGAGCTTCATCTACAAATATCCTTTCCCAAACAGCTTATCAGCTTTCCATTCATTTACAGCTATTTGTACTACTGAGGCACAAGAGACACCCACCCGAAATCACAGCTAAGCTGTGGTGTGTGCTAGCCCAAGATCTTTCCACTGGAACCTTCCCGTTGATCTAGTCAAGACAGATGAACAGCAAGATCAAGGAAATATTACGTTCTTTCACGGAACTGCAGCAAAACCACCAATATATGGGAAGAATTTTGCTGGTAGTTAAGCAGAAAGCCTGCATTTTTTGGTGCCTTAGGAACAAGACCCTCCAAGTGATACAATAAGAGGCAAGATTCAGGTATCTAAGCACAGACACCTTGCACCATTTTGGATGCATCTGCAATTTCAGAGACATTTTTGTGGGGCTGGCAGGTACAAACTAGGAGTGAGATGTGAGCTGTGCCTGACTGGAGCAAGGAGCCTCAAGCCAGGCAGTATATCTTACAGCATCTAAAATGGCAATAGATGCTCAGTTCCCTCAACCTGAATCCAACCTCTGTTTGATTCATGTCTGACAAAGAAAAGAGTCTCCAGTATTTGAAACAGGGAAAGCTAAGGAATCTGTATCTTTTGGGGTTTTGTTTTGTTTTTTTCAATTTTGCAAAAAAGTGGTGGAAAGATGGTATGCTACCAGAATCAGGTCATCATTAGAAAATTCTCCTTTTGTGCAAAGAACTGTAAACAAAATGCAGTGTTAATGATCCAGTTTCAACTTTCCTCGTTTCCTTCTACAGACTGGTGGCCTATACAATCACCTCCTCAACTCCTTATTATTTTACAAGCAAATTACAATTAATAAAGTAGAATCTGGAAAATTAATACAAAAATGAAACTTATCTTTATAATTATATGCTTTCATAGAAAAGATGGTGCACTGTACCACACATTACATTTTTCAGGTTTATCTCATTTCTATGAAACCATTTTAAAAACCTATGGAAGAAAAACATCAAGTAAATGAGTCATAAACTGATAACATCCCTAGGTATTGACTACTTTTGCAC
This sequence comes from Tringa solitaria, assembly GCA_026413425.1. Taxonomy (NCBI): domain Eukaryota; kingdom Metazoa; phylum Chordata; class Aves; order Charadriiformes; family Scolopacidae; genus Tringa; species Tringa solitaria. The sequence goes on along the minus strand of JAOXJM010000012.1, from coordinate 106,676,448 downwards.
ATGCACCTCTTCTAAATTCCCTAAGCATATTGTGCTCTATACCACATGGGACACCCAATTCTTTCACTAACTTTCACCCCTCCTTCAGTAGGTTTCAGTGCATCTAGAAAAGTTCATGTTCTGCTACGAAGTCTAGGAGATTCCTTCAATCTCTGATCATAAGGAACCTACAAAAACACTTTACAACATTCAAAAAAACAATCATTGATTACAACCATAAAAAGAACCAAATTCCATCTTGTCATGGTTGCAAAACACTAAAAAGTGCAGCCAGTGAAATTTTGTATCTATATACGTGCATAGATGTATATCTGACCCTGTCGGTTTCAGCACTCTGTTTGGATCAGACTAAATATTTACAGCAGAGCTCAAATCCAAATCTGCCTGTTTGACACTGAAAGATATTTGGAGTGGAAATCAAAGACTGCGCTGCTTTAGAAAGCAGAGGTACTCTGTGATGTGTCAAGCACACAGGCTCTGCTCTTCTGGGCAAAGGCCTTAAATCATCCTTCTGCTGACAGATGTGCTCAGGGAGAAAGAAGGGTTGTTTATCTTAGTGTCTTTATGTATTTTCTGCAGCCTATTCACACTAAATGCAATAAAGCATCTCGAAAACATGCTACTGACGTAATTCTGTGCTGTGGCTGAATAATATTAAACAAAACTTACCCAGCCTTTGAAGTGCAACCTTTTTATTCTCTATTCTAAATAGTAAAATAAGTAAAAATTGAGGCTTTCATGTTAGCTGTCCTATCCTTATCTCCCTTTTTTCCAGCAAAGACAAAGCAAACACAGTGAAAGCTGGACTAGCGAGCAGACAGTAACATATCATAGACAACTGTGCATCTGTTGCAAAATTTGGTGGCATAACAGAGAAAGAGATCAGAACTTCACACAACCGTTCATAAAAGAAGTCTTACCTACACCTGCTTTTTATTATTTCCTGAAGACTATGGGCCAAATTTTGTAGCTGTTTATAGCCAGGCTATGGTAGCCCAGAACACAGAGTCCTGCTTCTCAGTGCAATTAATTGTTTCACACCAGATGTCCATGACTTGAACACTGGAAGTATATTCACTTTTCCCCAATCTTTTAAGCCCTTGACATCAGTATATTGCCATGTCATATTTAAACACAGTGACGCATTCTTCAAAAACATGTTGAATGTTCCTGGTTAATATCTCCATAATGCAGTACAAAACAGATCTGTAATAGATCTGTAACAGATTAACACAAATGACTCATTTTTTATTAACATATGCATTTAAAAACGTGCCTAAACACCTGCTGGCTTCCAGACTGAGCTATTTTTGTCAGGTGTTTTAAAAGAAACTGTCAAAGTACTTTCAAACAGAAAGATCAAAGTTCCTATGATGAATTCCAAAGCATTGACTCTCCGTATTCAGTTCTCTGTTGCACAGGGAGCAGAGCAATAATGCCTCAACCACGTGTCACAGGAGCAGCAGAAGGGTGCTGTGGCTCAAGCGACGTGCTCTTCCCATCCACACTTCTCAAAAGAACTTGAGAGCCCAGCATGAGGCAGAGGCAGGCCAAGAGCAAGCAAGATGGGGCTGTGCTGTACAACAGCAGCTCCTTTTTGGCCTCTGTGCAGCCATGCTCTGCCAAGTCAGGCAGCTTCAGGGGACAGAGTCATAAAATAATCTAGGCTGGCAGGGACCTCTGAAAGTCATCTGGTCCAACCCTTTAGTCAAAGCAAGGCCAATTTCAAAGTTAAAGCTAACTTCAAAGTAAGATCAGGTTGCTTAGGGCCATGTCCAGTCAAGTTCTAGAATCTCCATGCATGGAGATGCCACAACCTCTCTCAGAGATCTGCTCCAGTGCTTGATTACCCTCCCAGTAAATTATTCTCCCTAATATCAAACTGGAATTTGTTTGTCAGTGGGTAGAGTTGAAGACAGCAACATATTTCCCCTCTTTCCCGAGCAGCACTGAGCAAACCCAGCTCTCAGCCTTCTCATATTGCAACCCCCTAATCATCTTGGTGGTCCTCTTCTCTGTATGGTGCCATATTTGAGCCCTGCCTCTCTTCCTTGTATTTTTCTTTTGTGAATACAAGAACGTCAGCTCCTTGGGTTTGATTCTAGTAGGGACTGTTGTGCTCTATGACTTGAATTAAACCTACCTAAATGTAGCTATCTAATATGCAAAAACAATGCTTGTCTATATTAATTACACTAGAAACAGAGGGCAGTTGGGTTCCTGAAATTCACTTTGGTTAATTGCCAAAGGTAATTTGAATGATAGATTAAGGCCTACTGTAATACAGGGAATGATAGGAGATTGAGGTAAATCTTGTTAACTGTGGTGTAACAAATGTCTGTTTTATCAATGGCATCAACTTTGAACTTGATCACATTTTGTGTGTGCTTTTTTAACAGAAGAGAATGGCAAAAGCAGAGTTATTGAGGTATGTCAGACCCAAAAATCAAGAGTTAGGGCAAAAAAATTATGAAGTCTTTAGAGAAGGTCAAGCCAGATTTCTTATATCCATCTTCTAATTCTCCACATCATTTCAGATATAAGTATAGCAATAATCAATTTGCAACTCCTTGCAAATGAGCAGTCAGTTTAATATGCCTCCAGGGGCATGAGCTCTTACTAGAGAACCCAGCAAGCGCTAAGGGATGCTGCTGCACTGAAGAGCTAATGAAGCTCCTAGAACAGTGAACTGGAAAACAAATTCACCAAAACCATATCGCATAGAGATGCCAAGTATCTTTTAGATGGAAATAGCACTTAAAACCCGCTGAGCTGTGCAGGATTCAAACTGGACCTGTAAGTGAATGGCTTTATGCATGACTAGAAATAGCTTGAGACATCCCATGTCCTTAAAGAACTTAGGCTACATCTTTCAGAATGAGCTAAGAGACAAGCTTATTAACTCAAATTTTAACATTTGTGTTGCTTACATCAGCAGATGTCCTGCCTATAAGAAATGGGCAAAATATCCCATAACAGGCTCTGAGCATACACATTTAGATGAATCCAAAACTGTTTTCAGAGGAATAATTTCTCTTCACTGAAAACATAAAAATGAACATTATCACACCATCCAAATTCACTTCTAAGTGCAAATGTTTTGCAATACAAAAATTATTTTCCATAATTACGTTGAAAGGCTGGCAAAGCAGATGAGTCTTCATGCCAGTGTAATAGAAATCTGAAGTCTGTTCCCAGCTCTACTTAAAGTGACCTTGAAGAAGCTGTCCAATATTTTATTTGTGAAAATGAACCACTAAAAGATATTGTCAAAGTTAGAAATATGAGCCAAGTGTAATGTGAAGGAAATAGAAATATTAACAGCAATTAGGAAGAGCTGGAACTGAAATTTATGGTTTCTGGGCTTGCCATCAAATGTATCTTTGTACATAATAACAGGGATAATAACAGGGACTGTCTGTGTCTCTTCCGCAGTTCTGGTTCAGATAAAATCATGTGCTCTCGCTGGTGTGCTTGTCTTTATACTGTATATGAAATAAATGAGAGCAACTGAGAATATTAAATGATAGAAATCTGCAGGTCCAAGCCAGAATCAGTGGCACAGAGATTACTTTTTCTTCTCCATAAAGCAGGATGCTTTGCCTTCCCCTTTTGCCACTATGAAATGGTTTCAAGAAGGGACACTCAAAATACATCTCTTCAGTTTAAAAGTAAATCAGATTATAATTCCACTGAAGAAACTTTTCTAATCATCTTAAATAACCAAAAACACTTAAAGAAAAATATATCATCTTTCCCATAGCAATACAGACTCCTCCTTTCTCCTAGAAGGGCTCTCACCAGAAAAAGGATAAATGACAGGCTTGCATTGCCTAAATGAGCCATTATTTGTGTTGCAAAACTGAAGCATTAATGTTAATAACCGGAAATAAAATAGATCCCACTTGAGTCTTAGGAAATAAAGTGAGGTTGCAACACTCATTCTTTTTTTTTTTCCTTGCAAAATGAAGACATGGGATACTGTGACATGGGCCACGACAAAGCTATTTTTACTCCTACTTTGAGGGTAAAGCTAGACCTGAAAATACTGGTGTAGACTTCTCATAGTATTAGAATAATGATAGATAGAATAATGACAGATAAAAAGTGTTTAGATTTTGTTTCCACTAGAATATGGAAACATGACAGTTGTCAAGTCATCTGCAGTTTCTTCAGACATCTAAACTATATAATTTATATCAGCATAATATTTCCATATATGATGTGCCTTTAAGTCTTATCACACTGAAATGGTTTCAAATTTTTATACGAAAGTAATTTTTTAATAATGATTTTTATGTCAGTATCATGCTGATTCTATAATCAGCAATAAATGTGTTTAAGTGCACGTCCTACAAGACTCAACAGGGATGTTCAGTTAAAAGGAACCACAAGCACTGACAGAATTAAATTGGACTTTAAGTTATCATTTTCTGAGGGTAATTTAAAGAAAGCTAATACACATCAAAGTGATCAATCATGTCAGCTCTTGAATGGAATTCTCTGGGCCTCCTTTTACTGTCAACTTTGTGTGCCTTAAGAGTAGCATCAGATATGATGGTGGCCTATTCTCTCACTTGCAGGCGGTTAAGTCAGAAGCAGTTTGCAGGACTGACAGGAGCAGCTTTGATACAGAGTAAACAGCAGAATAAACCTGAATCCAAAGTTTGTAAAATCCCCCAACAGTGTAATTATTTGGTTGCTTATCTTGCCAGAGAAGTAGAGAGATCATAACACTAATGTCTTCAAAGAGACTGGGGAAACTGAAAAAATGGACCACTCTTTGTAATTTTGAGAGACAGCAGCTCTGTTTTTCAGACCTTTCTCCTGATTTTAAGGCAGGACTCTACTTTTTTTCATCAATAACTATTTTCTTCCTGTGATATAAAAAGTTCATGCTGTTGTTTGATGATATACCAAGCCCCCCATTTCTGCCTGCAGAAACATACTACATATGCACCTCTATAAAAATATTGTATCTGCTGTCTACGTGGATGTCACCTGTAGTGAATAAAATTCTCTCCAAGCAACTTCTAAATTTTAAGCTTTTTTCATCCTTTTCAGTACTGAATTTCTCCCCTGCCCACCCCCTAATACCCTGTTTCAGTGTTTTCTGCTGAACAAATGGGGGATATATTGGTATGTCTGGATTTCTGCTATGACCCAGTTTTTAGAGAAGGTGGACTTATAAAAATTCAAGTGAATTCATTAAGATTTTTTTTAGTTTAGAAGTAAAATATATGTAGTCTATCAATTTTATGATGCACTTTTTCCTGAAGAGCTTTACAAAAATCTCTATAAAGAGGAAGTAATTAATTTACCTTTTTAAGAGAAACATCTTCCTACATTTTCTCCTGTTGCATTTGTCAGCCCCTTTCATGAATCAAGTAATTAACTCCAAGACATCTTTGGATGAACTATAAACTAACTGTACTATAGGATCACGTTTCATTTATTAGACATATATAGCTTCTTCAAGCAGCACCACCTCAGCACACCCAGTAAAAATGCCAGTTTGCATTAGCAGTACTGTTACATTTTATGTATGTGACAAAGAATGTGAGAAACTCTTTGCATTAAAAATAAAGTAAGTTTCTAATCCTCAGAGCTGTGTGAAAACAAGATCCAAGGGAGCTCTGAAAACTTAGGAACCAGCAGATGAATAAAAAGAAACGTAAATCAAGGATTTCTGGAGCTTGAAGGATACTTTTGAACATCTGGAGTTGACATTGTTAACTTTATTACACATTTAAACTATGATAGGTCCACTGTGACTACTGTGGATTGTATCTAAAGCCTACTTAGTACTGCCTGGAAAATTCTTGGTTTATGCCTAGGAGTTATCATATATAATATACATATATTATATAAGATATATAAATATATCATATGTAAATATATTAACATATATTTCCACTTTGAGTGGGCAAAACAAAGTTTCAAGGTGTATTTTACTTCCTCAGGTTTTTTTGATAGTAAAAGAACTGATGTTTTTTCCTTCTCAAAAACTTACACCTTTACTATCTTTTTTTTAAATGTTTCTGGTATTTTAAACACTCTGCATATTCAGAATGTACAACAGTGCAATTGTTGCAAGCAACCAGTAAGCAGCTGTGATGGTAGGGATTTTTTTTTAATAACGCTACTTTGCCATATTATGCATTCAATGATGGTCAAGATGCAACAGAAATTAAGGAGCAAATCTAGTAGATGAATTCAGAGGATTGGAGACTTCCTGCTAACACCATTTACTTCTGTATCCCTCTCTGTAACTTGCTTTGAATCATCCCATGCAGGCTTGAGGTGAAGCTACAGGGTTCAAAATGGTGCATGGGAAATTAATTTTGCTCTTGTACTCAGATTCTCAAGTTTTCTGAAAGGGTACAAACCCATGTGGATACATGCCCTTGTCCTTTTTTCTTTCTCACAGGAGATCCAGAATGTCAGCTACCATGAAACAGTAATGCATCATTCAAAGTCACTACAGGAAACCATATGGAGACTCCCATGGAGTGTTCTTTGGTCCCCCAAAACGATAACCAAAACATAAGATTATTTTTATCTTCTGTAAAATGAGCACACACACCCTACCCCCAACAATAGCATCATGGAAGCATCTGTAAGGTCTTCGCAGACTGAAAAGATGGAAAATTACTCATTTTTACAGATTGGGGTGAGATACTATCATAGCAGTAAAGACTTTTTTTTATATTACAAGTTCAAATAAAATTTTCTATAAAATAGTATGGGCACTAAAAGCAAGTTACCGTATTACCTATGTCTGGTGTTCAGAGATGCTTATAACACTTATTTCTACTGCTATAAATACACACAAGACAATAAAAATGAAATATTCCACATCCAGTGTGCACAGAAATTTTATCTTAATTAGAACAAAATTACTCTTACTGGAAGCTGTTTCATTACTGTCAGCACTCAGTAGGTCTTGCCTCTTTCTTCCTGGGGAGAAAACCAATGGCTGGAGAATGCCATATCTAGTGTAGCATCTTTCTAAAATTATCACAGAGATTTCTAATAGTAGGTGCTTTTATTCCCTAACTTTGTGGGAAGAAAGTGAACAAAATTTATTTATGAGAACACTGCTGTGCCAGCATTATTTGTGTTCTAATATTTTGTAACAGTCTTTCCCAGGTATAAATGAGATGTCAAATCTAAATTAACACTGGAAGCATGACCTGCCCGCCTCTTTTGCTGCAAACTGACAGCTCAGATGCATATGTCAAATGTGAATCACCCTCACAGCTAACTAGAGACTCAGGATTGGCATATTGCTGAACAGCAAAACTTACTAAGAAAACATCATCATAAAGACTAAGAAATCCCAAACAATTCCATAAACTCTGTTTTTCATTTCTTAATTAGTTTTTTCATATTTTTACCATTTTAGTTCTTAAAAATTAAATTTACAGAACTTCACAAAGCCTTCTTGCTTAGCAAAAATATGGCTTTCAAATAAACCTTTTCCCCAGAGAACTGCTTTTCTCACAGCCAGTTCTTACACGCTATCATTTGGATTCTGCTTTGCCCCCTCATGCCTCATAATCATAGGGAGAAAACACAACCTGGGATAAAATGCAGATGGTCGTTTTATCAACCCTCCTATCCAAACTGAATATACTTATACACGTTTTGAATCTTTCTTTGAAAAGCAAGCCTGTTAGCTTTTGTCATATCCTTTACAGAATGGAAAAATAAATTCCCTTCCTCTTTGTAGTAGCCTCCTGGTTGAGTAAAGGTTACCGTATCTCCTCTTCATTTTCTTTTTTTTTTTTTTTAAGGAGCCATTGTAATGAAGCTTTTCCTCTCAATAATCAGTTTCCTAGACTTGTATAATTTCAATTGCTCTCTCATGAACTTTATCCTACAGTCCTAATCTTTCCTGAAGCACAGGAACTAGAGGCAGAAACAGTACTCCAGCTGAAATTCTCCAATGCTACCTCTTTTCCTCCTGTTAAAAGTTCCATGAAAAATCCTTCCAAACCAGCAAATAAATCAAAAAAATTCATATAAAAATAGATAATACAAGCAGAAGAAAGACATGGTGAACCTCTGTGTTTTCATTTACCAAACTTTGCTTATCTTCAGATCACCAAAAAAGAGGTTTCTAGTTCACATGGACTAAAAAAGATCTGAGAATCTTAGAAGACTTGTAAAAGCTTAACATTTCATGTCAGATAAAAGTAGAGATGAAAAACTCTTATTCCTTTTTATGCAAATGATAAAACCATATTCTCCATGGGTCCCGAAAAGAACAGGAAGAAGGAATGCATTTTGGAAAATCATGCCATCAAATCAATAGAAAAATACAGGTCAATCAAAAACATTAAAAACTGGCAAGAAAATAAAATGTACTATTTTATCATGTTGCTTTTTATTACCACACCTTCCAATATCAACTCATCAGTCATGGCTAAACACAGTTTATGCAATTGCACTGAAATACCTTTTAGATCTTGCGTGTGAGGGACCCATCCGTGGTCTTTCTCTTTTGGCAAGTGAATACTTGCATAGCACCTCAGATTTCAGTACTTTCCCAGTTCAGTGGCCAGCCTCTCTTTTTCCTCTGTCATTTTACCTTACCTCTCTACCTTTCAAAACAAGACTTCTGCCTATACATACCACTGCAATTTTCTGCTGATCCACTTTATCAACAGCATCCTTATATCACACAGGCAAGTTAACACCATTACTTATTCTCAT
>JAOXJM010000012.1:106601642-106614126 GCA_026413425.1 Tringa solitaria | reverse complement strand
GGCCTCTAAGCTAACTATTACCACTTAGCAGCTACTTCCTACAGCTGTTTTCTTTCTAGGAAAATGTCAACTGAGTGACCAGTAATGTTAGGAATTATCAGGAATGGAATAAAGAAGACGACAGAACTTCCTTAGGTCACTAATTGAATAAATGGCCCACCTGCACCTGGTACACTGCATGCAGCTTTGCTCCCCCATCTGAAAGCAATTCAGTGGAACTAGAAAAGGGCAGTGAGGACGATCAGTGTTCTGGAAATGTTTCTACAGAAAAAAAAAACACACAAAACAACAAAAACCATAAACCTTTTAAATAGCCTGGAATTTCTCAAGCTGGAAAAGTGACTTTTGAACTCATGGCACTAAGAGTATGAGAAGGAATCAGTTCTTTGCGTTGTAATATAGAGTGAGAAGACCCTTAAATGAAATTGCCAGAACACAGGTTTCAAACAAACAAAAGCCCATTCTTCAGTTAACAGCTCATTAATCTGTGGACATCCATGCCATCTTGTGGATGTTAACAATTGACATGGTTCAAACAGAAAATTGAAAATGTCCATATGTGAAAAATCATCTCCCCACTGAATATAAAGACACCAATTCTTTCAAGTTCACTCCTTGTTGTCCAGGAACTGAGTCTAAAGCAAATGGTTAGAAGCTGAGGGAATATTATGGAAAAGTTTCATTACAAGCTTTCACAATTTTTATATATTTTTCAAGTCTTCCAGGTTTGGTCATTGCTGGAATCAGGATACTAATGTAAGTACACTTAGCCTGAGGTTTTTTTCAAGTGCAGGAAATTAATGATTTCATGCAAGCCTTAATCTGATGTACACCATAATTGTCTGTAACCATCTACCATTTCAGAGCTTTTTTAAAAAAAATTTATTATTATTCCAATTCTTGCTGGATTGTTTAGGCAGAACATTTTCAAGAACTTTGGTCAGACTTTTGGAGGCTGCTGGGGTACCCAGCTGATTACACATTCCATCCCTAAGGTATCTAAAATGTAGATCTGACCTACCTGTGTTTATATCCTCCTTTATGTCTTTTAGGAAGTCCCAAGAATGAGATTTTCCACAATTTGTTGAATGCATCCAGTTTATCAAATATTTCTCTCTCCTTATGGCATTAACAATGAAGATTACCCTTTATTTTTCTGAAATTGTGATTGCAATTGCTTTTCAGTCTGTGGCTGGGAATATTACAGTCAGCAGAGACCCTGTGAAGACTAGCTTCCTAATTTATGCACCAAAATTCTGTGACTTAGGCATTATGAAAACCTAATCTGCAGTCAGCAGAGAAAGACAGGTGTGTGGTTCAAGTCAAGAACACAACCTTGTTATCTGATGAACCCTCCAGTATCCATGCTCTAAAATGAAGACTGAAGAGTGTTTTGAAGAAGTCTCTCCTTCCAATTTTGGGCATCCCCTCATCTTCAGTGCTACTATTTTGAATGACTGAAGGGAATAGTGTTCAGTAACATGTGACCATGTCACCATAACCACCAGATGTGTGCGTCTGTGCCTTTTCCTCATAGTTTTCACTTGGCATAGACCCCTCAAAGGGGAAATGAAAATAAAAAAACAAACTTTCATTTGGAATACTGACATGCTTTCTGCAGGAAGAAGAAACATAGCTTCAATATACTTCTTATTCTAAGTAATTTTCAGTGGTCTAAGACAACATTTTGTTGGATGATTGAACTCAATGTTGGACATCAAAATTCCATGTGAATTTTCCGTAGAGGATTTTTATTATTTGTTTGCCTCAGCAAGATTCTTATCTTATTCTGCAGCTCGGCAACTTCAAAATAATTGTTTTCTATCATTCATTTAGAATTTTGTGTGGCACTATTATTGTGACAGGATGTGGATTTTTCACTATTAATAGAGCCTTTTGTTAACATTTATGTCCAGTAATTCAGGAGCCAGCTGCTCCATAAATAATATCAAATCATCTTGACCATCTGAAAGACCAAATATTCTATTATTAGTCTTGTGGCTTCATCGCAGAGAATTTTATTCACCTTTGAAAGACTACTAGCAGTTTGAGATAAAAAGTCTATTTTCTAATCCTCCTCTTTTATAGCATTTCCAGCTTTAAAGGTTTGGTGTACACCACATCTGTCCAAGTTTCTACATTTGATAAATGTAGTCTTGCAAAAACCATTTACCATCCAAAGATGTTACAGCACATATACACATTCAAGTGTTCTGTTAATCTATTTCATCAATAAGTTACTAAAATGGCTCTTTTTAAGCTTCAATCATAGGAGAAATGACTAAAAGACCATAGAAAAAAAAGACTGTTTTATATTTATTTTCCCCTTTCTCTATAAGATGATGTCATTCAATATGCTAAGGCCAGATTTTGATTCTCTCATTACCCTTCAATCTGTTAGAGGCCAAAGTCTAGGAAAACATCTGAACAAATGACCAAAATTTCCATAGTACTCAAAAGTGACAAATATCACAGTGAAGTCACATCATAAATGAGGCTCAAGAAGAGCATTGCACTTGCTGTGACATAAAATTTGCCTGTCAGCAAAGACAAAAGAATATTAATAGCTTTTTGCTATGTACTTAATGAAATACTTCCCAGACTACTTGAAAGCTCCTTTATTAAGAACAGTGACCTTTTTCCTGAGATTAATGACGTGGTTTTAATACAGAAGACCTTATAAAGTGAAGTTTGTTCTATTTTTGTTACTCTAGACAATAAAATCTACTGTAGCAGTGATACGAATGTAAGCAATTTCTAGACATAAAACATGACTGCAACTATCATTCAAACAAATTACCTTCAGTTGTGCCAAGAATCACAAGCATAGTTCTTGGTCTGAAGAACACACCAGTATAAATTCATTGTGATGCAGTGGGATCTTGAGCACAAAATAGTTAAGTGAGAGAAAGGACATCAACAACAATCAGGCCACAAAGTTACCTCAGAGAACTCTATGTCACTATTGATGTTAGTTTTGTTTAACTATCTCTTTCGCTTTTTACAGTAAAGAAAGAGGAGATGAAGGACAATTTATTATGATTGTTTTACAAAGTGTTTTGGAGCGATCATATGGAAGAACCTACAGACTCTGTGACCATGTTTCAGCTAGAAGTACAGGAAAAACAATATTAAGGACAAAAAAGCATTAAACACAGGACTGGGCTGAAAACAACAGTAGAAATGTGGGAGAATACAAAGACTTGTTAAAGATGTACAAAGGACTGCTTCTTTTCTTTCATCAGCTCTTTCTTACAATAGTTTTGTTTTCCACTGGGTTTTTTAGTTGGTCTTGAAATTTTTATTATCATATTTGCACAGAGAGTGTCAGTCCATACTCATTTAACGACGATTAAGTATCATAGTGGCAACATACTACTGCACAACCAAGTAGTTCTGCTGAACTATCACCACAAAGGCTGTCCTAAAACTCTTTGTGAGATGGCTGTCTGCAATATGTCAGTTGCACAACAGGCATTTACAACAGCTCTAGAGAATTCACAAAAGTGGGAGAGCAACACCGGAGTGTATTTTCTTCTGTACTATTATAATAATGATAACATGAAAATGTTTCAGTAAAGCCATTTGGCAGCTGTCCTTCAAACCTGTGTTATTAGGTACTTTTCTTTACGTTTAATTGCTTGCTGTTACCTAGCTTCTCAATTTCTTTCTTCTCCTAACCAAATTCATCTTTAAAGCTGAGTGACTCAGGTGCTTCACTAAAAAAAACTGTCCCCCTGACGTACATCTTGTCCTGTAAAAATAAACTATGATGACAAATATTTCTATTTAATACAAAGCTTTGTGAACTAGGAGGCTGTTGATTGGACTAATATTGTTCTTTCGTTTAACAGGAAGCCATGCAATGTTTCTTATAATCTACCCTGTTTCCATCCCCAAAATTTCTGACTTTCAAATTATATTGAGCATTTCCCTGTGGTTGCTAACAAGGTTGATCACGTGCCAGGAACTTATTCTTTGCACACAGGAACACAGATTAGTTCAGTCTGCCTACACGGGCAAGCACTGGTCAAGTCTTCCACTTAATCTCCTGTGACGTGAATGAAGAAACACACTAAATTAGCTGTGTGGAATGATTGAATCACTACAGTCGAATGATCAAATGCCAGCACGGAACTGCCATAGAAGCTCAGGCCACTAATGAGGCTTTTCTGCTTTACTGAATCAGTTAGTTAGTTAGTTACTTTGAGTTTCAGGTCTTTTTTTTTTTTTTTTTTAAAGTACTGTTCAAAAGCAGGAACTGAACTCACCTGAGGAAAGAAGACAATGCACTGTTTCTGTTTGTTGTGTTCTAACTAAAATTCAATGCCTTTACAACAGGTTCTAAGAGTTCGCCTTTTCAACATGTTTCAAACTGAGTCAGAAAACTAGATCATTTGCTTTTAATCTACTGGGGTAGCTGCTTGCAAAGCCGCTTTTTAATTTCATGTTGCCACAGAACAAACAGGACAAGCTGTTGCTTAGTGTTAGCAGAGAATGTAAGTACTTGAAAGTGCTTCTGGAGAAAGAAATTAAAATGCTAAAACAAGCACCATTTAATTCCAAATGCTAAAGTTTTGTATAAGGGTATAATACTACAGAAATGAACAACCAAAATTTTCAAAATAAAGATTCATGTGAAAATGTTAAGAATCTAGCCTAGAATGTCTTGATAAAACATGTGATAGTGGAGACTTTAACTCCAGTTGGCTATGAAAAAACTGAAGCAATCCCTTATCTTTAATCCCTTTTTAAAATCATGGACAACTTTATATTTACAATCACCATGGAGATGTAGCCTAAAGGATCTAATTCCATTTGACTTCACAATATCTGGGAGACAAATTGCCTATTTTACCTTCTCTGAATTATCATAAATGCATTCGCAAGATCTTCAGTGCATTATTTCAAGTTGATATGCTCTCTCAGTAAATAAATCTCTCCCTTATGGAATTTCTTCTGAACATTAGTTAAAAGAAAAAGAGAGTGTTTCTCCTTTAGAAACATCAGCTATCAAGACAAATCATGATGAGTTAAACGCTCGTGTGCTGATGATGTGGAAAGAAGATTTTAATGCCATCCTTAAGGATATATCTGTGACATTTTACAGAAGACACAGTAACTGGGAAAACGTCATGCTTTAGAACATCAGAATTTTAAATGTTCCAGTAAACCTCTTTCACTATTGGAAAGACCAGCATTTTAATGACACTGAGCTAAGCCTTAAATACATAATGCAACTCAGTTCCATTTGAAACAGGGAATATATTATATACTAAAACATGGAAGCCCAAGAGTAAATCTGAAAGTCTTTGAACACAACTGTTATTAGGTGTGCAATGAATCTGACGGCGACTAGGCTGGTTCAGGGAGAGCAGGCTGAAGGCAAATTGATATAATCAGATCCCAGCTTCTGTTGCAAATGGGGATGACAGCTCCTATCTACCTTACTACTGATTGAGAGGTGTTTAGTGTAGCAATACTCATGAACTCTGCTAAATTTAATTTCTCTTTCCATTTGACAACAGGCAGGGAAGCACCGTGTCAGTCAGCTTTTAATAGCCATTACCTTCCACATTGCAAAAAGTCATTCTAGATTTTAATTTATTTTCCAAGGCTATTTCAGGAAACTTTCAAGATGGAATACATTAAATTAAGCAGAATAAACAGTCCTGGATTGCATACGAAGGGTCAATGTGGTAATAAAAGGGAATTGGTGCATCAGTCGTAGCCCCATGGTTTTGGGGGACTGATTCACGGGGGAAGTTAGTAAGTAAAGTTCTAGCATGACTGAACTGCAAATTTGCACCATTTTGGGTTTCTGGCTACATTTACTATTACCAGGAGTGGTGGCTCCCATGGGGCCCTATCACCCAAGAGGTTTCCTTCCCATGGAAAGCAGTAAGTGGGAAGCAGGGCAGGAGGAAAGAGGCCCTCCTTGGCATCACCCAGTAGGGTGCTGGGACAAAGCTGGAATGCCTTCCCATATCTGGGAAACAAAGGAGCGTTTCTATGAATTAGAGCTTCTCAGCTTCAAGCTACAACAGCCACCTTAACTGTGCAACATTTCAGTATTTGTTTTGATATGAATGTCTTTTGCTCATCTTTTCTTTAGGCAATACTCCATTACTGAACACAAGACTTGGCATGGTAGACAGGAAATATAATCACAGATTGTCAGAAACACAGTTCTTCAAAATTTGATACAACTTCCTTATTCAACCTTAATGTTATATTCACTGTTAGTCTTGGATATTTTTATTACTTACAGCAGTAAACAGCATAAATGTGGACAGATTTTTAATAAGAAATACAACTCTGAGAAGCGGTTTCTTTTCTGATGACATCACTGTTGCAGTGACACAAGAACTTTGCAAACTATATGATCAAAATAGCTGCATACTGTGCTTTGATTAAAGCACGAAAAACATTCACCAGACAAAATTCAAGGCATCCATGAGACATACTTCTACAACTCTATCTTCATTTATAATAATTGAGGTATTGACTTAAAATACTTGAGAGATCTATGTGACAAACCATTTTTTTCTTTTCTGGGTAAACATTGTTTCAATGTAATTGATATATGCTAAAGGATGTAGTATTTTTAATTCAGATATTCTATGTAAACAGCAGAGAGAATGTAGAAGGAAGGCTCTTTAGAATACAGGACTGCCACCTAGAATGCTATGTTAGTTCAAGATCTCTTGGAGTTTCTCTCTAGAATAACTTTTTAAGTGTGATGTCATAAACCTGAATCCTTGCAGTGCTTTCTGTCTCAACTGCTGCATGTTCCTCATGAAGCTTTACGTAAGTGCAGCCTAGCAATGCCCAGTGTTACTCCTTGCCTATCTCTGAAATATTATTGAACATTCTAGTATATGCAAAGAAGAACATAAGAACATAATAATAACATTTGCCAAAGAGACAAACAAAAGAGGAAATTGAAGTTTAGGATTTTATCACAAACACCATTTAAAAAATTTATTAAAAAAATAAAAACTGTACAAGTTTAATACCTTTTAGAAGAGGAAATGTGTTTAGTTGTTAAACTAGAAGAACGGAATTGACATAATCTGGGTTAATAGCCTATTTTTGTGAAGGTCTTATTTTATACGACTGTGCAAATTACTTCTCATCTCTCTGCTCCACTTTTGCCCTCTGTAAAATGGTATGACAACCCCTTTTTTGAAAAACAGAAGTATTGAGCCATAATTCTTTCAAGATGCAAAAGCACACACAGCCCTAAGATAAGAAAGATTCTTTTATAACATGTCCTTAACCACTTCTATTTCTTTTTGAACTGGGATGTGTGAATGCTTTCCTAAACTATAACCTTGAATATTTTATGAGAAGGGACACTACTATGTGCACAATTTTTTTTTTAAATAACTAATCATATTTGTATTCTTAGATCTTATAAGGGCAGCTTTTCAACATAAACCTTTTTATGTAAGAGAATAAAATCTTTACAGCTCAGACTTCTAGTTTTGCTGAGTTTGTGGACTTCACAGTACAAATTGATATAGCACATATTGAGAAATACGTGTAGTCACAGCTGAAGAGCTCAGACCGCTTATATAGGTGATGTGAGTTGACTGCATGCCTATTTCACAGCAGTAACAATACCATAGGAATATCTGTGGGAGTAATAGTAATTACAAAGGTAGGTGCTAAGAACATACCAGTTTTCCAATAATTTTGCAGCATACTTATGCCATCACATAAATCAGCTCTCGCTGCTGTCTTTGCTGAAAAGTACATTTGTTCAGTTACCTACAGTATTTTATTTCTTCCTATTCTGCATATAATGAAATATTATATACTTGAACAGATGCCATAATTCCATTCTTATACCTACTTTTTAATTTGTAATAGAGTCCAGAGCTCCAGATTGCAGACTACAATACTAGCATAGCTGTCATACATGCCGAGAGAAAGTCTCAGTTCCAGTATCTAAGTGTCAACAACTACTCTTGAACCCTCACAAATACACAAACAATCCTGTTTCCCAAATAAGAAGGAATTCCAAAGGACTCAACTCCTATCATGACCTAAAAGAAGGGAATTCCTGACTCAGCCTGTCAAGCATACTGGCTAGCAGTTCTTAATTTTTTGACTGACTTTTATTACTCTTTTGCTCACTTCTCTCCCATATTAAAAGCCTGGAGTAAACTTACATGAATTTCCATAATGGTCATACCGCTGGTTCATATAATTCACTTAGACTCCTGTCTCGTAACAGTGACTAGGAATAGATGCTACGTGATACACTTTGCTTTCGTCTTGCACCACTGCAATCACATATTTTATTTTCACTTCTGAAAAGGATTTTTGAACCACTTAAATAGAAACTTTGCCCACCTTCCCTGTCTTCTCTCTTCTTGAGACTATAGCATTAAATTCACCTAACATTTGTACTGAAAGAGCCTGGCTCAGGACTCGATGCTGCAGACTGTCAAGTGGAAGGTACATGAAAAGGTTCATCTGGCCATCTCAAGAGATCCTTAAAACTGTGGCAGAATTACTGAAATGCTCTAATGGATTGTGACTGAGTTATAATTTGTAATAGTACCAATTCTGTATGTTCAAATAAGTATGTTCAAATAAGAGCATTTTCATATCCCTTTATGCGTTATATCCAAAGAATTCTTGCATTAGCTCAAACCTATTCTCTAAGCATATCTCCTTCTGCCTGGAAATACATGTTCTGCTTGGATACACAATATGGAACCTAGGGAAAAGTTCCACTTTGACTTGTTACCAGTGAAATGGGTGGGGTTCTCTACAGAAAATAATATGAAAATAAACACTGAATTGACATTACACTGCATCTCAACCTCTTAGAAACATTCCATTAATTTCAGCAATCCTTTTGATCTGTTCCATATAAATCATAGATAAATCTATTATAAATCCAAATAAATCTATTCCATATGCGACTTGAAAGAATAAATCCCATTCCTCTGGCAGAACCTCATTGAGAACATAGAATCAAGAACTACGCCGGAGAACTGGTAAACAATTTTATGCAAAATACGGTGAAATATAATCTCTGCAGTTGTAGTCATTCTGCATTTCACATAGCAGTGTGCTTGCAACTGTGCTGGTAGCAATCAAGGGAAGTTTTAGTTTGAAGAAAAAACCTGTGGTAGGATGCTAACAAATTTGAAAAAATCAGACCTGATTTTTCATATATTTGAAAACAGGTATCTTACTCCTTGATATCATCTAACAGTAACATTTTTGTATGGGACACATTTGCAAAAAATGATGAATGTTCTTCACATAATATGGAGAAGACTGCAGGAAGAAAGTATGAAGGGGAATCTGAACATAGGCAGAGAAGAGATAAGATGGAGAACAGGAGCATGAAAAAAGTTGACAGTAGAATGTTAGGGTGGGCATAAAGGTTT
This sequence comes from Tringa solitaria, assembly GCA_026413425.1. Lineage (NCBI taxonomy): Eukaryota > Metazoa > Chordata > Aves > Charadriiformes > Scolopacidae > Tringa > Tringa solitaria. The sequence continues at coordinate 106,604,710 of JAOXJM010000012.1, read as the reverse complement.
GCAGAAGACTAAGGATCAAACAGAAAGTAACAGTAAGAAAGAGAGACATGGAGTAGCAGAGAGATATGAAAATTTGCTTACTGGCCTAACTACTACTAACTACATACTAACAAGTATGTTTAGCAGGTTAAGGAAAGTGGTTCTTCCTGTCTATTTGGCACTTGTGAGATCACATCACGTCACATCTGGTTTTCAGGCTTCCCAGAAAGACATTATTATGCTGGATTAAGTCTAGCATAGAGCTACCAAGATGACGAGCAGCCTGGAGCAGATGACATACAAGGAGACTCTGAAGGAACTGGATTCCTCAGTCTTAAGAGAAGGCTAAGGATGGATATTACAGTAGGATTCAACTAATCAGTGGGAAGGTCTAGAGAAGACAGAGCCAGCCTCTTAGTGGTGCTCAATGAAAGGTTGCAAGGTAACAGATACAAGTTGTGACAAAGGAAATTCAAATTAAATTTTAAGAAAAACATGGTAAACATGGACACTGGTAGTCAAAGCATGGGTTAGGTTTGCCCAAAAAGGCTGTAGAATCTTCATTCTTGGAGAACCTTAACACCTGCCTGTATAAAGCCCTGAGCAGGCCAGAGCATTTGGATCAGGTGACTTCCAGAGGTTGTTTTCTACCTAACTAGGTCTGTGATTCCATGAAAATGAAATGAGGATTAGACCCTGCGGACACAAAGTTAGAAGACTGCAGATAAGTGGCCATAAGACCATACTCTACATAGCCTAAAAACAAAGAAAATTTTCTAAAATAGCAAGACTTCTGTGACCAAATTTCTGCAAAACTTCATGACAAAACACGTGTCTCATCCCCCTCTAGTGGCTAGTACACATAGGACAAGACACTGCTAAAACCACTTTGGTGGTAAGTGCTTGGGAAGAGGACTGAAAGAGGCTTATCACACATCTGGATATCAGTACATTCTGACATCATGGAATTAGTGGGGTTTGTTTTCAAATTTTGGTTTTTTTTTTTTAAATTAGCAAATGGCATATGACGTGTTCTTAACATTTAAGACGTCCATCTGTCCCTAAAGGCACCTTAAATATGCTTTCTCCTGATTTTGCACTCATTTCTTCTATTTACAAATGCTTTTAGCAAGTTCTATATTTATGCATATATGCCCATGCATATATATATATATATGATTATGGCTCTGTATATGTGCTTAATTTTTGTGGTCGTATATATATTTACATTTATGTGTGTATTTTCGTAGTGGACTAAATTGATAAAGCATTCCCAAGATCCATTTCTTCAGACAAGGTCATCTAAAGTAATTTTTTACATCTATGAATGAATAAAAATGTCTAAGCTTCAAAGATACCTGTGCAATTACCAATTATGTCAAAGAAGTTCATGTATTCAGCTCAGAGAAAAATACGTCATGTTTTCAAGCCTAAGCATGAAAGGAGGTATGTTAAATAACTATTACATAAAATTTAGGTTTACATTCTTTGGTCAAGAGTTTTAAGAAATGTGGTATAATCTTCTTCAACTTAAAGAGAAAATATAAAGAAAATAACAAAACCAACATTAAACTGCTTAGAAGTGGGAATACTATATAAATATTTACTTACAGAGCTACTGGTCATATCTGACATGTCAAATAGTGAAGGACAAATAAAGAGGTCAAAATGAGACACTTGAAATGTTATTCACGAAAAATCACGTCTAGCTACTGGGTAAAGAGATGTGAATTTTGATATAGGTGAGAGATCAAGAAAATTTTTTCAAAATATTTTAATTATAGTAAATGAAATTAAATCATTAAAGTTGATAGAAAATTATATTGCTGAGGAAAAGATGCAAACAGTGTTAATTTTTACCATAGTTTCAGCTATGGTAAGACAACACTGTCTGATGCTTGGGCTCTAGTGTACTGAAAATATCTTTTATTGCATCTGAACAGTAACAGTAAGACAGTATCTATCACACAGCATATCAAATACCAGTTCTTCACTCGATAAGCTAGACATGCCTTCTTTCGTAAGTGCAAGTGATATATAGGCTGCAGCTCCCAGAAATAAAGAGCACATGCAGAAGCTTAACAAGCCATTTTGCAAGGGTTTCCTAACCAGAATCTTGTATATTCACAACTGGAAAGTTTTAATTTAGGTATCAGCCTGTCAAATGGTTCTACATGTAACGTTAGTTTTAAGCATCCAAAGACCTAACAATTTCAATGGGGTGAATCACCTCTTTTAGAATAATTTGTGCCAACCACGTGCAGAGTGGGGCCATGCATATTTCATTCAGTAGCAGAGAGAGGCAACTTGTTATAACCAAGGGTACAGGAAGCACTTGTTTCCACAGCACAGAACGAAAAAAACATCTTTGACCACCTGCCAGTACTGATAGCTTATTCTCCTACCTCCAACAGCTGCTATTATTATTTCACAGTACCAGATAATGTACTAGGCATTACAGAAGAAACAACAAAAACTGCAGTCAGTATCCGGAAGTTTAAGCAATCCAAGTTACACCTCTCAATACAGATAATGGCATTTAACAATAGGGTGGAAAAAAGGCTCCTGGTGGATGGGATTTACGAGAGCAGATTTATGGGGTAATGTCTTTATTAGGTTGCTTTTGAAATCTACACCCATTAATCAATTGTTCGAAATATATCTGGGTTATTTCCTCTACAGAAGCAACAAAATATGCCATTCTTGGTCAGACAGGGTTGCCCAGGTACATCCTCTATACTTCAGTCTTGCACAACTGAAAGAAATATGGCAGTCCAGCTTAAATTGGTATCACTGATCTTGCAAGTTGGCGTTCTAAGTTGGACTCCCATAATAGAAAACAGAGAGAAAAAAGGCATCTCTACATTCTCTAAATTATGAAAGTACTTTAAAATGGGAAGAATTATCCCTTATGAATGTCCTTTTCTCACCACTGCTTACAGAGACACCTTTAACAACTACATTTGATTAGGCAGTTCTCAGATCAAGTTAAATAAAATCTCCACTTTCATTTTCAGACTTCAGATATACATCACAGAATCATGGAATGGTTAGAGTTGGAAGGGACCTTAAAGATCATTGAGTTCCAA
>JAOXJM010000012.1:106574298-106596564 GCA_026413425.1 Tringa solitaria | reverse complement strand
ACAAAAAAGTGGAAATGAAGAGGACCACCATGAAGAAGCAATCTTCATAAATTGATCAACCCAATAACACCTAGAAGACTGAACTCTCTTACAGAATTTCTGTCTTTCAAACCCCTTCAACAAGTCTTTACCTGTACCATTTTTAACAAAGCATCTTGTATGACACAAGCATTTGAAAAGAAAATAGTGAATAATTTTACTATAATTCATAAAGGACAAAATATTTGCAGGAAGCAGATCGACAATTTATGGCTGTACAAGTGGACGGCCAGTATCACAAGCATGGTTTAGACTGTGTCTGTTACACAAATGACTGATGGATTTGAGCTTAAAATTACAATTTTCAGTCTAACCTGAACACAGAGTTGCAATACAGTTCTACTCTTTTCTTCTAAAAAGTCATCTGTTGATCTCCTTTAGTGAAGCAAGTACAGAAGCCATGAAGACACATGCCACTTGTGGGGGGCCTGTGACAGACTGCAGTACATAAAAGCATACTCAGGATTGTCATAGTTGACATTCAGCACATGTAATTTCATCTCACCACATTACGACAAGATGTTTCACCACTCTTTCAGTGGCTAGAAAAGGGGCCCGTACAGCGGCTCGGACTAGATTCCCAGTTTTCAGACAGCTAAAATGACCAAATTAAGTGGGGAAAAGAATTTCGCTTGCAGTCACTAACAGCACTTTATTCATAGCCAAACACGCTCCACCACAGGCTTTTCAAGACCCCTCACAATTCTGTGTCTCTCAGGGTCTCCAGCATGCACTGAAACTCATGATGTTCAAAGCTGTCACTTTACTTAACTAGATTAATGTCATTTTGCACTGACAGGCCACCCCGTGTCTGACAGAAGTCTAGCTGTGCTTTTCAGGGGAGTTGTCAGTTAGGCAAAACAGTGAAATGAATTTATTGATCCTTTGGTAAAGCTTTGTTTTCAAGGATATCTGAAGTTGTTAGCTTTTGTTTTATTCATCCTGTATTTGCATTAAAACGTGTAGGTCCTTTCAGCACTCTAAACTTGTGAGTGAATCAAAACAAGCAATATACTTCTTACACAGCTACAGTGTAAATGTAGCAAAGTAAACTAATCCAAACTACTATAAGTTAAAGAGCGTCCCTATTGGACTGGAAGTATTTCAGTTCACATGTGCCAGCTTCTTAAGTTTATTACTCTGCATCGATTTTGCCTATGGCCATTAAGTATGCCTTCTGGCCTGTAACAGACTGATTTATCATGTCACACAGGGATCTTTATGGTATTAACAACTCTACTGCCAATATCTGGAATTCTGGTAAGCAGAAATATAGGAGATAAATAATAACCATAACATGAAATTTGAGACCTATAAAGCAATACAAAGAATTATATTTCCATGTAAGATTCCTCTATTCCATTTTGACAGGCTGAAAACAATTCTTTTCTCCAAGACAACTGACATGGGTTATTCCACAGAAACACAGGATGCTCTGTTTCATTAATACTCTTAACAGTTCCCTTAAAAGAATCCTGTTGGCATACGGTATTTTTGGGAAATAGGGTCATGGGGGAGGGAACTTCTCCTCTCCTGAGCCCCATAAATCTCTCTCTCTCTCCCTCAAGCTTTACGCAGGCCAAAGGCAATTATGGCTATTTACATGGAAAGCCAATGCTTACGTAGAGTCTCTCAGTTTCTATGGCAGCACAGCTCCTATAAAAACACAGCTCTCCAAGCTCACCAGCATCCCCGTGTACCCTCAGCCATTCCCTTAACAGTGAATTTCCCTTCAAAACATGCCAGACCATGTAAATTAACGCTGACCCAGAACTAGTGGAGTGAACAGCAAGATGCTGGGGAATGCTCCCCGTATGAATGGCTGGTGGTGACGCTGCTGCTTCCTGGCTTCCCTCCTCCCTCTCGCCAGCATCCTCACCGGGACCGCCGAGGGTTTGCCAGGTGAGCAGCGGGAAGAGAAAACCATGCCAAAGAGCACACTTTCATTTATGTCCTGCCACCTTCTCCTCCTCCTCCAAGTGAACTGAAAAATCCATCACCCAGAAAATTAAGATGGAAAAGACTGAAATCACTTCTGTTTTCACTGTTGCTAGGATTATACAATAGAAACATTTCCTAGATAATGTGATTTGTCAGCATCAGCTGAAAAAAATGCCTACTGTGTGATAATATTAAGAAACCAACTACCCTTATAAACAGGAAGTGGCTGACGTTATTTTCCAGTTAATTCAATGCCTGAAGCAAAGCTATGTATTATTGTTAACTACATGGATAACTGGAGCACTTATACAGAGGTTACTTAAATTTTGCATTGCAATTAAAGTGTCTGCTTTGCACAGACAACTGTTTAATCTCCTCAATATTACCTTGCCCCATTCAAAGGAAGAATTACAGGATTTGCATATTATTACTGCAACACCTAATTGCAGCCAATAAAAAAGAATCTATTCTCTGGGGTATCAGAAAGTATCCTGTATGTTTATTAAAAAATAAATGTATTAATGTATAAAAATGCATTACTTCAGTTGGAAGTCCAATGGCAAGTATATTTTTATAGAGTGAAAAAGAAAAGAAGCTCCTTAGGACAAGAATATTCCTCACCAAAAAAATTAAAACTTTATTTATGGAAGTTAAGTATCACATCATTATGTGACAGTTTTTACTTCAGATGCTGAGAGCCTTGGATTGGCAGGAGACTTGGAAGTTTTGATTAACAACCTACTGGAGCTCCTGGCAATGTGCCTGGGTGTTTCAGATTACTGCTGCTATAGAAACTCCCCTGGGTGACTGCACTGCTTTTCTTTTTCTCACATTTCTAAAACGTAGGTCTTCAATTTTTATTTTTATTTTTGTCCTTTTGCTGTTTTCTCCACTTGGTAGCCACTGCTGCACTAGTGTTCTACCCTCTCTCAGTGAATAGCACAGCTACACAAACAGCTATCATTACAGATAACAGGCATCATAAAAGAATTTGCCATATGCCTTGTCAGCTGGCCAAACTGATGACACAATTCTTTTACAGCAGTCTGGGTAGTTCATAGAAGGTATATACATTTCAAGAAGCTGCCAATCCATTAACATTTCCCTGACTGTGATACTAGTTAACATATTTTTAAGGACTGATTATATATGAGCTTAATATTAGCTTAATTTTAAATTACTATTTAAAAATTGTAATTCCAACTTATCCAAGCTACAAAAATCACACAAAGAGACTTTCTTTTCGCAAGACATTTCCTCCTTTCAGTTCACTTTTTCAATTCTCTTTCTTTTTCCCCCTCAGGATAATCCAAATTACACTAACTGGGTGAATGGGCTATCTCTTTTTCCAGCACCACCCACAGACTCTAGTGGGAGCAGGACGAAAATCACCTTCCATTGGTATTTAATGGAAAAGAGTACAAAATAGTGAAGCAGCGTAGAGTGTGGTGCCTGACTGCTGCCTTGAGCATCTGACCAGGCTGCAGCACACAGTTCACACCAGCTATACCAAAAAGCTATACCTATCCAGGCCATCATCAGTGAAGTGACCCCATCTTCTGCATACACCATCACACCCCTACTATTTAGTCAGAATTTCCTGGGTTTCATTTTGTGTGTGACTTCAGGTGCTTTCACTACCCATCTCTGAGAAGAGGCTGGACCTGTTTTCTCTGTATAGCCCAGGTACCTGAAGACAGCAGTAAGACCTCCCAGCAGCCACCTCTTTTTAAGGCCGAACAATCTCAGTTCTCTCAGCCTCGCCTTGCATAGCCTCAGATTTACTCCAGGCCCGTGACAACCTTGGTAGCTCTCTGCTGGACTTGACTCAGCATGTCAATATCTTTCTTTTACTGGGGAACCCCAAACTGGTCATAGTTCTTCTAATGCAGTCCCACAAGTGCCCAATAGAGGGGAAGGACCTGCTCATTAAGCTTGCCAACAGTGCCTGGGACTTGACTGCCTGTCTTTGTTGCAAGGGCATACTGCAGACTCATGCACAATTATTGTCCATGAAAACCTTCAGCAGCTACAAAGCTGCTTTCTGGCCAGATGGCCTCCACTCTGTGCTGTTGCATGGAGTTATCCCAGCCCAGACACAGGACTTTGCGTTTGCTTCTGCAGTAAAACAGGAGGCAGCATTTGTAGTCTTTGAGTGGACTCTGGGTTATTTCAGCCTTCTCCAGACCACTCAGCTTTGAAGGAATATCATTACACTTTCCCATCCATTCTTTTACAGCATAGGGGAGAAAAATGGCCAGAGGAAACTAGGAACTTATACTGCAATCTCTAATACAAAATTTAGAAGAAAGGGTCCAAGTTCCAAGCATACAGTATAAAACAAAGCTATAAAACTAAAGTAAAATAATATAAAAAAATACTGTGCATTAATCCTATAATATCCCACTGTGTCGTATTTATGGTTCAAACCTTAAAAAAGGCAGCCTCTGTAATGCCTAGCAGCTGTACTTTCCAGGAAGAATATATTGAATTTTTAAAATGTTCAGGAAGAAAACATTTAAATTTGTTTTCATGAGGCAGTAGACATCAAGAGTGGATTCAGAGCACTTTCAGAGTCCCATATATTCTGCTTTCCTCCCTTCACATTTCCAGTTCCCAAATAATATCATATCACAGCTCACTTCTCAATCAGAAAAAAACGGGATAATGCATCTTGGAACTCATAACATTCCTTCTATTGCAGCTGAGGTTTATCACTTGCACAAATGTGAAGAAAATGCACAATATCAGCATATCAAGGCCTAAACATGCCATTATTTCACAGCATCCAAACTACTCAAAAATCCAATAATCAAGGAAAGAGGAATGGCAAATAAGAATCTGCTGCTGCACCACAATCTTTCATTGAAGAGAATCAGTCTTTCCCCAATGCTTGAACCACCTAGAACTATTTATGTGAGACCAGGAGTTACCAAAGAAATGGGGGGAGATAACAATACAGTGAATTACTACAAACAGTAATAGTCCAATATGCAGGAGGTATTTAAGGAAATTTATGAAACAATTGACCACAAGATATTAACTTCTCCAGAACAGAACTGGAGATGGTGTGCTCCCCTTTCTCTCCTACACGGCTCATTAACTACTTCAAATGCTGTGGTGTGGCTATGGTGTCTCTGCTCCTCGTTTGCTGAGTACACCAGTGAAACACTGTATTTCCACGAATTCCTGATAAAATGCCTCCTCCCTGCTTCTCCTTGAAAGGGAACTGTGGCTACAGAATAACAATTTACCTCTCCATTTTTCTCTTCCCTTTTCCTTCTGTTTCCTTCCACCCTCCAATCTGGTTATTTTTGGACTGCCAGTTGGGATTATTGCTCTTTTTCCCTGCTAAAATAAAAACAAACAACAGTTATACTGCAGATTTGGGGCTTAAGCATGAGATCTGTCTCCGACATTAAACAGTCACATTTTCTTGCCTGAGGTACAATGCTATCTCCTATGACACTGACTAAAGGAAGCCTTGCAACTAAAGGCAAATTCTGCTTATGGAGTCCCACGTGCAGTTTTCTGACTTCTCCAATAACCACCTACCCACTCTCCTGAGCAGAATTATACCCCGAGAATGCAACACTGGCTGACTTCTGCCTAGTCTCAGAGCATGAAAAATTAGCCTTTCTGAACTGAACTACAGTGACCATTTAGAACACACACAGCTAAACTAGGATATTTAAAATGTAAAGCACCCTTTCTGTCTGACACATCTTCTTCATTTCAGACCACTTTTTATTACATTTTTCTTTTTTTCCAAGCACCGTGAAGCTTTCTACTTGCAGAAGGTACTGCTGTAAGGAATTTAGCACTTACAAAATAATAGACAATGTAACAGTGTCAATCTCTTAATGAAGCCCCGAAGTAAAGAAAACATGATGTTTTTCCAGGAAGCAAAGACAAAGATTCCCCCTACCCGATTTCATAATGTCACACATTAAGTCCTAGTTGAAATCAGTCTCAAGGTTTTTAAATGTGTGTAGTATCAGACATTTCCCAAATTAAACCAAAACACCACCAAGTGTTATTCAAATGCTCATTTCTTTTTTTCTGCATCAAAATACTTTTTAACTATAAGAAGAGCTTTCCAGCACCTGAAAAAAATCCATTTTGTTGTGTAAAATTCAATATGGCAAGAGTTGACAGGAATTAAAAGGAGATGAGACCAAGCATTTCAGTAAAAATCATTGCTTTCCACTCTGGACGAGATTCAATGTGTGTATACTTCAGTTTCCTGCTTTGCCATATGCTAGTTATAAAGGGATAAATTGGGTGCAGTTCTGAATTGTCCAAGATGCAAACTGGGTGCGCTGCTTTCCCTTCTCCAAGGCAGAGCTGCACTGCTCTTCCAGAAATGTTATAGCTACTACCTGATGAAGATACTTTTTATTTTCAGGATATTAGGCAAAATGAAACCAACGTACAACAGATTTTCAATAGTGTGAGTTTCAAGAGAATCACAGGAATTACAACTGCTTAAGAATAAAGTGGAAAAGACAAACATGCTGACAACACACTGGGAGAGGAAGAGACAATCTAACAAACTTCATGAAGTACAGGAATGATCCCTTGCCTTTCTGAAAGGGATTCTGTTAAAAAGCAACTGACTCAGCAACCTAGAAAAGACAACCTCTTTCGCAAAAGATCAGTCCAAAAACTATGCACAAAAATTATCCAGTCACAGCAAGGTCTCTTCACAGTCCAGACGTGAGGACTTTCTGATAGAACACAACAACAAAGCAGGAGGCTCAAAGCAGAAAACTTTTATATTGCCAGCTGTTAACCTGAAACATATCTACAGTGTTACTGGAAACACTTTTAAAACTACCATTATCATTTAATATAAATGCATAACAGAATGTGTTTGTATACTGTACTGTATACTGTTTTACTGAGTTCTCTGAAAAATAAGTGCTATGATATGTGCAGAGCTGTTAGTAAGCACTCAGTAAGCACATTGATTAGAAAGGAATTTTTATTTTATATTTTAATGACTTTGAGCACCAGATTTAACAAAGTCACCCTTAGGAATATGTGCAATTCCTTTTCACAGGAAAGTGCCTTTGAGGCACTATCATATCCCCTTGGAAGTAACGTAACCTTTCCCAATGTATATACATAATTCCAGCAACTACAATCTGACATAAAACTTTAAAGAAATTAATGTCTGCAGATTTTGGCATGTTATAAAATATTTTGCTTGCTCAATTTATTTATTCCTGGCCTATGAATACTAACCCCTTACCTAACGACACTTCCTCCCCTCCCTTGACGGCAGTTACATTACAGTGAGGTCTGCAGCCATATTACACTGAAGAATTCAGCCCAACAATCTAACAAGGTATCTAGTATAGTGTTCCAGCTTGGTGTAAATGTAAATGTCAACTCTGTGTTATCCAGCTGTGCTTTCAAAGGGTCAGTTCAATAAAATTTGAGCTTACACAGGAATAATCATTCCTTGGTTTACAAGACTGGTATTGAGATTTGGATATCCTCAACATGTTTTAAGCTCCCCAGAAATTATTCTTTTCAACTTAATCACTGCTATCAGAAAATTGTTGACATTTATAACTAGAAGAGAAGGTGTGCCTGTATCAGGCAACGGGGCAGTTACCTATAACCTGAGCCACAAATCCACACGGCACAGCTCAGTGCTGCTGTACTGCAATGGCTGAGGTTTCTGGAAGCAGCACGACTGTCTTGGTAGGACTTATTAGCTCAAGCACCAAATTGCACAAAGGAAGTCATGTCTCACCAGTTCTGTTTCCAGTCATACAGTGTAAGCATCTACTCAGCCGGTGTCTCATTCCAGAAAGTTTCATCAGTTAGTCTCTCTCTTTTCTCCTACTTTCTTAGAGCTAATCAAAAGAGAGACCTGATTCAGCTTCAGATGCTAAGGTATTTTTTTGGTAGAGAAAAGCAGGATGAAGATCTCTGAATCGCTGACAACTAGTTCCTCAAGAAAGCATCTATAACATACAAGTGAGCTGGCAATATTGTTGTGAACAAAAAAACCAATGTATATATATCTATCGCTGCTATACTGCAATAAAGTGCCCAAATTTAGGGATCAGGCATAAGTCAAAAGCAAACACGGAGCTTACTGAGACTAATAAATTATTAGAACTCCCCAAAATTACTTCAGAGAGGTTAATAAAACAAGGTCTGAACAGGTATGGGACACCATACTGTTGCTTCTGTAAGCTTACTGTGCCCTCTGTTGATCATTATAATACTCTTTACAACCACACGATGACATGTCTTCCCAATGACCCTGTCTTGTTCAGAACAGTCTGTGGCTGCCTAATCAATGAAAAATAACTGCCCAGGCAAAGAGCATAATGCCTACAGTGTCCTTTCCCTATTTTAAGCTGAACCTGGAAAAATGCAGAGTGAATAGGGCAAGAGGTTACAGAAAGAAAAGGACTGATTAATGGTTAAACTGCTGAATACTGCTCCCCCAACCTTTCTTTCTAACTACAGAATTCCTATGTGATATCAAATTAGAGCAAATAAAATCAACTTTCCATAGGTGATCACTATATTAGTGTTTCTCATCACAAGGGTGTCTTGAACAAGACATTTAGTATAATTTGTGAAAGTGCTGAGAACAGAGGACACCATGGAACTAACGGCGGCATTGCTTTGACTATGCTGTGCTGAATAATTTGGAACATAATTGACCTACAAATCATGTGCTCCCATTCTATTAAAGACAAATAAATACAACTGGAATATAATAATTCTTACGCCCACATCCATAGGCCTAAATACCATGTTCACTTATCTGCACTGAAATGGCCATAAGTAATATCACATGGTTTTCTTCCTAAAAATACTTTGGAAGGGAAAGAGGAGTCTGAACAGCTGTACAAAGTGTATGCTCGCCCCTGTTGAGTTTTCCTGAGGAAGTAAAGAAGGTGAGAATTTTACTTGCAGATACCACACTATCAGGCACACAATTTTCTCCTGGGTGTTAGGGAAAATGATAAAGATTGAAACCCACCCCTTTCTAAAATTTTTTTATAGAATTCCCATTGCTACTAATGGTTTCTGCCAGTTTTTTCCAACAGTTCAAAATAATAACACCAACCTTTATTTTTTTTTCATGTTCAGTTGGGTAGCTCTCTCTGTTCAAGCTTAACAGCTACTACTACAAATGCGAGAGTCCTTATTCACCTTCTCACCAGAAACTCTGCTGGTTGTAGTCCAGACACAGACCGTGGTGACTGACTGATGAGCTGTAGAAGAGTCCACTAATACAATTTAAAAAGCTGCCTGAAAAATCTCCACTGCTTTTCTCAGACATCTGTCTGGTGGAAGCATAGACCATTATTACTAACACGCTGACATGCTGACATGTTAAGTTTTGTGAAAACCTTTCCAAAGTTAGCTGTATATAATGATATTTTATATGCTGCTGAAGATGCATTTCTTTGCTGTTACCCAGGGCTAACATTCCCTTTTGTATCTGTTTGTGTTGCAAAACATCTTCTCACTAATGCCTTACATACACATCTCACCTTTTGCAGGAAGTTTCTGCACTTCGTGTCTTGGTGTTTTTCTTCATCTTTCACAGTTTCCAATGGTGAAGTTTAAGTTTATGCTATAGCATCTATTTGCTCGAAGTGCTTTTTCATGAACATCTCTTTGGGACTGTCTTCTGTCTAATGCTGTCATCTTGCAGACATTTATTTGCAGTTATGGGAATCTTCAACTTTGCAACAGTATCTGCTGAGTCTTAATTACCCTGAGCTGATTATAAAACAGTGATTCCTTTGCCAATGCCTGCTCTTAGCCTCCTATTAGTTTTTAACAGTCAGATGTCAATTCATATCCATTCACGATAGTACAAATGCTTAAACAAAATTTTTGGTTTTCCCTACAATTCTGCCCCTTCCAGATATATTGTTCTTTTTTCCCTATGAACGTGCATGAAAGTGTTCTCCTCCCTTTGATGAGCAGACTTTTTTCATATTTAGTTAGTGATCTCCTTCTCTAGAAACTCCCATTTAGCCTTTTGCATGACTGCAAATCCAGAAACTCTATCATCACCCCAAAGTAAGAACATACAAGGTGATGTAAACACTTTCACTATCTCAAAAGTCTTGTACGCTGCTACTATGCATGTGTGAATAAAAAGTTTGTGGATGTACTGTCAGTTTTAGAAAAGACTTACTCTTCCTCATATTGAACTCGTTACACTCAAAAGTCTGAAGTGACAATAATACACACATCAACTACATTCCCAGAATACAATTATTGTGAATATATTCAAGAGGACTTTGAAATGAGGCAGCAAAGATTTGAACACATGTAGCTGATAAAAAGCAGAGGGCTGAAGTAACTACTTTTGGAATTAAGTATTTTAAAGCAAATGTTTCATAGGATTTAGAATATATGCCATACTATTATGGAGTCCCAACCACTTTTCTTCATTCTCCATCTGACCACCACAATGAAATGTTATTACCAAGAAAACTTCTGATGAAATGTATTTAGTTCAACCATATGCTTCTGAAAACTAATAACTACCTCCTAATTTTTAAAGGCACCTATTCGCATTTTACATTTAAATAGGAATTTGCACACAGGCTGACTTCATTATCACTGTAGTTTGTATGGCCCCATACAGATTCCAAAAGATCAACAGTATTTGCACAATCTCCTTCCAGTGCCTAGAGTTTTGAGGACAAACTGACCCTAATTCCATTTAAATAATGCTAAACACATATTAAAAAAAACTTAATTTGGAAACTTGAAGAGCTTACAAAACCATGGCTACAACCCCTATATCAAAAATTAATGCATTATTGTCAAGTCTGCAGTAGATAACTTAGTTTAGCTTAGTTTGAAGAAGTGAATAACACTGTCTCCTATAAAACCATCTCTGCATTGGGTTGGCAGTTTGATCAATATGTATTCCAAACTACGTTATGTCACTTTAATCTAGAGAGAAATACTAGTGCTTTGGACACAGAATTCAAGCATACTGCTGTCCTAATACTGTGATTAATGCTGTGAGCTACACCCTGCCTAGCCTTCCTAATCTCTGGGCTTTCTAATTTATAGCAGAGATGGATAGGCTATCAATGGGGAATTATGAGGATTACTAGCTGTTTATCTCTCCTTTACAGAGACACTTTGCTTCTTATGGAATTACCATAAACCCTCCAGCTACAGCACCACTTCTATACTTATCCAGAAGTCTAGCTACCTATTGGATGCAAAATGTTTTGGTAGCCAAAATATTAGAAAATGTTGGAGTCACTGGATGTATTTTTTTCTTTAAATGATTTGAACATACTGTCAAGACCTGTCATGTTACTTCAGTGGTAATTTGTCTGCAGGTTATCTTGCATTCCCTTGAAATCCAGTGCTGTGATCTTGTCTACACTAATTAGAGTTCAGTATTATGGCTTGGAGGTTGCCCTCAAGCATCACCACAGGTGAAAGCATTAAACATGTATGCCAAGCCATTTCTGCACTTGCAGCATGTTATGTAACCCATTTCTAAAGATTTAATTTTTATGGCCACCAGGAACATTACTGACTTTCCTACTGCCTGAAAAATGTAGGGTTTCCTCAATGCTTTTACAGAAAGTCCTTATGCTATGAAGCACAAGTTTCGTTCTGGGATGAAACTACTCAAAGAGTTTGAGGAGAAACAAGTATGTTATTTGTTTTAGTTTCCTGAAGAAGTAAGAAAGGGATCCTGTAACATTTATTATTCATCTGACTTATAAAAATCTGAATCTGTACAGGACAACTTTCCTTATTTCAAAGGAAATTTAAGAATGAGAACCATCAGTAAGATAAATATTACCCCTTGTACAGCATACGTTTAATAATTACCAGAGTCCTCCAACAACACCTTTTAAATATGGACTGCATTTATAGCTAGGGTCTTTATAGCCAGGGTAACTCTGTAATCAAAATTTAATTAAGTGACCATTTGAGCACTAACATTCATCTTATTTGTGCGTATTTCACCCTGCTTAGATACAAATTTTAGCCCACTCTATAGAAGCATGTTATTATTCAACTCTTCATCACTTGCCATTGAGCTAAAACTTTGTCTTTACTGCTTAACCAGCCTGCTAAATAGAAGACACTAAGAACAGCTAATTTAAAAGTTGTCTAATTCTATGCATCAGAATAGGTGCATGCATATTTAAAATCATAATAAAAAGATGTACAACACAAAGATACTTCCACACCTGAAGTCACAACATACTGTCTTGATTGTCATTGTACAGTCATTTGTATTTGTCTAGGCTTACTTTATATTCAAAGAGTGTAACAAAAGAAAATTGCTAAAACATAATTGTTAGTTAAAATAAGAGCTCTTTTATTCTCATTATCTTCATTCACTTGTTTCTTATACCTACACACATCTTTTGAAATACTTGATTTTTTAAGACTTAAAAAACATCTCAACCAGAACCAAACCACTTTATGCCTGAATTCCTTTCAGAACATTATAAAATGTCTCAGCACATAAAACACACAGGTGTAGTCATCCAGGTTCTTCCTTCAAGGTATCACATCTTGTCATAAGAAACAAAAATACAATTACCAAAGGGGAGAACCCCCCACCTAGGAACTCAACAGTCTGTCAGCCCAGTCTCAACTCACATTTGTGCAACCCCGTCATGCCAACTTCTATGGTTTTATCTCATCATCTATTCTCTGGTCAGCTCCTCAGTGAGTATAAAAAAGCAGAGATTAATTCCTAGTTTATCAGGTTTTTTAGTACTTCCTCAGCCGTCTTCTGCAGCACAGGACCTCAACTGCCCACTAGGACCGTCTAGACTTGTCTTATCTAATTAATTCCCCACTGTCATAGTGGCTTTGCACACTGAAGATACTTTGATCTTTTATTTTGTCTGAATAAAGTCATTTAGCCAAAGAGAAAGTTATCTACAGGAAACTTAACAACGCACAGAGAAGATCATATTTATTACCTAGCCCCGTCTCCCACCCTTTGAAAGCCTGCTGACAGAAGGGGTACCATGAGTAAGCCTGTCCTCTGTTTCCTTGAGCCACGTTAAGTCCATGCCTTGGTGTGCTGCAATATCCTACTAGCAGAATGAAATCACTGTATTTTCTTCTGTCCTGGGTTTGTTTGCCTTTCTGGCAGAGCATGCTGAAAACGTACCAGGTTGTTTGAAAGCAGGTTTGGCTAGATACAGAAAGGCAGAATTAGGAACCTTTCCAACAGGTTCTTGAAATCTACTAGCACATTTACATAAGATACGAAGCTTTTACTTTAAAAATGGATCACCTAAATAAGTGTATGTTAATGGCTGAAACATGGATAAGTCACGTTATCAATACAGCTCGCACATTTCTCAGGTGTCCATCACTCTGGTCCCACTAAAACTGTTCCTGTCAGTTCTGATGTTCGTGTCCCAACACTTATTGCTTATATTTCCCTGGTGGCTGCTCCACACCAGACTGTATTCCAGGGACATAACCTGTATTAGTCAAGGGACAACAGCATTGCTTCAACACTCGGAAATAAGCCACAGCTCCTTCGTGCACAAGTAAGATAAAAATGTGCTGCTGACAGCTGCAGCCAAAGAGTCTCCAGCCTCACCAGCCCCGCTGCTCTGGAGAGTACACGGGTGAGAGTGAAGCCATTCACATCCCTTCCAGATCAGCCCTCTGCTGTGGAGGAGTAAGTGAGCACCGCACGCTGAAAGCCTGCGTACAAGGACTTAATGGTGGTTAGTGAGGACACAGCTGGCTACTCCAGCTTTTATGTCCACATTATTTGTTTGGTTTTGCTTTTATGTGCTTTGCTGTATGTATTCTAGTACACCTCTAGTGGGAGGTTAAATGACACAGATATTAAGAAATACACATTCTAAAAATATAGTAAGTTACTAAATTGTATTCCAGTGAAAACACCCTATTTGTATTTCATTTTAGAGGAAATATAAGGTATGCTTCCTGTCACTGCACTGCACTGGATGGCAGGGTGAATTTTACTCGAGTACTATTCAACTATTTTATTCGCATGTGGAACAGTAACACAGATCAAGTGTTTACTGCAGTTGGACATGTCAGTACTCTCTGGATTTTATGTACCTTCCTTTTTATCTGTGAAAACTTGGCAGCATAAGTTCTTGCTAGGATGTGTCTCTAAGGAGTAAATTTTAGTTACAGAAAGACAAATGATCAGGAGAAGGCCTATGAACTACCTAATTAATTTCTTCATATAATTCTGTATTTAGGACATGAGAGTTAAGTTCTGCTGATGGAAAGTCCTGCTACCAAACTGTGTATCAGTCAATACAAAGTTTCTTTGTTTTGGTATTGTTTTATGGAATTCTTCAAAGTAAAGCACACTGAAGACAGATGAAATCACTTGCACTGCCCGTCAGGCAGGACAGCTTCTGCTTGCACATAGAACACAAATATGTGGTCTCTAACAGCGTTAAGAAATTTTGTGCAGTTTAAAGGGATGTAGCACACCGCTAGCCTACAACAGTGGCACTACCCTTAGGTCAGAAGACTTTAAAACTACTGCAAGTATGAATAAAGTCTGTGATGTTTTTAAAAGGGTGAGAAAGTGCTAGAAATTACTTATTCTGCTGCCTTAGAGAATTACAGAACATTAGAAAAATATTTTTGTACTTTTCTAATAATTTGTACTGTTACTACTATTGCTCTAAATACAAACAGATTACTTCAAAACCACTCTTTTCATCCAAACTGAGGATTTCTGTTTAGCAATTAAGAAACACAATTCTGTCATCACTGCAATCAACTAGTCATTGCAAAGTAACTCCCCCTATATTTTCAAAACCCTATAGCAGTAAACCAAATACCCTTGAAAAAGAAAAAGAGAGCTAAATGTGACTGGGTAACAAAGTAGGGACCTGTACTGGCAGGAATACAAGCCTCTCTGGTTTTCTAATACACGTACAAGCTCTGTTCCATTATGAAAAATGACTGCCATTACTAATTTTTTCTCATTATTTGCACAAGATTGGAAATGTGGCACTGTCAATATGAAAGGAATTCGAAGAGACACCTTCCTATTATCCTGCTAGCCTATGTCACAGCACTGTCCATTTTATTTATTACTTCACTGAGCTGGGCTTCCCAAAACAAGCAAGCTGATAGAATTACCACCAAGCAGTTGCCAAAATGATGATAAATATTATTAGAAACTAGTGCTTCTCATAAAACAGAGACATAAAACAGATTTCCTTTGACGTGAGCTGCAAAAATCCCTCCTTGGCTCAGATGCTAGACACTGCTTGAATAACATCACCTGACTCTGAAGACAAAGTTCATGCACTGATCTTTCACAGCTGAGGCCACCATGTAAATATTTTTACCTTTGGATTACCAACAAATGTTGGCAATGCTGACTAGAAATATCTGCACTCTGCTAAAGCTCACTCAGCCACATCTTATTAATGACTTATTTCCTTCAACTCCTTTTCCTTCCCTCTTCCAACCTCCACAGGCACTCCTCCTCCCCATGCCTCCTCCCCTACATCCTTCAGTTAAAAGTACATAGACAGAAAACAGACAAAGTAAATTTTTATACTTAAAACAAAAGATCCACTGTTGTACTGGTAATGACTATGACAGACATTATAGGAAGGAGGGAGTTACATCTTCTCTTCTCCCTCGGATACAGTGATGGGACACATGGGAATGGTTCAAAGATGTGCCAAAGAAGGTTTAGACTGGCTGTAAAGAAGCATTTCTTTATCAAGAGGGTAATGAAACACTGCAACAGGCTTCCTAGAGAGGTGGTCAAGCCTGTCAGTGTTTAAGAGGCATTTGGACAATGCCCTTAACAACATGCTTTAACTTTTGGTTAAATTGCCCAGAATTGGTCAGGCAGTTGGACTAGAAGATCATTGTAGCTCCCTTTCAACTGAAATAGTCTATTCTATTCTCTTGTATCTTCAGATCTTACAGATGAAAGTCTAAGACTGAAAATATAAATCTGAAAGACAACTCTGTCTAGCAAAGAGTGGCATGGTGATAAAGGAAGAAAATATCATTAAAAGTAAGCCATTGCTTACTGGAAAATATTTAGGACAGTCAGGTTAAATGAGGTATAAACTGTAATCAAAATCCATCAAGCTGGAAAGACGGGAAAGAAAATGAAGACACGAGTGCTCTTTGGGGGTGAGAGTAACGCACACTGAATGCAACAGCAGTGAGAATACTAAAACCCACCTAATGCAGATTATATAATGCTGTATAGTCAATCATAAAAGAGAGCTTGCTAAAAGTTAGAAGCATTAGTGTTTGGCCACGCATTCAGCTGAAACAGAAGAGCAAGCCCTTTGTTCCCCACAGGAGCTGCTCTGTGGAATCTGCAGCGCTACCAGCTTTAGGTGCCATTTGGAAAGAGACGAGTAAGAGACTTGGCAAGAAATGGAAAAGGTACCTGCAAGAATAAGTCAAGAAAGCTTTTATTTTATTTGAATTCTCAGCTGTGCTTGATATCACTCACTAAGGTAATAAAGGTGGAAGAGGTAAACAAACATTGTCCCAAATTGCTGTGCAGCTTTATCCTCATGTTAAATCAAATTTTTTTGTGCTGCAACAAAGCTGAATCATTTATAGTATAATTTTGTCTCAGAACTATTTATATTAATGAAAAAGATAATAAATGGATTAGATTCAGAATGATAAATTATCAGATTTTCACTTGTGGTACTTACAATCAAGTATGAATGGCACCTTGCAAGAACATCAGCTACTGATGAAGCTTGTGTTGATTTCACGCCCAGCACTTAGAAATTGACCATGAAGTCAGCTTTGTTTTATTAAGGCCAGAGAATTCATAACAAAAGAGAAATGGCTGTCAAAGTTATTTCCTTTTCTTTGTGAAAATCTGCTGAAATTTTATTACTTTATGTATATATGTTATGCTAACAAAAGGCATCCTATATTTTTTTCATCTTCCCATAAGAATGCAATAGCATAAAGTATTCAAATGACACATTGCAAGAGAAGACATATGTACCACGGGGGCCCGCTGTAGGGTTCTGTGATATTCATGTTACTGCATAACTTGATTTACCCATTAGCAGATAAAGAGGAACTGTTAATTCTCAGGAGACATTTGCTCAGGAAGCTAGAGTGGCCTAGGTTGTTCTGGTTCATTAACGGAGAAAGTTGGAGCTGTACAACCCCTCCTCTTGCACAGCAGCCTAGAGACAGTGCCTTCTTGGGACCACTGAGGCTGCTCTGTGCCACTCCAATAGCAAAAAAACTTTGAATTTAATTAGACAGTAATTAGGAACTACTCTGGCCAGGGAAAAAAAATCCTCAACATAAACCACAGACAACGAAATGGCCCCTGTTCTCCTCCCTCCTGTGCTCCTGGGGCCGAAAAATAATTTCTGGGACCTTGTGTGTTGTGCCAAATGACCTCATACCCACAGGCAGAGCACAGAGAAGCCCTCGTGCTCCTCTTAAGGTGTCACATGGGATTTGGCTGACGTTTGGCAGCTGAGAGTCACAGAATCACTAAACTGGCTCGTATTTGTCATCATGCTGTCTATTCAAAATGTTAATGTTTAAAAAAAGGCTGATCTGGAAGATTCTTTGTATATAATATTACTCTAATTTCCATAGAGCCTCACATTATCCACGTGTCAGAAAAAGTCCGTCAACCAGCATGAAGATTTCAATAGCAGAGAAGCATACAGTTTTGCACAAACATTAAGGCACAAACATACATGAACACATTTTGGGGGGAAAAGAGACAGAGCTTTTGTCCTAATGGCTTTCTATTATTCTATTATTTCTATTCTATTATTTCTATTTCTCCAAATTCTCCTATATTTTAGACAGGAAAACTTTACCATATGTTTAATTTAGACAAAACTTATTTAGAAACTGCCAGCTTTACAGGAAGTTTTGCAGAACTGTACAACTAAAAAAATACATATGATTTGGGCCTTTACACTGTTCTTCTACAGACTCAGTTATAAAATAAATATGGAATTATTTCTGGCCAAAGTAGACAATGACTTCAGTGTAGCAGTGGTCTTCAATGACAAATTGCCTAAATATCCTATTTCATACAGCCATTTTGCACCCTGTTATTCCTGAAAATACAAAAGGTAATCAGTCATCACTCAAGCCTGTCGTTTACTGATAAGACAAGGCTGAGTGTATGATATGTATCTCCATAAACTCAGAAAAAGACCATAATTTTGTTAGACATCATAAGTAAGGACTTCCCATAATAATTCTGTAGGATTGATTTATGCTGTCATGGTCAATCTGGGCATTTATACTTTTGCTTTCTACATTTTTCTTTGGGCGCTTTTTCTTCTATGAGATTAACTTGTTTATCATTGCTGATTTCTAGTGAATATTATATTAAAATAAATTTAAAGCTAGGAAAATGTGTAGAAATAATTTGAGATTAACTGCAACAGATGCTCAAATGCAATTCAGTTTTCTAGAACTGTGCAATCTGACAGCAGTAAAGCACTATAATGTATAGAGGAAGAGTTACAAGTATGCACATTATCAAGAAAGATCTGAGGTGCCCTAATCATAACTAACATTAATGGCAAAACGCAGCTTCAGACTCAAGATGGAATTCTAGTGGCATGCAGGAATAAATCTGAAGAGGACTACCAAAAATACAGAGGTAGAACAGGTAGCCTAGACTTTAATTTTACACATGCTCTCTGTATCTCGTTACTTATGTTCAGTGCTTTCCTACACCATAACTTGCTCAAAGACAATGCTACAGGCAATGAAGTGGGCTGCAGTGGAAACACACATTGCAGAGCCCCTATTTTCTTGGGGATGCCAGGTTGCAACTGAAATGTTCAGCGCTGATGGGGTGAGTAAGACTACGGAAAATGAAGTCAATGTCAAAATAGAACTGTAAATTTCGGTACACTAAACCTAGCAACATCAGTTGTGGCCAATCCAGACATGAATTAAGATACAAAATAGTAAAAAAATAGTTTAAAAGGTTTTGTCCAGTAAGAATATGCTATTGATCTCAGGTGATGTTGTGTTAAAAATGGAGGTTAACAACAAAGGTGAAATGAAAAATATCCTACTCTTTTTATCAGAATATAGAGAACAATTGAAGAATGTAAAGGTTTTACTAATACAATTAATTTCACCAATGAAATAGATTTTTCACTGACTTTCAGCAAAATCATATTGCAAACGCTTACTAAAAGTACACTAATGTTCCTTTTTTTATCTTTTTTTTGGGTGTCTTTTCATATCTACAGAAAACTGGTAGCAGCCAACCTGATGACAAGCTGGTAAGTCTCATGTGGTCAGAGAGAACTTCAAATCCTTTGGGGCTTGGTTTCATCAGACATTAACACTGAATAGCATATTTCATGTTCACAGTTCAATCCACAAGTCCGGGTTTTCAGCTTCCTTCCCTGCCCAGACTAATACTGCCTCTTTTTTTAACTTAACTGTAGTCACACTTGGAATTACACAGCTAAAGCTAAGACAATCAATATTTCTAATATAAAACACCACACTGCAAACGACACAGTTGGATGAAAAGATGCAAGTTACACAACTCTTCAGCAGAAAAGAAAATGCTTGTCTCTGACATTTATCCTTTACACATAAGGATAGCTGAAGAAAAGACAATCAACAATTAAATAATTTCTGGGATTATGTATTATTTTAGTCCAGTTCAGAATTTTTTCCTTTTCCATAACATTAATATTGCCAAAAATAAATCAAAATAACTCTTGAAGTAACGAAAATGCTTTCTTGAGTTTGTTTTTTTTTTTTTTTAAAGGAAAGAGCACAGTTAATCAAAGTACTTCACAATGAGTATATTTAAACACATTATACTTAAAATTTGTTTAAACATATGCTAATAGGTCAGTAAAAGTGCTTCTGTTGGAATCAGGCCCTAAGCAATACCACTGCAGAATCCAGCGAAGCAGAAAATCTTTTGGTTTAAATTATTAAAATTAAAAAATTTATATGTCACATAGTAATCCCTTGGAAATTATATATGTGCACTATAATTACACATTTAACGTTTAACTAATGCTTTTATGAACTACCAGAAAATGTGATTCATAGAATTCAATTTTTCACTACCTCACAGACACCAATAACAAAATATTCAGTCTGAACTTTGCATAGTTCAAGGCATCCAGAGTATATTAGTTTGTGGCCAAAATACTATCTGTTGATGTGAAAAGATGGTAATATCCACTTCTGATGTTCATATTTCCTCTGAAGACTAAATTATCTAATAATCTTTAAAAAATGAAAATTATTTTCCATCATCTTGCATTACATAAAGGACAGATTTATTCATAGGAATTCATCTTCTTATATGGCACAAATAACTTTTTTTCCTCATGTGATTTGCATAATTCTGTTGCATTTCAGGGAACTGTCCACATTCCTCCCCCAAACTCCCTCCCAGCTTACTGTTGCAAAGCTACATAGAGATGCTGAAAACCAGGAGAAGCAAAGAATCCTAAGAATGAGCAAACAATCAACAACCATGTTTAATACTACAAGTTAGCTCAGGAAAAAAAAAAGAGAAAAAAAAAAAAAGAGATAAACTGGTCACAGTTTATAGTGCCACAGAACAATAGAAATTTAGCAAAAGGAGTTATTAGCAGCCCAGAGCAGACAAATTCAGCTTTCCAATAAAAGGAAGACATTTTTAATAGTAGCGATAATATACCAAATAGTAGGGATAATTTACCAAATGAATATGTTAAAATCCAGGACATAAACTTTTTAAGCAACATGCTCATCAAACTCAAGACCTCAGCTAGTGTAAAGTATCCAGGTCAGCCTTCCGAGGCTACTCAGCTTTTTTTATTGTAAGCTGTCCAAATACTTTTAAATTTATTTCAAATTGTAAGAATTTTGTGGTTATATTACACAATTAAATTTTTTAATAATATACTGTAATTGTAAATACTGCAAATTATTCACAGCTTTTAGTCATCTTCATTTCTGAAATACATGTAATGCCTCATAAAGTACATAAAACTACTGGATCTGATTAAGTAAATACTACAAATACTTCAGGGCAAAACAAACTTTTGTCAATAAAATTTAGGTATTTACTGAATTGAGAATAGAACTGCTCAGAATATTTCCAATGAGTTGGTAGTTTCTGGTCAAAAGGTGTTTAACTAGAAAATAATTTTTCTTTGAATAACATACTTTTGGGTGGAAGTATGAATTTCAATGTATTTCAGAGAATGAAGGCAAATCTGATTTCCTTTTAGCCTACCTGGGCACAAAAGTTCCTTTACAATTGGTGTAAATGAAACTACCAAATTCCAATTTGCTTTCCAGTCTTTAAGTTTTTTGTACCCCAATGTTTTTTAGTACGGTTAGACATGCTTTTCTCCCAGAAACCTTCAGCGTGTTTCAAAAAAGTTAGAGCTCTATTCCCACAGTACACTCAAGGTTCAAATTCACTTTGCTGCCTGTTAAGAGGGCTTATACAATTACCTTATTTGTTAAATAAGGTAAAGCTTCCATCAGGGGTCAGTCTCAGAAGAGAGGTTGCTTGGAACAAATGAACAAAAGGGGGGAAAAAAGTCTACTTAAGTACTAGTGAAAATAACACAGAGCTGTTAATCTCCTTTCAATTACTATTAGTTCATTATATTCCCTTCATTTTCAATACTCAAATACCTAGATACATTATGTTTAATTATTGTATGTGACTGAGGAAACTAGGGTGACTTCTATAGGAATTACGAAAAAGATGCTGAATGCAAGAACAGTAAGTGTGTAAAATAAACATAAGATAGTTTATTAAGTACCTTTAACAGAGACAATTCCATAGCAATATTAGATTTTTATTGTTTTAACTTACCAACTATACATTATGACCTGTATGTATGCGCTGTTTAATTCTGCCTCAGATATAAGCCTTATATATTCTCTGTGACGTTAGAAGCTACAAGAGTTCACCTTAATTTTATTGTGACTGTTTTGTAAAATTGAATTCATATCTGAAACAGTCAGCAGTTTATGCATCTGTAAAAATGTAATTTCCAGATAGTGACTTATGTTAAGCATATTGGTTGGAAATGCTTAAATAAAATACTTCAAAGTGATAATAATGATGATAATATGAGGAAAAAAAGTACATATTTTATTATCCTTTTCTCCCTCTTTCTGAAATCTGGTTGACTTTCAGAACTTGAGAGAAAAGCAGTCCCTCTCTTTTAGCAAAAATAATCTCCCCAATTTAAAAAAAAATAAGTAAAAAAAAAAAAAAAAACAACT
>JAOXJM010000012.1:106541241-106555926 GCA_026413425.1 Tringa solitaria | reverse complement strand
TTCTCTGGACCCGCTCCAGCACCTCAATGTCTTTCTTGTAGTGAGAGGCCCAAAAACGGACCCTCGAGGTAGGGCCTCACTAGTGCCAAGTACAGGGGACAATCACTTCCCCAGTCCTACTCACTATACTATTCCTGATACAAGCCAGGATGCTGTTGGCCTTCTTGGCCACC
Source organism: Tringa solitaria (assembly GCA_026413425.1). Taxonomy (NCBI): domain Eukaryota; kingdom Metazoa; phylum Chordata; class Aves; order Charadriiformes; family Scolopacidae; genus Tringa; species Tringa solitaria. The sequence goes on along the minus strand of JAOXJM010000012.1, from coordinate 106,555,753 downwards.
AGGGCCCACTGCTGGCTCATATTCAGCCAGCTGTCGACCACAGGTCTTTTTCCACCATGGAGCTTTTTAGCCACTCTTCCCCAAGCCTGTATCCCTGCATGAGGTCATTGTGACCCAAGAGCAGGACTTGGTACTTGGCCTTGTTGAATCTCATACCATTGGCATTGGCCATTGATTCAGCCTGCCCAGATCCCTCTGTAGAGCCTTCCTACCCTCAAGCAGACCAACACTCCAGCCCAACTTGGTGTTGTCTGCAAACTTATAGGGGGTGTACTTGATCCCCTCATTTAGATCAAGGACAAAGATATTAAACAGCTGGCCCCAATACTGAGCCCTGAGGAACACCACTTGTGACCAGCCACCAACTGGATTTAACTCCATTCACCACCACTCTTTGGGCCTGGCCATCCAGCCAGCTTTTTTACCCAGCAAAGAGTCTGCCTGTCCAAGCCATGAGCAGCCAGTTTCCCCAGGAGAATGCTGTGGGAAATGCTGTCCAAGGCTTTACTAAAATCTAGATAGACAACATCCACAGTCTTTCCCTCATGTAATAAGTGGGTCACCTTGTCATAGGAGATCAGGTTAGTCAAACACAATCTGCCTTTCATGAGAAAAGAACAAAGGTTAGTAATTGTGAGACTTCTCCCAGCTGCTTATAGAATATTTCATCTGCCTCTTCATCCTGCTTGGGTGGTCTGTAACAGACTCACACCATGTTATCTCTCTTGTTGGCCTTCCCCCTCATTCTTACCCATAAATACTCAACCTAATGATTCTCACTATCATTAAGCTCTAGACAGTAAAAACACTTCCTAACATACAGAGCCACTCCACCACCTCTCCTTCCTTGCCTGTCCCTTCTGAAGAGTTTACAGCCATCCATTGCAGTGCTCCAGTCATGCAAGTCATCCCACATTGTTTGTGCGTTGAGTAAGTAGGCACGTGAGATGCTGTTCTATAGAGTTTTACAGCCTGAAAATTACATTCTCAGTGTTTTTTTCCAGGGCAGTCCACTTTAAAAAAAATTAAGTTAATGTCTGAATATCGCTTAAAATGTCACATACAGACACAGGACTGTAGAATATATATGAATATATGTTTCCTTGTCACCTTCCAAAGCTCCTTATTAGACCCATCTTTGAGGCCTGTGGATCACAGTACTGAAAAATTATCAAATAAAGCTGTTTCAACACATGAAATAAGGAACAAAACAGAAGAGGGAGCTGAGAAGGCAACAGGGAGCTGTGATTATACAGAACATTGCAGAATTTGCATATTGTCAACTTGCAGACTCAGGGTGAAATTTTCCTGAAAGATGCAAATAGACAAGAATTACAAGGGATATCAGCAAATTATGGCCATCTGACATAATTAAGATAGATTTCTAAGCTATATGTCTCCTGACGGTAAGAGAAAGGTGTCACACATGGTGCCATATACCTCTGCAGAACCTTTCAAACAACTGCTTGGCAGAAAGAAAGAGTTGTTTAATTGCTTCGCATATTATTTTCTTCAAAGTCATCTTTATTGCAGTGTGGGCAAACACCTAAGAGTGAGCTGAAAGATCATTTTGATGTCAATCAAAATGATTGGTGTCAATAGATAAATAAAATGCTGCTTTTTGAAAGCTGATAAAGGCAAGACATGCAATGGATGGGTAAAGAAGCAGTGGCACAGCAAAATAAAATAGTTTGCCTAAGGTAAAACATCGAATCACCAGCAAAGTTGGGAATACATTTGAGAGTCTAAGGGTTTTCTACAGAATGATCTTCTGGAATATGTTTTCTCTGCAATATCAGACTTGTTTGGCTTTTTTTTTTTAAATAAATTACTAAGATTTATTATTTTCTATATATGCCCACATGACACAATCTGTAAACCTGTAGTCTTCAGAACACCATTAACTATTTTTTTATACTGTTTCAAGCTCCCCATACCACTGGAAATTCATAAAAGGTGGCTATAGAGACATTATCCCCATCTATAACACAAAAATTTGGTGCTGTCTTATGAAATTACCAGCTAGAATGCTTAAAATATACCAAAGGAAAAACATTTCCGTAGATTGTGCATGTAAATTGAGGAACTTGTCCTGGTTTCAGCTGGGAAAGAGTTAATTTTATTTCTAGTGATTGCTGTGAAAGGAATGTCAATAATACCTATTGGTTTTAATTGCTGCTAAATAATATTTACACTATTCAAAGACTTCTTTCGGCTTCCCATAGATGAATACACAGCCAATGAAATATTCCATACCATAGATGCCATGCTCAGTACATAAATGGGTGTTAGCAAGGAGGTGGGAATCCATGACCCCTGCTTGGGATGGAGCCAATTCACCGGGTGATGAGAGTGACCCATGTCATTATTGTTATTATTATTGTTATTTTTCATTTTTGTTACTGTTTCTATTAAATCGTGTTTATCTCAACCCACGAGGTTTTTCTCCCTGTCCCCTTCCTCCCCTCCCTCCACCCCCAACCTTCTCCCCTACCCTAGATGGGGGTAGGCAAGCAGCTGCATGGTTCTAGGTTGCCAGCTGGGGTTAAACCCCATCAAAATCATTGTCTTAAGATGTTAAGTCAAAAGTATAAAGAACGCAAAAAGAGATTGACAAGTTCATGGAGAAGCAAGCTCCTTAACGCTTGATGGTCAGCCCTGGTGTGCCTCATTTTTTACACTGCCAATCACAGCAACAGAAAGATGAGCTGGACTTTTGGTCCCACCCAATATGGCAGCTTCTACTTTTAGCAGAGCACTGGAGAGGATGGAGAGCTTGTACACCCATCGAGTACAAGCTTCTCAACTGGCAACACCTTTCTTCCTGAACAGTCAAATTCATGAAGCAGACATCTAGAAACACCAATCATGCTTTGTTTCATTTATTCTTCCAGGTCTTCAAGGTCATTGACATCTGGTAAATGACCAAAAAATATAATCCTAACTGCTCACTGTTTTGCAAACTAAAAGTAGCAATCTATACTGCAGTTCCTCTGATTGTCTGGGTAAAGCTCTATAGGTTCTTAAAAATGGGTTTTAGCTGAGTACTAAGGCAAAGGAAAGAAGAAGAGACACATAAAGAAAAGTCAAAGGTCTTTTTTTCTAAAGAGCCTCAGTTAGTTACTTCCATGGTTACCTTAACATAGACTATGCATTGTTCGAAATGTTACATTAGTCAAAACAAATTCTTACAGTCCATGCACTTATCCACAAAAACTTGCCTTTTGGACTGGCAGTTCGCAACACCACTAACCACAGTTTGCAGGCAAAGCCACCTGCAAGGTAAAAAGCTAAAAGCCAATTTGAAATGAAGTGAAATTATCAGTAATGGTGTAACATCAGCTAATAGCAATACTCCCGTCCAAATACCCAGAACTGCTTGGCTTTAGATCCCCTGAGCATCTGCTAGAGCATTTGTTTCTTTGGTGGGACGAGTTGAAGGTGTTGAAGCAAGTGCTTAAAATGGGATGTGAGCTTTGAATTTCAAAACTTCATTATGAGGGTGGTTTAAGGCTCACATAATCTCATCCATTTTGTGGGAAAGAAAAGGACTGTTGGGAAAAGCCCCACAGTCTGAGGTACTGGTGCTTTTTTGTTGTTCTGAGAAACATAAATAAAACCTGGCAAATTGTTACTTCACAGGAGTATGATTGCAGAGAGCATTAGTTGCTTTTGACATTTACTATTCTATCATTGCTACATACTGAGCTTTAAATCCTGAGCCATTTCTTTGTCTATTTTCTGTTATCAGAAAACAAATAGGTAAAGATAGTGTGGTGGCCCTAAAGAAGTGGTATGACCTGCACAAGAAAGCAACACCAAATTTCTGTCTCTTTCTCAAAATTTACTTTCTTTCCCAGGGGAAAATATGGTAGAAGTTGATTTTCACAAGAAGAAAATATGCTGATTTGGGTAGCATTTAATAATTTAATTATTAGTTTTGACGTGAACAAATGTTCAAATTATGAGAGATTTTTAATGTGTATTGTAAATAAATGTCTCCTCTATAAAGCTGTCTGTTTTTCTGTGTGCTTTTAAACTCTCCTAAATATGATTTTGATAATGTAATCAGCTGCTTGAATAAACATAACTTAATTGAAGTAGTATTCCAAAGAGCATTATTTCTATTATTATAACTTCCCTGGTGTGTAGCTGTAAACAGACAGATGAATGACAGCAAATGACCTAGATAATTGTGTTCCAATAGCTGTCACTCCTTAGTCTTGACCTTCTGACACTGTTCCAGCTGTGCAATAACTTGTCCCAGCATTAAGGAAGAGACAATCTCAGGCTATTCTATTCTGGGCAAACTACTAGTGTTTCTCTGCAGACACACAATCTCATAAAATTCATGGACTAAAATGTATTTCTAATATAAGATCAAAAGCAATATTGAACTTTTCTACAGCTTCTCATTTCCCACTATAAAAGTAAGTAATAAATAAAGAATTATAGTAGTAAATTAAATGTTATGCAGACTTTACGGGTAGTTGTATGGTTTTGCATTTATTTTGAGCTTTGTAACACAGAAAGCACAAGCCTCATCAAACCTCATTCTTAAGGAATCCTATTTCCAGTGCCTTTTAGTAAACAGAAGAAAGAGAGATAAATGACAGGAAGTAGTTCTGAATTAATGTATTCAGAATTGTAATCTAGATTCTCTGTAATTCAATGCACAGTGGTAATTCACCAAAAATATGCTGGGCTACAAAAGAAATCCCAGAATAAACAAGGAATAAGTAAAATAGGATGAGAAGCTATGACCACTGATGAATCCCAGTGTATACAGAGTACCCATTTTTTTACCTAAGAAATCAGTCTTACAATGCTGGGTGGTGTCTGCATTCAAGCACTTTCTTGCAAACACAGTCAAGAAGCTTAATACAAAACCACACCATTAACTTACATAACTAGAGACTGAATTCAGTTATTCTGCTATGTAGCCCAGAATACTCCTACATTTTCAAACAAAAACAATCTCTATTATTAAGTGGCAGAAAATGTTACCAAAAGTTTTAAAAGCAAACAAAACCACATGTGCTGGAGCAGCATCAGTAGTAAAATGCAGCTTAGCCTCTGCTGGTTTTTCCAGATTCTGCTTGCACACTCTAGCAAGAGTGAATAATCTATTGTGATAGGGAAGAGGAACTGGAAAGCTTTTCATCAGTCTCATTAATCATCACAGCAAAAAGCCAGAAATAAGGCTTTCTGCCAAGAGCATTGCATTTTAAAATCCTGTTAGAAGAAAGTTCTCCCACGAAAAGATTCACCAATTTGTCCTTTCATGCTTACCTATTTCTTTACATTACGTTTGGAAATCACTGCTAGAGCAGTGTGTTGTGTAACAATAAACCCATGAGACAGGGGGGCATATTTTCATACAAGGTCCAACTACTGTAGCGCTGTATAACAAATTACATGCAGTTTAATTATAAAGTCTTAATTTAAAAAATAGTTGATGTACAACTATATAACTGAGTTTATATTTAAGCCAGAGAATTTTCTTGTGATGTTTTTCTTGTTTGTTTTAGGACTTACTGGTATTGTTGTCAGTAAGTAACACATAAATACAACCGTAAAATGTTCAGAAGATTTTTTTCAGATAGACACCATGCCCACCTTTAGGAATGCTTAAATGATTATGAGCAATGGGTGCTACTGGAAGGCTAGAGTAAGGGAAGTCCTTATTCTGTAAGATAATGCCCTTCAGGCAAAGAGTGACATCCTCACTGAAGAGTCTGAATAAAAGGTGAAGCATCTGTAATGACCATACCATATTCAGAAATGCACTATACTAGACTTCACTAGATTCACTGAGATAACCAAAATGTAATTTAATATATTTTACAAACAAGATCTAGCATTTAAGGCTCATTATGAAACCTAATGACATCCAGTGTTAAGTTGTTCCCGACAACTTTGACTTAAAAAAAGAAATAAAAAGAAACCTTTACTTTATTTTTGGCTAGCTTTTTTGATATTGTAGTTAACTTTCCTACATAGCAATTTTGACACTAAGATGACTCCATTTTGAACCTAGACATGATAAGATGGCACCTTGTCTCTGCAGAACACCTGCAAACCTCGCTAAGAGAGACCATGCAAAACATAGTGCTCCAAACAGAAGCAAGGTAAAAACCTGCAAGAGCTATAGGAAGGAAGTAAAAGAATTGAGATCTACAAAACTTAATTCCTAGTGAAAAATTTAGGAAGCTCAAACCACTTGAAAAAAACAAAATCCAAAACCAAAGAAACAAAAACCCAAGCCCCAGTGAACCCATGCCTAGATCAATGTAACTGCACACACAGAGTTTTCTCGGTTCTCTTCCCACTCAAATTGCACTAGGTGGTGTCATGTGACTCACAAAAACAAATAAATAAAAAAATAAAAAATATCACAAATTGGCCTTGTTTTCTATCACTGTAATTCAGAGTTATGAAAGAAGTGCAACTATGAGATCAAATTGTAGACTGAAGGACAGAGATCACAGAGTTAATAAACTATTAGCTTTCATTTAAAAAACATACCTAAGCTGCTGAGAGCCTCTTGAACAAAAAGGCCTCTATCTATATAGTTAACACTTTTCTCAAATAAGCAGTGTGCTCCTATCGGAGTCAGTAAAGACAGTGTCAGTTTTACTCAATTTTTTGCTCCGACTTTATTCAATTTTTGGCTCAGGTTTCTCCTTTGAAGGAGGAACCTGTGTAGGTAACTGCACAATTTAAATAATCATTTCAGAAAACAAGTGCAAACAAGAGGGTGATAAAAGGGTGGAATTTCATCTATTAGAAATTTGTCATCAATTCCCTGGGTTCAGAATTTCACACAGCTATATTTGAGCTGATGCATTTTTAAAAACCAAAATCAGTATAAACAATAAGATCTTTCAGTCTTCTTTTTTTTCCCCCATTTTAATGGAAATGAGTGATAGTAGATTTTTTTGAGGCTATTGCCTATCATTTCTGAGGGGAAATTACTTAAATCCATGCGCTTGCTGACTGCTTTGTTAACAGTTACTTCCTCACCTAGCCGAAGCCAAGAACAATCTAATCCACTTTCCTGCCAATGCTGAATTGATCCTTTTTGTACTTATACCCTAGCTAGATTTACGTGACCAAGCATCGATGTTTTAGTTCCATCTCTCAAAGACACACACCCCCCCTGTGCCTAACAGTATCCATTGAGAGTGGATTATCATAATAACTTCTCTCAGACTTTCTTGTCCTTGTGATTTATTTTTACCTGCAAGCAGGTCTTGGCTCACAGAAACTATCAATGGCAGCAGCATCTAAAAGTATCTGTGTCTTATTCACAAGGAGGGGATATATACGTAATTTCTTTCAACATTAATGGGACATATACGTGTCCTTTAAATTAATGGAAAAAAGGACAAAAGGACCTTAAAGTTGTCACCAGGAAAACAGAGTAAATCAGACACTGGAAAGACATGGGAGAAGTTTATCTTTCCCATATATATACAAAACTCTCCAACAAAACATTTTTGTCTGTTGCTTAATTTAACATCCTTGATCCTGAGATATTCTAATATTTAAATGTTTAATGAATACCTTTTGAAACTAAAAAGAAATATGCTTAAAAGCTGACCTCAAAGAATGCTTAATGGGGTCTAGATAAAATGTCAAAGCAATTTGTTGTGATCTTTACTGTTCTAAGTCCTTGGCATTACTGGTAAGTCCCCCTCAAATGAAGTATTTCAGGCTCCTCAGAAATATAGTGATGTTTTTAATAATGGACACATAGATCTGTTGCAGCTCCTGTTTCTGTATGTAGTGTTCTAGCAATGGATAATGTACTGAGCAATGAAGGACTTCTCCCCTCAAGGAGCATAAAACTCAAATGGCGAAGCAGGTTCAGTGTGGAATAACGTAGTTCAAATAGTGACCTTTTTTTTTTTTCTACACAAAAACAAAGATAAAGTGATTGTTTGGGTACTTTTAGAGAAAAGGGAGACAAGTCAGCATCAGCAAAATGCATCATCAACTTTTTAATACCATATTGCCACTGTGTTAACAGACAGGTAAGAAATGAAGTTTACAACTGAGGTTACTAAGTGACTTCCACAACGAATAAAATAAGCTTCAGCTAAAATGGGAATTCCACCCCCCCCTCTTCAAAGCAACTTGGGCATCTATACAATTGAAAACACACACACAGTGTATTGCCTTGGAATAGAGATGAATAGTCTGTTCTCTACCCTGTGAGCATTGCAAGGCATTGAGATTCAGGATTTCGGAGTGGTCTGCCTTTGACAAGGCCATGAAACGTATTATTTGCACTTTGTAAATTAAAACTTTCTTTGTCCTATATCCTCCAGCTAAGATGGAGGACAACTGTATTACAGACTGCATGAAAGTAAGTCTTGGTCATAAATTTACATGTTCTCAGCAAACGAACAATGAAAACTCTGGTTCACCTTTTAGAGAAGTGAATTTCAGACATAGAAATCTTAAGACACCGGCCCAATATCACACCAAAACTCTAGGACAGAACCTACCGTTTGTTTTAAAGGTCACTGCCTGACCACAGCAGCCTTTGGTAAATCACAACTCTGTGTTTCAAGTGCATTCACCAAAGAAACAACTTTGGACAAATCTTATCGTGTGTTGACTCTTTTAATCAAAGTACTTGAGGTGTATCAAAATCACAACATTTTCAATTTGATGTGAGTTTAGAACAAATATACACATTCTGCCTGTGGCTACAAACTGGCAGATATCATACCTTAGATATAGAAAAATACTGGCAGATACTGTAACAGAGTTAAAGAAAATAAAAAAAGATAACACTGACATAACAGGAGTATCACAGGTAAACTGTTTAGGTAAACACAGGTAGCCTATTAGAAACATAGCCTACAAAAATTGTGAGTGGGTTAACTGTTGTGAGAATAAATGGAACAGAAAAATACATTTTAACTTTCTCCACCAACTTTTCTCACCTGAATATACCTAAGTAGAAGAAACTTCCTTTTTTAAAGGAAAACCACAACAGCATAACTTCCAGCATTGTGCTGGAAAGAAAGGAGGCTCCGCTTCCTCCCCAGAGGCTCCTGATAGAAGATCTTACAGAAGAAAAAGATGAGACCACATTCCAAACCCACAGGGTCTAAAGCCTTGCAAACAAATAAGGCTTGCAATTGATCATCTGGGTGAGAAAGAACAACAGAGGATAGGAAAAGAAGCTGTACTTTAATTTCTGTGTGAGACTTCTAAGAAGGAGAAGAAAACTTGCTCCAATTAAGAAAATTTCAACGCCTCAAGCCAGAGTAACTTTGATCTTATTCTTTGCCAGAGAAAAGAAATTTCATCTCTTTAAAGCTTCAACCAAGTAGAAAAAAGTTATTAAGGAGCAAGAAAACTTAAATAAGAGCCTTTTAGAGAGACCAAGGGCAAACTGACAGGTATAATATTTTAATTGATTGCCTACATCAGAGGAATTAAAATAATAACATATCTCTATTGGTACAACAGTAGTCGTATATATTTGTCTGAGAACTGAGTGGCCTAGAATATGCAAAATTTCATCGTAGCTTTTTCATTTCTACTTTACCTTTTAGATTTGAAGAGTCTTTTTTTTTTTTAAACAGTGTCATTTACTACTTAACACTTACAATATTAAAAAGTATTATAAAAAGTATCTTATTAAATTATAGCAATGACTTTTGAACGTGTACTTAATATTAATTTACAGCATTAGATTGACAGCCTAATAGACTCAGATTCTATAATGGTCCTCAAAAAAGCTACCTCCCAGCCAAAAGCAGTGAGCCCCATCCCTAACCCAGAAGCAACCTTCCTTTGCCATACCACTTAGTACTGATGTCCCCCAAAAATGCTGGCAAGGGCTAGCACAGATGCCTCCTGAAAGTATTGGGGCAGGTGCTACCTACTGTGATGGTCCCTGGTGTGATGGACTGTGATGGTCCCCAACCAAGGCACAAGGCAGATTTCCCCAGAGCAGTCAAGTAACAATAATTTTCAATCACTACTAGTGACTGAGGACTCTGCAGTAGTACTTAGAGCCCCCGAACAACTGCACACTTTTCCATCTTCCAAAAGAGATGAAAATCTTTAAATAAACAACAACAAGAAAACATTCAAAACCTCAGAGGAGAAGACGTGGCTGTAGCAAGCATGAGGTGAAAAATAACAGGATGTTTTAAACTATATAAGCTAGATATTAGCAGCTAATCCATGTGGTAAGCTTACTTTTGCCATCTGCCTGACCATTAAGGTCAGGAAACTAGCAGTGGTTTATAGATTTCAATCAGCTGTTTCTCCCAACCCATTCAAACAGCAAGGGCTGTAGTAAAGGCTAACAGAAAAAGATTAATTTGGTTAAAAGAAAAATAAAAAAATATAATGGCATCTCTAACTAAGGGCATCTGTATCTTAAAGGATTAAACTTAAGATGAGGAACTTCACTACCATGTGTTCATGTCTGAGCCAACATAGCCAGATTCTACCATACACGCTTGAGTTCCTGGTGCCTCAACTCTGACATAGTTACATAAGCCACCTTTAATGTGTACAACCTCAAGTCGAAGTAAAATTAATGAACCCAAACAAATCTCAGAGGTAAGCAAGTTCAGAGTCAGACCTTGACATTTTTTCATGACAGCTGTTTGTCTCAAGGTGGGGCAGTACGTTATCCTCAGCTGGTTCTTCAGATCTCTGCACTCTCTGCTGTTCCTTAAGGATTTGTATTTATTTGTATTTACTATTCTGATTTCTGCACTGGTATCTTACTGGCCATGATTAACTAGTGACATCATGATGCATATTATACAATAGAAAGGTCTTTATTTTGCCCTTTTAAATGCCCACTTGCAATTTATTTGAAAAAAATCTCCGTAAGACAATGGGATAAGAGGAAGACATCATTCATTCACTGGGGAGGCTCGGGGTCAGATTACTGAAAATATTTGCCACAGACAACTGAAGCAAAAAATGCATGATTTCTTGCTTTGTGAAATCATCAGTTTTGACTTTTATATTATTAAATCCTTCTGTAGACAAACTAACACTTATGGACTTAGTCATTCCATAAGCTAATCAGCACCTAAAATCTTTTTCATTTGACTTTGAATGATATCTTAACAACTTAATATCAGCTCACACTGAAAACCTGATTAGCAGAGACAGGTGACAATAGCAATGAATTCTAGTGTGTGTGGGACCATTACTATGCTGTTAAAATACAAAAGGAAAATATTACCTCCTACAGCTTTTGCTTTTGAATTTGAGGAAAAGCCCATGTGAAGATGTTTTACATGGAATCCAATTTGATCTCCCTTGCTTATCTATAGTCTGCACCTGGATCAAATGAATGAAGACTTTTCACTTCCCAGCATATGGCCTAAATCAGAATTCCATTACCATTACGAATGAATGTATTCTGAACCTTAATTATGCACAAACAGTATTCTTCTGAACAGGAAGATCCAGTAAGCCTCCAACCTATCAAAGAAAAAGCTTGTTATAGCTACCTAATTTAAAACATAATAGTTGCTTCTAAAGGGCGCCTTGATTTGATTGTTAAACTGTCCCATTAGCCTTGACAAAATAATACATTTATTGTGGGATATTATTCTGCATTTTGTGGAAGGTCTTCCAGACATACTGAAAAGAGGCATCACAGAATTTACATTGGTACTGTTCTGCAGATCATAAAATACTAGCACAGGAACAAAGGGAACTGATTATAAGGAGTTGCCAAATGAACGGGATCAGCCTGTTTTTCCCTCAGATGTTGGTGACAAACAGCTATTGATGTTATTAGCATTAACAAAACTCAGTGAAGGAGTCTCTACTTTCAGTATTTTATATAGCACTGCCATAATGACAGGAGAAACAGTACCAAGATCATTCCATGGAAGCTTTCAATTGAGTTATTTTGCAACAGTAAATAAGAATGCCTATTCTCTCCTCCATAGCTGATGAAAACAATGCACAGAGTCATTGTACAACATGCCCAGGAACACAACTTAGGACTCACTAAGGAAGGATATCCTGACATAAATGCAGGAGCCTTCACATTTTGATTTTATCTATGTCAGCTAGATTGCTGATGCTACCTATATGCTTTCTATTACACAGATACTGTCAATTAAAGTATAATTATATTTTTCATTGCTATTCCCTCTACATGCATGCTATGCCTCAAGTCATTATCACACTCATTAAAACACAGCAGTACTGTATCCCATGTCAGCATTTAAATGAAGTATGAGGATATATAACAATACAATTAACAGAAGTATTCCCAATGAATGGGGCCTTGAAAAACAAAGAGAAGCCTTGATGGGAATGATTCTGCACTTGAGGCCTACACACAGCAATCACTAAGGCTTTTCATCTTTCTTTTTTAAAGAGAATTGACAAGCCTGACGGAAGGAGAAAGAGAGAGAAGCCACAATTTTGAAGCTTCATTTTTATTCAAGATGTAGCACAAGGACATCCAGAGGCAGCCTAGGAAACACGAGATTCAGAAATGAAGCCTGATTTAGTAGCTGAATCCATTTATTCTTTTTGAGGTTCTGCATAGCACCTGACATGAGGTCTCTCTCCTGACTCAGGTCTTTCAGAACTTTACAAATAAAAATAACATGTCGGTATGAACAAGAGCCCCATAAGACAAAACAAACAGTAAGTTTGTATCTTATATCAAAACTTGTGTGCTTTCTGCTCATGCAGCAAATACCTCTGTGTATTTATTTACCTTGGACAAGATGAAAGGTCACTCATTATGTGCATAATAAGTTAATCTCAATTGTAATTCCACTGCAGAAAAAAAATCCTTCATTTGAAGGTTAACTAGATTCAAAATAACCCAGTTCTCATCAGGGTGTTGCATTTATTTCAATTAAGTCAATCAACTTAACAAGGATTTAATTAAAAACAAGTTAGCAAGTCAGAAGAAGTATTTGAAATGTAATTAATAAATATTTTAAATAAGCAAGAGGTAGCCAAATCAAATATATAATTTTAAATGCACTGGCCTGTAATTTCTTTGCAGGTACTTGCTGGTCAACAACAAAAAGCCCTCCACCCCAGGAATCCTGGCACACAGCTCATCCTTGCAAAGACAAATGAACGCAGTGCCCAGGAGGTGTAATATTAAGCTTTCAAAGAATTAGGTAGAGAGATGAGTACCTATTTCCATTTGCTTTACCAGAGGGAGAACCTAAGGTTTGCCCACATTTTCTTTGCTCTATTTCACCCGTTGCTGTTGGTACAAAATAGCTGTTCGAGGCAATTAAACGAAACATAAAGTGCCTTTTCGGTGAACTGATGTGTTTCATTAGTTGTGCAGTTTCTTTCCTCTGCGAGCACTCTGCGAGCTAGCAGAGCGGGGAGCAGAACACTAACAAACAAAACCAGACAACCGTCAATATGAAGAGGTTAGTGTTCATGATGGCCATGCAATCTCCCAAAAAGCATCAGTAACTTACCTCAGACGTGTTCCCATTCTGTGCCTTTACATTGTCTCTTGGAAAATTATGCATTCCTGGGTTTGGAGTCTAACATCTATGCTTAAACCTCTGCCTCCCACAGTGTTCTTCAGTGTTTCCCACGGATCTCTCTCCCATATAATACCATTATATTGTCTCCCTTTTTATGATGTACTTGGAGAAGAAAAACAACAAACCAACAAAAAACCAACCCCCTTCCAAAAAGCCCCATACAAAACCCCACAAGCAAGACTCCTGCTCTCCTTAAGCCATCACTAAAAATAATTTATTCTGTTGTCACCAGTGAAGACCAATTTAATTATAATACGACAGATGTAAGCATATTTCAAGTAAACATACTTTTAAGTTAAGGGCATATATATACCCAAATGAAAGTTTTTGTCTACTTCCATTGTTTACAACTGACTGAGCACATTTTCTTTCATGTATTTGAAAACAGAAGCACAAAGCTTAAGACAAGAATGATCAAAAGTGTCAGCTCCTCTTGGGCAACCAAATTTGAGAAGCCTATGCCTGATCTTTCAGATTACTTCATGCTATATTTAACTTTTCACCTTCAGACTACAGTTCCTATTAAATTGGCCCCTGCTAGAGCTATAAGTGCTCCAAACTTAAGTAAATCAGCCTGATTTCTGATGTTCATGATGTGAATCCCTCAGAAAATAAGCAACACAGAGCAAGGAGTTATACTTGAGAATTTTTATATTTATATGATTTTTCCCAGCCTCATGGAGGAATTCCGGGCAGAGGCAAAGCAAAAACCCAATTAGCCATATCACAAACACAGTCTTCTACTTTACTCACTATGTGTTGCCTCCACTATATTGACTCCTAAAGCAAAACCACCTCACACAGTGAGCTAGAAAAGTTTTCATGGAAAGTATGGGCGGGGGGAAGCTTCTTTAAGCATATGTAGATGTATCATAATGTGTATGCACAAAGGTGCTAAAAGATGTCCCTACTCATTGCAGGGGAGGTTGGACTAGATGACCTTTAAAGGTCCCTTCCAACCCAAA
>JAOXJM010000012.1:106511324-106526189 GCA_026413425.1 Tringa solitaria | reverse complement strand
AAAAAAACAAAAAACATAATCCAAATTTTGGGCCTTGAAGAGGTGAACACAGAGTTTGAAAACACAACAGAAAACATCATTTTTTGAATAAAGTTCAGCTTTTGAAAAAGATTTTTAAAAATTATTTTTGTACAGTTGATTTTAACAATACCTCTACATGGTACGAAGGTAGCTTTGATGCTAGCATATTTATAACGATGTTTTATTCATGTATTTCTTTTGTAGCTCTGTCACTAAGAATTGAATCAGCTACATACAACTTAATTCTTCCACTGATAGTTGTGCAATGAGGAAGGTATTATTACTTTCTGATTGCAGTAAACCAAAATGAAATATATTACCTGTCTGTCCTACTATAATTGACAAATGCAGTGAGTGTGAGATATGACACGTGTGGCTACTTTTCAACAGAAATGTCATGCATATGGAGAACTTTTTGTTACCTATATATATAAAACAAAGATCTCTGTATTTTTCAAAACCATATATACATCTGTAGATTCAAGATACTAAACTACAGTGTCCCACAATCCTTCATACTTAGTTGCAGTGAAAATTTTGTGATAACTTTAACTAAAGGAAAAGAGCATGTTGTGGGTCCGAAAATTTCCATACCTAAACACTGGAGACATTGGAGGTTTCACTTGTTTTGTTGTGTTTTTTTTTTTTAAATCAAAACCAAAAGCAAAACCACAAACAAGCCACAACTCTGTGTCCACTATTCCTTTCTGCTGTGATCTGAACATCATTTTAGAGAGGCACAATGGGGAGATTTTTTTTTTTTTAAATCAAAGGAAATGAAGAATCAGATGTTAAATTTCTCCTCGGATTATATGAAGATTTCAGTTGAAAGCATTTTTAATTTTTTGGCAAAGCATCTTGCCAATAGCTGTGCATGATGACAATCCAGAGTCACATGAAAAAGTAGAGCATGGTATTGAAAGAGCATGGTATTGAATACTTCATGATAGGGTTTGCAAGTTCCTAAATTATCTTCAAAGAAAACTCCATGTTACCTTTGCTCTGGAAAAAAAGAAGTAAATGACCAACTAGAAAAATTATGCAGTGATAATGCTCTTTTGTTTCTGTGCCATGAACATGAAAAAACACGACACTGATGCCACCTTAACTAGAAGACAAACTCCCAAACTTCATGTCCTGCCACTCCAGGTAAGACATAAGAAGAGCCATTACACAGCCCATCTCCTGCAGCCCCTGCATAAAAGTGGCATCTTCCTTACATCAATACTAAAAGCCTAAAAAAAAATAATTTGTAGAATGTGCAAATTACAGACTCCGAAGGACATACAGTCTTAGATTTATGTGTAAACAGGAAGTTTTAGAGAGGAAAAAAACCCCAAACATCAGAAGATTACTTTTATGGACTACTCTAGACATATCAATTTGATTTCTAATCTGATACCATTAATGTCTTTGGCATGTTTTTCCTCAAAGGAGTCTGGCATACCTTAAAAGCAAGCAGTAAGAGTAGTTTCATATCAGAGGTATTAAGAACAAAATCTGTAACTCTGGAAATGTAATGGGCTCCTCAATTTGTTCTAAGTGTAAAAGGAAGTTAAGATCCCTTAGAAGCAGAAATTACTGCTCTAACTCATGCAGATGCTGCTCTGGTGCTGTTGAGTGATGCAAGGAGAGGGATTCTCCTGGTGGCTAAAAGCAATTTTGAAATTGTTGGTGTATACGCAAAAAGACAAAGACAAAAACATCACAGATGTAGCCAGAAAAGGCAATAGAAAGCAATGAAGTGTCAGAGGAACACTTGTAATACAAGCATAGAAGAAAGCTCAGAGAGTCCATCTCAAGCATAATCTTGGCACTAAGGAGAATTTTGAGAATACAGAATAAAGAAACTGCTCCCTTTGTTATTCCTTTGTCTTTTATTATTTTGGAAAATATAATTTTGTGAAGATTTGTTTTGCAAACAAATAAAGATGCATCGAATATTATAGGCAATCCTCTCATAACTTTTTCTTCCCAACACAACAACCTGTAAGACTTCCAAAACTGAGTAACCATTTAGTTTAAAAGAAAGCAGCTGGACTACAGCCAAATTTGACACCGATCCTAATTATGTTTCTGGTATTACAGAGATCCAAAGAAAATATGACCCTTAAACCACTTAGCATCCCAAACAATATTTGAAATAGCTAGGTATAACTCTGTCAAACTGCTCATAAAGAATGTCAGTCCTTTGCCGTTGTAGGCACCGACAAATAACGCTGAAATCTCCTTTGGAAGCACTGTTAAAAGAGAATTACGTATGACATCTTCTTGACCAGTTGCTTGTGGTTTTACTGGGGATTCAGCTAATGCCATAGGCTTTTGCCAGCTGGCAGTATGAGCAGTGTAAAACGTCATTCAGCTTCACTGTCTTGACCACTGTGCTCCACAGAGCAGAAAATGGAGTTTGACAGATTTGAAGGAGGTTCTTATAATTTACTATAATTTATATAAATCATTATACATATGGCTTTAAAATCTCACCTGTAACTTCCAAAGAACTATGGCTGTCAGTGTTGTTATTTTATAACATAATAGGAAAAAAAAATAAATTATGAGTTTAGATCAAATACTCATTTTCATTCCTGTGGACAGAAGTGCTCTCATTATTTCTATCTTTAATCTAATTTTAAGAAGAGTTTAATTTCTAAATCAACTAGCCTTAATTAAGATGACATTGACTAGTAGTCTTTATTGGCTTAAGACTTTTCTGCTAGAACTGCCATTTATTGGAAATAGCTGGGTTTTAGGTGACTTTTGATTATAAAATATCCGTTTCATGAACTTTCTATAAGAATTTAAACAGCACTCTACTGTGTTTTGCTGCTGTACATGTTGTTTTCAGGTTGCTACCTCCACTGTGTTGGGAACAGGTATGTCAGAAGCCAAGCCTCTCCAGTACCTTGGTGATGCAAACTGTCCTAAATCTGGAGAATCCAGGACTTTCTGCCATGGGAAGCACTGTCTTTCCAGGGTTGCCAGAGATGCTGTGAGGCACCCTACCTGCGAAAGCCTTCTTCGAGTTCCTGGCTCCAGAACACATGACAATTCCTATCTGCATTGTCAAATTATTTCCCTTCCTGTTTCACTGCACAGCCCTTGGCCTCTCAGTGTCCACACTGCACGCATATTTGTTTGCACACATGTTCCTACTTAGAGCAATCCAAGCAGTTGCCTTGGTGAGAGAACCTGAGCACAGAGGAAAAGACAACATGCTCCACGATCTGCACAGTACAAACACAGGCTTGTTCACATCAGCCACTGCAAGTCCTGTTTCTTGGCCCGCTACCCAAAGAGCCTCCCGAGGGCAGTGTGTCTTAGTCTTCAGCTATCCTTTCTGAAGCAGATACTTTCTTCACGAGTCCAAAATTTTCCATAGGCCAGACAAGCCGATTTTAAACCTCGATTCATTTGTGACAAAGAAGTCAGGGTTGGATGCAGGGCCTGTGATAAAACCCTTAGATACAACTCTGGAAGTGCCACTGGGAAGCTACCCTCTCTTCAGGCCCCCTTTGTACCTCTACTGTTGAGGCCACCAGATTAAGAACTATGAGAGGCTTTGATGGAGCGCACTACAGCCTCCTCTAAGCCTTTAATATTTACACCAATGGTGTATTACTTTTTTTTGCATATCATCTACTTCACTGACTTATTTTTATGACAATCACTGGGATAAAATGCTAATGTACTAAATAATTTCTCCCATCGTTTATCTTGGGTTTGAAATATTTGGGTGCAATCAGATATACTTGGTCCTTTAAGGAAAAGTGTCTGTGATGAGATATTTAATACCTACACAGAGTACATTTTACTCTCTAGTGGCAATTATTTGAAGATGAAGAGAGGGCAGGAAAGCCTCATTTCACCATAATCTTCAAGACCTTGGTAATTTTCTAGTTGCTGAGAACTCTTTTTCAAGAACTCTTGAACACAAAAGTATATCAAGTCTAGAGCTCATCCCATGGTTTTAGTAACATAGTGGCTAAAAGGAAACACAGATGGCTATTAACAACTTGGTTAAAGTTTCAACAAGTATCACAAAACCAAAATACAGAACTCTTGCAATTTCTTTTCCCTCACAAGCTAAAACCCCCAGACCTCTTCATTCAACTGTTAATGGGCTCACGTTACTGGCAGGACACTTTTTAGATTCTCTGCAGCTATCTTGACTTAATAGCTTCTGAAATTGAACATTTACTTAATGTCTTCCTTTGTTGATTTATTCAGTTTGTAAACTGACCAATGTCTGTTTATCAACCCAAAGAAATGACATTACATAACAGAATTTAACACTGACAACCAGAATAGGAATCCTTAAAGAAGCCTAAAATGTTAGCTAAAAGTAGACTAAAACTACTAATTGAAGCAAGACCTACTAATTACAGTTCAACAGGTACTCAGTCTCCCAAGCAAATGGCATGCAGGCATCAGAAATTGCAACTACTGAGCTATAGGATAAAGACTACAGTGATTGACTGCTAGCTTCTATTCCATAAGCAGCTTCATGGGGAATGGAAGAAGGCATACTGCAAAGGTATCAGTGAGGATTTTCCTTTTCCAGTAGGAACTTCAGTTCAGGAAATAAGAGCTGTAAACACACCGTCCTGCCCCCCCCACCCCCCCGCCATCCCGTGAAATTTCAGTCTCCACCATGAGTGCTGTCAGCTTCAGGCATCTAGTTCTGCCTGAGTGCCCTCCTGGTGGCCCCATGGTACAAGCTATTTCCCCAAATATATGGGACACAATCATGTCCCACTCAGTTCCTGGTAATATACTGACTGATTTTTGAACAAAGAATACAAAAATGATAAGAAAACATTGACTGGAACAGCTTCCTAATCTGCATTTTCTCATTTGTTTTTGTACACCTGAATGCAGACTGTACACACAGTTTGATTAGTCCTGCTGTGTATGTCTCAGGGTATTCTAATTAGTTCCAAAGAAATCAGAGACTCAATTCTGTGTTGCATCTAAACTCAGGAACTATTTCCTTATACCTTTTGATTGTCAAGAAACAGCATCACCCACTGCTTTTGGATTCCATAGCAGTTTTCCAAAAATAAAAGATTAAACTCAAAAGCTGCTGGTCAGCCCAAGTGAGGTAAAATGAGAACCAACAAGCAGCTTCCCTTGCCTCCTCTCCAAGTGTCATCACTTCAGAGGAACAGTTCACACAATGATCAAAGAAAAAAGAAATTTCACATAATAATCAAAGAATTAAAATACAAGAAAAGACTACTGTGTCCATAACAGTACTTGTCTCTTTAAACTTTGGCCTTTAAAAATTTCAGATTTCAGAAAGGGAAAAAGGTCTTATGGCTGCACAGAAACACGAGAGAGGAAGGCATTTGCTCCTCCTCCTGCCTTGCAAGAAATATTGGGAACAGCAGTGTCCCCCGTAAAAGCTACTTAAATGTCTTCATTTGAACAGAACCTGACACATGATTTCTAATGCTTCGGACAGTTATCCAAGTCCCACTTCCAGAACAAGAGACATGAAAAAACCCCAACAACCTGCGCCCTTACTTGGGTTGCAATGGGTAGGACTACATAATAAAGGAGGAAAGCAAAAGCAGACCACGTCTTACACACAAACGCCCTGCTCCACACACATTTTTCAGACACTCCCATGGTTCCATGGCATGTTTTACCACAGCAAAGCAGAGCAGGTGCCTCTGGTTTGCTGGTGAAGGGCAGACACACAACCAAAGCACCTAAACCTCTGATAATGCACCCTCCCAACCCCCATGTTGGGAAGCAGGTAGCAAGGACGTCGTTAGTCACACCAACAGCTTCAGGCAATTAGCAGACCCATTTAACAATATGGTTCTGAATTTGTTTTCACTGTCACTCACTAGTCCTTGTATAAAACTCAGTTCAGAGACTTTTTTATTCTTTTTATGACTGACAAGATAGAAGTTACATTTTTATATAAAACATAGATACTTCATATTTATGCTTACTGCTGCTTATGTACCTCAGATGGAGTCAAATTTCGCAGTCCACATAGTTAATGCTTGGGCTGGGAAAGGGGAAGAAGTAGTTCTCAGCTCAGTTGACAACCACAGATGCAGCCAAGTTTATGACCATCAATTTGATACGTCTTTTGATTTTTCATCTCAGCCTAATACATTTACTCACTTGCATCACATTCACAAGATTTCAGGAGTCAGACTTTATTCTCCCATTCTCCAGTGTGCCCAAGTTGACTTCTTGTTGTCATGCTTTTTTTAAAAACCTGCTTTTAATTAAGAACCAGACCATATAAGATACACGGTGAAAGACCTACAGAAGAAGTTGAGAATATTACATAATGCCAACATATCACATAATATTATGCGAAATAGCTGTTTCAGTTAATAAAATGTATGACAAGAAAAGCACTACAAATACTAACAACTAAATTAAGAAACCTAACTAAATAAATTTACCTGTTGACAGCCATGACCTGGAAACAAAGCTCCTTATTTTATAAAATTACAACCTCTTTTTATCACCTCCACTATACCTATACACACACACACACATGAAAAAGAAAAAAAAAAGGCATCATTAGCCCCTTCTTGAGGAGTGTCTATCTGGAATTGCTAGCCATGTCTGTTCTGTCTGGAGCAGAGGCAGTATGTACTTTCTTGTCTTCTAATCAGTCAGTCTGTTCCTTCTGTTCATCATTAACTGATAAATTCCTCTCCCTGCCTCCCCCCCCCCCGAAAAATAAAGTCCCTAGATTTGTGCTGCAAACTGGTTTCTGTATGTAATGTAATCTAAACATCTCTTTAGTACTGTAGCAGCATTTTGTACACATTTCAAACAGAAAGATAGGTAACCATTTGTCTGTCTGACAGGTTCAAATGTTGTCTTTGTGGGCTGATATTTATTACCTTGCAGTATTTCGTATGCAGTAGGTCTAAAAAGAGTTTTCTTTTATCACTCCAGTACCTCAGTCTGGGCTTCTGTAACCATGCTGGGCCTCATCTTGCATTGCATCACTTGGCAATTTAGGTTGTGCAAGCTATATTAAGTGTTCACAGATTTTCATAGCAATGGCATGTACAAGATGTTCCAGCTTATGTACATTGAACCCACTAGCTGCATAGACCAAGATATTTTTTAACAGGTATTATCACAAATAACCTTTTCTTAAAATACGAAGATGGCAAAGTCACTCATTCAAATGTTTGGAAATGCCAAAATTAATTACTGCTGCCTGCACCTGCATGTTCCAAAGCACCTGAGAGTACTTAGCACATCTGTAAATTGCCACATGTTCTCAAGTCCAGCAACCAACTACCTAAAAGTTCACTTAACTGTTATGACACACCATTACCTTGGCAGAGTCAGAGGTAAAATACAGCTCTGAACATCCATTCACCCACCTCAGTCATGTATTCATCCTTTTATTTCCTCAAATTTTGTGCTTATTCAGTAGTTGTTCCCTGGTGCAGGTAGCTTCTACAGTCAGGGCTTCTCTGCTAGAAACCCTGACTTGTATACCACTAAGATCCTTCTATTCTCTCTACAGAGAGCAAATGCTTCAAGCAAGTCTTGCCCTGTTTGCCAGCTTCTTGACCATCTTCACCCCCAGACTCTTCACAGCAGTCTCTATTGCTGCAGCTCAAAAGTCCTAGTGCCCTAGTGCCTAGGGTTTTGTCCAAAACCTTAACATCCCCCTTAATATCACGGAACTGGTTAATCTGTGCACATTAAAGAAAATAAAAAAAACAACTGTCATTCAAAGAGAGAAACAAAAGATATTAATCATTTGGTATTATCACCACACAGCACGTGTGCACATATGACTAAGACATGAGGGAGGAGAACCATATGTACCTAGCTATTTGCAATGCAGACCTAGCAAGGTTTTCCAAATTAGGTCACGGATGACAAGAGTATCAATACAATACACACATACACATAAATTCAGATGCAGCATTTTTACAATCCTAATGGAGATAAGGTTGGATGAGGACCTCGTGGGAGCAGTTCATGCAATGTGCGTTTTCATAAGACTGAGGTAACACTGGTAATATTGTGGAAGCTAAAAAATAAAAAGATTCTGTAGATTTTATTTCAGTTCAACTAGCTAGGGAATTTGATCTGAGCTGGAGCTGCTCAATTGCTTCTTGATGACCAGATGTCAGTAAAGGATCAGTAACTCTTATTTCCATCTATGTATGGCTGACGTGTCGCCATTTTTTTCTAGAAATAGACATTACAGAAGCTAGCTATCTCTTCATACCTTCCACTCGGATCACTGCAATCTGCTCTGAACTTAGAAAATATTTGAAAAATTCAGCTAGCATAGAAGTAGGCAATATTTTAGATGCAAACCATTTGGAAACAGCCATCTGTGCTTGATAATAGTTGGAAATTTTAGAAAAATGCTACTTATCTCTCTTCTCACTTTTTTTTGTCAAAAAATTGCTTGAAGTTTTTTTCACTAGTTCAACTCATTTCACCCTTTCTGCAGTGGATTTCTTTTCAGTAATCATTGTGAAAAAGAAGATAGAGCTTTACAGCCATATTTTTTGTGATAGCCTAGACAATAACAATTAATTTGTGTTGACCTGAGACCCTGGCATCTCTGTGCTCTTTCATGTCCCATTTCTATTAGCTACCCCATCTCTTCTAATCCCCCCATTCCAGTACCTTTTTTTGTTTATTTCTCATTTACCTCAACCACCAAGCCCATCCAAGCAGTCAAAAAGCCAATCTCTTGGTTTAGGTGGGATGCAACTACCAGCAAGGGCACCTTCACCAAAAATTGACTTAAATAGAATAACTGATTCTTTCCTTATTCTAATAGAGCTTGAATTTGCTGACTATTCAACAAAGTACAAACCTTTTTGCAGGTTTCTGACAGAGACAACAATTAATATTAGGTGATCAAAATTATACATAAACAAGTATGGTTCTAGCAATGATTTCTTTATTAAGCAGCAGACAATTCTACTTAAGACAACACATACACTGAGTATTTCTTAGATTTTCTTCCACTCCCTTCCTGCAAAATATTTAAACAAATACTAGCAAATCGTGTTTGTAGTCTCAACTGAAGCTGAGAAAGCTGTTAGTTCAATGTACATACGCTCCTCGCACTGACCTAAATTATAAGAGACCAGCTTCAAAACCACTGACTGAAAACTAATCTTGAACACTAAGCAAGTGTAACAGATCCCGTAACTATACCTCCAGAAGAAATGCATTAGAGATGCACTAGAATAGTCTAGATGTCGCAAAATAAATATCAAACCATTAGGTGTCACGTTAACTCAAACATGAGATTCTTTTTTGCGGGCCAGTAGCCAAAGGCAGATCTTCTCTGATTTACTGTGTTGCTGAAGCACAAAACCAGTAACCCCAGAGCGCTCTGGCACAGAGCAACATCGCAGCGGGTCAGCTTTCTCAGGGAAATGGGTGCTGTAGTTCAGCTACCAGCCTGGTATGAAACAGATTGTTTCTGCTCTTTACCTGACACTGACACACTTCGGTGAATAAAGAGGAAAAAAGACCTGGTCCACTTGAATCCAGGGGCCCTTCCCCAGATGCTCAGTTTCCAACCTCATCCCACTACTTTCTTATGTCAAAAAGCAATCTGTTGACCACGGGGAAGCCCACTGTTTCTAGACACTACACACCGACCATCCATCCTCCTTGAACCATGAAGCTTGGTGAGACACAGACTGCTTAGGCTACACACTTGAATTGCAAGGCAGTGCAAAAATAAACATTTATGCTTACCAGTCCCAGGTACTGATGCAATGGAGAAGCTGTAAAAACCTTTTTCAGGTGCTGAAAGAACCTGACTTTTTTCAGAAAAATGCCCTCTTGTCCCCTTTACACAGGTGACCCATTAGCATGTATGACTTTAAGACCACTGACCTACCCCAGAGCAGGATGGTAGAAGCAGGTGCGACCTGTTTCTGAATCTGGACAAAATTAATGCTATCCAAGTGCCTCCAGGGAGTCAGCTTTGCTGGCTGAAGAAATCTATCACTTGTTATCTTTGAGCTCCTTCAAAAAAACTTCTCTGATACAGGCATTTGCTCTTCAGTTTGTTAAGCCCTTCATCCTGTTAGTAACCATTCATCTTCTGGATTTTAAATGATTTACCTAGCTGAGTAGAAAGGCATATATATTTTTACAGTGAGCATTCTCAAAGTACTCCACGTATGCCCAATATGGTAGGTCTGTATCTTCAGGTAAAAATTAGCAAGTCATCCTGCCCCTAGCTTTGATTACATTCCTTGTTTTAAGCCAAATACAGGACTGCAACAACTATGCACAGCCAATGTCTTTGGCACAATCCTGCACAAAAGCAGCATGACCTTGGGAGGCTTAGTGAAGGCAGAGATAGAAAGGGTATTTTTCTCACAGCACAGCTGTATACACACACACCACGTATCAATCCTGCTCTGCTGCTGCCCAATATCCTGTGCAAATCAAAGTGGTACCCATTTGGCCAAGTCACTCTGCAGAAAAATCTGGTTACCTTCCATGATTTTATCTGCAATATTACCAACATCTCTAAGATAATTACTGTTTGAGTACACACACTTTGCGCTAGTTCTGCTGTTTTTCAGTCCCATGACGTATCCCATCATTACATCAATATTGATTAAAAAAAAAAAAAAGAGTTAACTTTCCGAGAAAAGCTGTCCTCCTCCCTTTTGAGCATGGTTCTGTTTGTTCCTGCCTGACAGAACAGAGTGCATCAAAGAAGAAGTAATAACAAATTTTGGCAGCTACAGCTAATAAAGAAAGCATGTACCTTAAGACTTGAAGACAGCAAGCTAAGATTAAGTTCATTGTGTCCTAGCCAAGACAACCTGCAGAGAGTCACGCTAACAGTGAAAGCAAAGCTGGAAGGTTAGCTTTTTCACAAATTTCAGTTACTGATAAAGCTAAATCTGTAAGGAAGGGAGAAGGGATTTCTAAATAGTTTGTGCAACTGTTTAAAAACAAGTTAGAAACAGACACTCAGTCATTCCTGATCTATATCACAGGTATCAGCTTGTTTCATGCATGCCTATGAGAACTGAAACAAAAATTATTTTAGGGGTGCTTTACAGTTTACTGCAGTTGCAGTGACTTTGGTGACTTTTTTAGTTTAAGAGTCCTCACAATAGCATTTATAAAAAGAACATATCTTCTCTCTCATGTCTGACTTATCTGGGTATAAAACAGAAGAGGAGAGGAGACTGTCTCAAGTTGCAAGGAAGCTTCTGCTTTGACTGACCAGGAGCATAGGAATCACTTCAGATATGGCAACTCATGTCACTTCTATGAACTTTTAAGTGCTCACCATTGAAGCAAAACTGAAGTCGGTCAGGTGCCCCACATGGTCTGGTTTCCATCTGGGCTCCAATATATTTCAGCATTTGAAATGAATCTTTTCTACAGTGTTGATGCAGAGGGGCTAGACCGGGGGCTGAAACTCTTCAAAGCTCTACTCTCTACAGCCATGTGCTTTACTGCTTTGTAGTTCAAGACCTAATTACAACACGCTCACATTAATCTGCCAGACGCATCCCCAAGAGCTCAGAGGCAATCTCAGCATGAAGGATTTTGCTCTCTGTGAACTGTCATTTGCACCTTTCAAACAAGTACCCAAAATCCTTGAGCTTACTTTATAGCCAGAACAGGCTATAGAAGTGATTCACTTCACTTCTCAATTTTTTACTGCTGTTTTTATACTAGCACCTCCCTCTCTAAACAAACAAACAAAAGTTCAAAATTAGTCAATTCCTGTTAAAGGCATGTGATATTTTAAACTGCATGACTGCATTTAAGCACATACTTAAATCGAGGGTAAAATAAGCAGAAAAAATATGTAACTTCACACACTATCCTAAATTTAATTCAAAAGGGAATATGACTATTTAAACTATTATTCTCAACAACAAGCTTCTATAGTAACTGAAATAAGGATTATCTGAAGTCAGCAGTATTTTTTCTTTTATGAATCTGGAGAGTTTCCTAAAGTGCTGTGCACTCTTCCTATTTCTTCTGAAATCAACATGAGTTCTACCTGAACTGATGAGAAATAAACTATTTGCCTATGATCTCGAGATAGAAAAAAATAAATTTCTCTTGTCAAATAAAATTGTAAAAGTAGTTACATCCATTTAGCTCTTACTAATCAATAAATATTAAAAATTTAGAAAAGTTTAAAATCTGTATCTTTAACACTGTACATTTTATACAACAATAAAAGTGGACTGTAATTAATTGTTACCTGAAGATTCATACACTATCATCTTACATAGCTGCATATATAAACAATGCGATCTACATAGTCTAGTTTAAACTGCAAACAGTCAAATTCATCAAATCACTCTCCTGACCAACCTAATGTGTAAAAAAAATTCAGCACACACACTGCAGTTATTTTAAAAGCTGCATGTGGGCACAAGCAATAACCAGCTGTTAAAGTACTGATGCTCCTACACGACACTTCAAAATACATTTTCTCCTGTATAGCTAGTAGTTACTTTTGGCACATGATCATATTCTATGAACCTGTTCTCATCTACTTCCTCCACTATTACCTTGACCTAGCATATTTCCTTCTGCTTCAAAACTCCACTTTGAACACAGACAGAACCAAGAGCTGTTATCTGTCCAAGAATCAGAGGCACACTGTATCTGTAGCTACAGCTATGAAAATCCAGGGTAATTTGGTGTGGAGGCCCTTTAGATTTGCCCCTTATGAGAGATAAGAATTTGCTTAATAATATTTATTAATAAAAGTCTGAGCCAAAGAAGGGATTATAAGTACATATGACTCTTTGTTGATTCTTTATATATTCTTAAAGGAAAGGAGAATTAACAGTCTATTTCAAAACCCAATAAAGTTAACGAGAACATTACCCATGTAAATCTGTACCTGAAACTGTGAGAAAGTCAGAACTCATCCATGTGCTTAGAAGGTATTGTAAAAATGCCAGCTCAGTTAACATAATCTGTCCTTGAAAACAAAAGAATTGACACCCCTTGCCATACAATGCACAAATGCCCAGCCACAACTGACATCTGCCTTGTTGGTATAAGAGGTACACCAAGACTTTTTGTGGATAAGGTATATCTTTACATCTAGCCCATCGAGAAAAAGGGGAGCATAATTTGCTTTCTAGAGCATGCACATGTCAAAACATGTCTTTTAATTTAAAATGTACTTTACTATAATACAAGTCAGATATATTAGGCTTCATGCATGAAACTTCATGAAATAAAGATTATATTATTTGAGAACAGATAGACCCACTAAAAGGAAAAGTCAAAATAAAAGAAGATCCAACTAGCATTTTGTATTTAAAAGAACAACACTTAATAATCTGTTTGCTACATAATCACGATCAATTTCAGGAAAAAAAAATAGTCACTTGAAACAATTTTCTTTACTAACAAGATTTGTAAAAAAACCCGAATTTTATAAAATGTGTTTTGCAGGATGTAAATATAAAAAAGATCAGGCTGGCTATTTGCCTTCATATACCATTTGATCAGATAGCATGTAATAAAGGTGACAAAGTGCTTTGAAGTTTTCTCTGGGACCTGAATTTCAACTAATTTTCTTATGCAAATAAGGGTTAACTAGTTACTTTTCAAATTCTAGCACTTTTGACTATAAAACCTCTAAATACATTATTCGTAGCTCTCATGTTTGAAAAGTTTTGAGTGTATTCTCATCTCATTGCACAGACAGCTAGCTATGCATAAGCCTCTCATTAAGGATAAACCGCCTCTCATTGAAATGAGAATATACCCCTAAGGGTTTCTGAATTAAATTCATTTTTGGTTATTCATCCAAGTTATTTTACATTTTCATAGCACATTAACATAGTCTCTATAACTTCATGGTAAAGACAGATATACTACTCATAATTTGCACTTGAATATGAAACATATAAGACTGCAGCATTAGCACATCTGTTAAAAGGTGGAGGACTGGAAGATGCATTTGGCAAGACAGTTTTCTCTGTGTCAGGACTTCTGTCAGCGCTCAGGGATTGTTTGCTATTTGTCTTGGCTTTTCTGTTATTTTGAACACAGCTTAAGGTGCGTTTTACCAGACAGAAGATGGGATTCAAGAAGCTCCATTTGGCATAATAAATGGAGTATTTGATAAAAAGCAAGGCTAAAGGGAGTCAGAAACAGTACAGAAAGCTCAGGATCAGTGCTTATTAATCCAAAGCTTGACTGTGTTTGGCTGCAGGGTCTAGCATACCCTAGAAATACATTATATCTAGATCCTGATCTTCAAGTTGACTTTTTTTTTCATTTGAAGTATCTATGTAACCAGCTTGTCAGTTTGTGTTACATTTCCCCTTTGTCTCTACCCACAGTGGGAGGATATTCGTCTATCACCCTTCAGCTATGAACTCTAAACTCTCCAGCTTAAAGACTCCCACATTTTCCTTTGCTTGTTCTCAACTCAGTTAGAATCAATTAATTGGCCAAGAAATCAAAACATGCTTGAAATCAAGACCTGTTATAATTTTTTGTCCTCTAACCTTAATAATTTGTAAATAAAAATTACATGGCAATGACATGCAGGAGACATGAAAAAGGCAAACTTTTTTTTTTGTTTTGTTTTGTAAACCCATGCACTTTTGAGGCTAAAAGGAAGAGTGAAAAGTAAACATTTCTACTGTTTGGCTTAGCTTTTTTTTTTATTTCCTCAAGGCTCTACAGTTCATTTTATTGCTCTAGTATGCGTTAGGGAGACATTAGCAGAACAACTTTTCCAGACATTGCTAAGCAACCTAATTCTTTAAAACTTTCACAATCACAGAATCACAGAATCTCCATGGTTGGAAGGGACCTCTGAGATCATTGAGT
>JAOXJM010000012.1:106480521-106491293 GCA_026413425.1 Tringa solitaria | reverse complement strand
CTGATGTGAAGTCATACAATCATAGAATATCTCAAGTTGGAAAGGATCCATAAGGGTGATTGAGTCCAACTCCCTGCTTCCTGCAGGACTATACAAAATTAAATCATATGACTAAAAGCAACATCCAGACGCTTCTTGAACCCTGATAGGCACAAAAGATGCTACTCTATCATTAGAAAACTTATAATACTGTTTGACCTTACAGGATACTCAGTAAAGTTAATATAAATATATTAAAATTCAGACTGTTGAAATAATATAATGGAGAATTAATTATCATTTAGAACTGTGAGCATATATTAATCTGTCTTGACTTCATCTATCAGATAATTATTTAGGGAATATGAAGAGTGTTATGATTTGTTTAGCAATGTAATTTTTTTATGCTACCATTTCAAATTACTGTGTTATTTTCACTTATATTATCAGACATGGTCTGAAAGTGTAGGAAAGGTCTATTTATCACCTCTGAAACAGGTAATTGATTTGGAACTGATATAATAAATAAAAGTCCAAATATTTAAATCTCTAAAGGCATAACTTCAAATTGTTTAATGTTTGTCATTGGTTATACGTCTTCATTATTATATATTATAAAAGTAATTCAAACTGTGTCTTCACTTGTAACTAAACTGGCAAAGGAAACTCAGAAATTATCTGTACTACTTCAGTTTGATGTGATTTTCTGTTGTTCAAAACAATAATTTTTCTATGAACTCACTTCTTCTTGCTAAACACAGACTCATTTCAAATTCATTACCTTGACAACAATATCCTACCACATAAATAGTGACCATGCTTTTACCACATCTGGCATGGCAATATTATATTGGTCACTGAGGAGGAGACAACGAAGACAGCTCATTTACTACTGAACTACACAAATAATTTGCCAGTTGTGATATTCATTGATAAGACATTTCTTTCACACGTTCTGCTCTTGCTTTACTCACAGACTACTCTGAAGCTTAATGTCATACGCACTAACCCTTAAGGTCCTAAAATTCAAATTCATTCCTTAGTTGTCTATGGAAACTATGGTAATTCTACATTACCTTCTCTCTTTTTTACCCTTCTCTTCCTCAAAACAGAAAGAAGTCCAGGGTAAGGCAAAATTTAAAAACCTTTAAATACTAGAAGGTGAAAAATGGTAATTACATAAAAAAACAGGTTTTCATTTGCCTTTATGTATTTACTTTTATACCTACTTGAATCTAGCATTAAGTCAAATTCATTCCTGCTTTCATCTCACTTACCTCCCTGTAAACACAGCAGTCACAAATCCAGTCTTCTGCATTTTGCATCTACCGAGATAAACTCTACTGCAAATACATTTCTGCTTCCTGTTAAAGTTATCCAGTAGGAGCACAGAAGGGAACGAGATCTGGTGTATTTTGATAAAATGCATGGCTTTGAGTATTTTTTGCAGTGTATTTTCTTCAGTATATCTTTGGTTTAATTTCACAGTTACTTAAGCACAAGCAGAGTTAGTTAAAAATAGTTATTAGATAAAGCATGACTAATTTCATCCTACTTTCAAAAAGTATTTGACCTAGCAATAAATACAACAAAATTAATCCCACTTCTTAAAATATCTCCATGTAAACTCTAAAAAAATCCATAACACAATAACCGTTAATACTACATTTGCCACACTTAATTTTCCAGCACATACGCAAACTTAGCTCTAGAGAGACTCCACTGAATTAATTTACTTACTTTAGCTGGTATATTGTAAAGATAATAATGGAATCTATTAAAAAAGGACTACATGATTAGGTTCCATAAAATTGTGGGCAACAATCCATGACTAATCTGCAAATTCAAAGGAGGAAGCAAAATGAATTTTTTTCTTTGTTTATCTATTTTAAACAGATAAGATGTGCAGCACACATACTGATCAATGTATTTAAACATTTTCTTTCTAATGCTGTAAGTTAAATTTTTCTTCCACAAAGCACACAGTAGGCAGCTTACCTTAGAAAAATTCAACATGGAATGTAACAGAGAATTTGGGTTACACACAAGTTTCAGTATCTGATGTCAGGAGGGCCCAGTTTGGCTCCAGGATGATTTGCCATTGAAATTCAATTGTATCAAGACCTGTTCTCTTGATTGCTGAATTAAACATTGGCTGATGATTGTTTAAATAGTATGTGCTGAAAGATTTACTTTTTTTCCCCAAAAAATACATATAAAATAAATACAACTTATTCTATGAAATTTGAAGGATCTCATACAACTTATTCTATGAAATTTGAAGGATCTCAGTATCATACAAAGTATGCATTCAGCCTTGAGTAATAACTTACTAAAATTTGTTTGTATCCACTAAAATAGAATGAATCATATCCATGATACCAAATTGTAGTAATAAATTACTGAGTTCTGCTAGTGGTGGAAAAAGCTTTATAATATTGGATTTTACAGTACAGCTCTATTATAGTCATCTATTTATTTATTATCATGGTATACTAAATAACATATTGGCTATTTACAATCTGTAGAGGGCACACATCTGCCCAGATCAAACTGTTTAAAAACACTATTTTCTTTACCATGAGTAAGGGATTGTTACTATAATAATATGAGTGCAGTGTGATGTTGGTATCCAAATAGACAGTAACTGTGACTATGCAGAAAAATTGTCTAATAATACACCCACTGAGTGCATTATTTTTAAGAACTGGACTTGTGGCTAGTTGGGTCTGCCACATGCATGCAGCTAAGTGAGTGTGCACCATAGGTCTGATCTTGGGTTTGTGGAATCTGCTACTTATTTGAGCTAGCAGGTCTATAAATGTGTGTTCTCAAGGCCACCTGATGGCAATAATTAAAGTGGCAGCTTCAGCCCTGAGGTGCAAGTGAGGTGTGAGCTGGCTGCCTTCAAGACCTTCCAGAAAGAAATTCACGGTTCCTCCTTGGGGTCCTCATTGCTTCCACCAGAAAGAAAAGAAAAACTCTTTAGAACATCCCAGGTGCCTGAATAGTTAATCTCAGCTTCTCTTCAACCTCCTCTACACCACCAAGGGGTACGGGGAGAGATGAACATCAAGAATGAGGGAGTTTAAAGGGAAGTCACTGTCTCAGTTTTTTCCTCCCTGTGGTTGAGGAAAAAAAAATCCCCATCAAAAGATCAATTCTAACTTAAACCTAAATTCAACATATGAAAATCTGAAGAGGTACCCCACATTCATCAAGCAATTTGCTAAGCCAGGCAGTAGCTGCCATGAACTGGATATGGAAGGAAAGATGAGTACAGCAGCAGTTTATGGTTAGACCAAATGTTAAGACAAAATCAATAGCTATATCTGAAATAATTGATATTCTACAAGGCCCTCATGTACATGCAATACTGGAGTCAACATTATGTTCATTTTTTAATACAAAGCAGTGAAAACCAAAACCAAACACTCAAAAGCACAACACTGCTTTGTTCAACAACTGTTCAAACCAATGTCTAAATCGGCTGCAAGGACTCTGTAAGCTAAGGCCCTGAAAGGTGAAGGAAGCCAGAAAGGCTAATCTAGATCTGACAGATGCATAAAATAATTAATTAATTATACCAAAATTAATTAATTAATTATACCATTTCTGTATAAAAACAAGCAAACAAAGAAGAATCCCTGTAGAACCAAGTAAAAATCCACATCCAATTTATTAATCAGTATCTGTTAATTTGCAACAAAATAAAATACTAGGCTTTTCTGCAATAGCCTCAGGTTCAAGCATTGTTTCTTGCATCAAGGACATATCTTGCACAGAGATCACTGGGAGCTGCTCACAGAACACTGGAAGGTTTTGGTCTAAATGATGTACTGTATTAAACATGAAAACAAATGTTAGCATGACACCATTACAGATTAATAATATTGAAGCTTTTACCAATTCAAATTTACTTTTGCGGTGTTCCTACATACCAGTTTCTCTGTTCTTACAGAGACTTTAAGTCCTTGGGAAAATGGTCTAATTATTTTTGGCCCTATAGCAGTTCAGGATGCAAACTACAGATAAGTTCAATAGCAAAAAGAAAGTTATCATTTCTACAGATGTGCTAATCTGCTAGAAAATTGATTATTGGACACACAGAACTCAAGTCTTCAATTTTCTTCTTGTTGTATGTAAAATTTTTCCTTTTAGTTCAAGAAGAAACTGAAATGGGCACCAGAATGAACTTTCATCTTTTCTTTCACCATGCTCTGCTGTGTATTGTTATGGAGACACCAGAAATTTAGAATAAAGAAACATGATGTAATTCATTTCTCCTAGGTCCTGTAGAAATGCCATAATCCTTCAGTAATCTCTCAGCAAATATTTCTGTCTTCAGAAGGGCTCTACAAGTTTAACACACAAAAAGTGTTTGCAACAAAAATGCTGCATTTCAGCATTTCTTCTTATGAAGAAAACCTCCAATATGGCCCTGACTAATTGGTGCTCAACATTAAAAACTTCATACAGCTTTTTGCAGGGCAGGCAACCTGCTCCTGCATTTCATGTTCAAAATGTCAGTCAGCATAGAGTAAAGGATCAGGTCAAGAACTTTAGTATACTCGTATTTTGACTTGGTTCTGTCAGAAACATCCTCTAGAAGATAATTTAACATACAAGATAAATTATTTTGCTGCATGCTGCACTGATTTTAGAAGTACCTAACATAGTATCTGCTTTGTAAATGACCAAAGTACTTGAATACTTTAGAACTTCTTTGTGTTCAGCTTTTTTATTTCTGCATTTAAGATCTCATCGCTAACTGTGCAAGGCTATTTTCACATGAATTTGCAAAAATGGGAATAGATTTTCCTTGTGTTTGTCTAAATCATTAAAAACTGATTTTAGAAATATAGAAATTATTATTCATTTTTCCCTATCTGCCCTGATCCTGATTTCTAAAGATATCCCTTTTTCTGAAAATACATTTTATTTGAAGATAAACAGTATGCTAGATCTTAACCATATGTACAGAATAGTAAATGTCCTTTCAATTGAGCTTATTAGAATATTTGTAATGTGCAAGTGGTCCCACAGGCTTCACACTGTTGGTTTTGCCCCTTGACTGAGAAATTGTTAGCATACGACACAGCAAACAAACGATCCTTTTCATGCATAAATACCTTTGTTCATATTAATTCTGCTATACAACTCTCTCTGCAAATACAGCATGAACATTCCCAGTGGGTAAATTTATATCATGCTATAGAGACGTAAAATACCGTATAAGTATTCTGGAAGTCAGACCACACACCATCACAGTATGGTTAAGAAGCACCACATAGACTTGTAG
The DNA here is from genome assembly GCA_026413425.1 of Tringa solitaria. NCBI lineage: Eukaryota > Metazoa > Chordata > Aves > Charadriiformes > Scolopacidae > Tringa > Tringa solitaria. The sequence continues at coordinate 106,486,012 of JAOXJM010000012.1, read as the reverse complement.
GTTGGAAAAAAAAATGAAAAATGAAATTTTTTACATACAAAAATCAACTCACACTTTTACCCAAGGCGAAATGAATTCTCTTCAACTACTGCCACTTCAATTCTGTAAATGACATTGCAGGGGTATTGAAACAGCTCTACATAGAATATTGTCTTTGAAGTAGTTTTTATGAACTAATGAAAAAAAACCAAACCAAACAAACTAGAAGAGGCAACCATAGTTTTCACATGAATAGGTTTGTAATGTTTCAGGAATTAAAAAAATATTTTTTTTTCTGAGATAAGAGGACATTCAGCTGGTTTAAATATCATTCAGTAGACTCTCCTGAGTGCAATAGCAGTAGCTTGATTTTTTTTTCTTTTTTAATAAAAAAATCGCACATTGTCCCTTTTTCCAATGAAGAGAGATTCAAATGTATAAGAAAAAGGTTTCATCTTTAGTTTATAATTCCTCTCAAGTTTAGCACATAGCTACCCATATTAGCTTTTTAAGAAGTCTATCTTTTTCGCTAAAAGTTGCAGTGCTTCCCAAATAGACATTGTATCTCTTCTTCTAGAGCCTTTCATTTCATACAGTGATATACATACCGTACTTTTCAAAGTACCACTAATCTAGTAACTGCTAGCACTACTTCACTGTTGCTATTAAATGACATACACCACTTAGGAATTTGGGATAATTTTCCTCAGAAACTTATTTGAATACTCTCCCCAAATATTACATTTTATGGTTCCAAAGTTCTTCCACAAACAGAACTACAGAATCAACATTGATTTTTAATCTAAATTGTTTCGACATGACGATGCTTGCAATACTTTATTTGTACAAAACAAGAATAAATTCTCCTAATTCTACCTCTTTCATTCCTTGTTGTGGTAACCTTCTCCTTATTTATTCTCCTTTGCCATCTCCTTGCCACTAAAAAGTTACACTTAGATATTCATCAATATTATTTACAAAACTGTATATACATTTGACAATAAGTACTTCTCTGCAAAGAAAAGATCTGTTGGAGGAATAGCTGGGTGGATTATCTCCTATGGTATCCTCTTACAAAACGGGATCTGAAAACAGAATTTAGTCACGTTCTAAAAGACAGTCACAGAAAAACAAAACCCCACAACATTATGGAGGTAAACCAGATGCAGAGCTATTGACAACTTTGAAGGACCAAACCATGCCTGAGCATTACCCGTGGTGAATGGATAGCCAGAAGACACAGACTGAAGACAACTAGGAATATCTTTTGATATCCTTTGTGAAACATTTGCGCCAATGCAGCGCCAGCACCGCAAACCCAGAAGCTGCTTTCTCCTCAAACCACAAAACGAAGCTCACCCTATGTGAATGGTATACTGCAAGGACTCTGAAATTTTTTCAGTTGTAGGTTGGAAAGAAGATGAAGATTCTGGTCTACTTTGGACATCTGTGAGACACTGCATGTCCATGGTACATGCTGACTCTCAGTACTTCTTCTAGACAAAGGCAATGCTGACTGTTGTCCAGTTATGCATGAATAGATACTGTTGATACCACTACCAAACCACAGAAGCCTGGACCTCATCTCCACTTCTCTCTTTTTTTTTATTTTTTTTCTGATGAGTAGACAAAAGAAAATTACAGGACAGTAGTGAGACACTAATTCTCAATGCTGACTTTCAATGTTGGATGCACACTGCTAGAACTGAAGTTACCACAATGAAGGCGAGACTGCAAATCATTGTCTCTTACTGTTATTGACCTCTAACAAAGAGGTTAATATCCTGTTCCATCTACAAAACTAAACAGACACACGGGAAGACAGTGTGTACAAGCACAGAATTAGCAGCAAAAAGTCACACCCAGGAAGGTGGCTGAGAAAGACGCTCCCTTTCATTTGAAAAAGCATCTCAGCTATCATCCTATTGTCCAGTGCCCCTTGAATTGCCTTCAGCGAGGATTTATGCCTAGAACATGAAATTGACTTTCAAGCACAATTCTTAGCGAAAATTTTTGGAGATCCTCATCCCCTTACCATCCCTTTCCCCAAAAGAAAGAAAAACTCAAGGAATCTTTGACTGCATCCATCACAGGCACCACTTCAGCACATCAGCTTATTAAGAAGCTGAAACCTCTAAGTAGCTGCAAGTCAACTCAAGCTGCTGCAAGCTACCTTTGAAATTAGCCCACAAAGCTTAAAAAAGTATCATCTTGATATGAGACATGATTTGTAACTACTGAGATCTTAAATTATGAGTTCATGCCACACACCTTTGTAATCTGAACCACAGCAACTGAGACTCGAAACCTGGGTCTAGATATCTTGAAGTGTATGTTTTCTTCACACAGTTAGAAGCCCATTTCCCAAATCCCTAGTTTCCTTAGTATGAGAAATCAGAAAATAAAGGCCTCTTCAGTTAGTTAAAAGTTAAAAGTGATGGTAAAATTGTCAAAGGGAGGGAAACAACTGGGATGAGGGACATTCATTGAAATGCTACCATTGAAATTCACCAGGGTGTCATGTGGAAAGAGATCAGAAGTTTCTCGTATACAAAGCTTAAAGGATGAGCTTCACAGACAGCTATTCAAAAATGGTTCTCATCTAGCAGAAGACACTAAAGATATGCAGAAAGTCAATCTTACTTGACAAGCCAGATTACAAACTTACTATCTGCTATCATGGTTTCTTGAGCAGATTTTCAAATGACACAGGCAATTCCTTCACAAACATAGCGATACAGAAAGGTAGAAATACACTGCATGATTCCAAAGCACTGCAAAGTGTTTCTATAGACAATCTGCCAACAAGACAAGTTAAGAAGGCCAAAGTCAGCATTAGCATCTGTCTTCCAATTACAGAGTCACAAATGACATATTGCTCAGTGACAAATGATGACTGCTGTCTTATATTAAGATGGTTGCTCTAGCAGATGTTTTCAAATTATCCCAAGCTATGTCACAGGGAAAGGCAAAAGAACTGGAAATATGCCCAGAGAGACCTGGTGCACCAGCAGCCTAAGGGAGCCATTTAAAAAGCCATTTGGTATCCTCTCCTGAGATCTTATCTACAAAAACTGAATACAGAAAGGAAAGGGGGAATAGAAAGTGTGTTATATTCCTCAGTGAAAGTTTTAAGTATCTGACTACAGGATCATCTGGAATAAAATGTGTTCATTTCATCTTAGCTTGCCCAGAGACACGGTCTAGGCAGACAGTTCTTCAAAAAAGAGAGGGGAAAAAAAAACCCCACCCCAACAATTACCCCAGAAGCAGTGCTCCGTATTACTGCTCTGTGATGACAGAGTCAGGGCAAAAGAAACTCTTTTTGTCATTAACATCTCCAAACAGTAATCCTGGTATCACATATCACATACTAACTCAAAAAATAAAATTAAGCCCTGCTCCCTGGTGAAAAGAGGTAGACTGCTTTTACTGCTACAAAACCTCTGGGACACCATGGGGAAACTCTGCCCAAAAAGAGTACAGATAAATTAAAGAGAAAGAGGGAAAGGAGATGAGCACCCTTCCATCTGAAATGGACTAAGGAAGTCTTACATAGCCAGAGCCAAGACAGGTCTTCAAATCAAAAATCATAGTCCAATCGTATAGGTATAGAAAAGCTGATACACGATGCAAGCGGAAGAGAGGATGAAAGCGGTGAGAGACACAGAGGGTGTGCTCATCCCCTGTAGCATCGTTCTCAAGGGCAGCTCTCTCTGGAAGCATGAGACAACAGTAAAAGCACACCCCAGTAGACAAAATAACCACAAATAGGAAGGTGCCAGTGAATGCTGCTACAAGTTAAGGAATGAGTAGGCGTCTAGTCTTGACCTATGGTGAGGGAGAAAATCCTCTCTCTCGTTACCATGGAGATCCCCTTTTCAGGTTTCTTTGGATGAGCTTTGTGCATAAGTGCAAATTTTGGCATAAGAGGAGAACCACTATTAGTTATCTGCCCCTGACAAAAATAGTCTTCTTAAACCTTGAGAGATAATACAACAGATGCTGTAAAAATTAAGTTTGGTTACAGAGATGAAGGGCTGAATAAACTATCTCATGTTAAAGTGCCTTGAGCACTATCTTCTTAAAATGGCAATGGCAGTCTGAGGGTATTGCACCTGTCTATCACAATTTGGATGAAAACTTGAGTTACTGGATGGTAGGAGACTGGAGTGAAAATTACAACAAAAAAAAAAATTGCACGGAGGCTACTTACTAGTGTTCCTTGGTACAGGATTGCCTTTATTTATTATACTATTTAATTAATTATTCATGCAGTTCTTTTTGTATTTCCAGGTGGCAACATCACTAGCCAGGGCTGCACTGAGATGCACTACCTTTACAGAAAGGACAACACTGCAAAGTCTAACACAAACAGATTACATTGATGTGCTTGCAAGTGTTAATCCCACAAGAGATAGACCAGAATGAGCCTTGAATTAAACAAGTACATTTAACCTATACAGTTCCGGTGAAGAAAAAAAAAAAAAAGAAAACTTTAATTCAGGAGCACTGTTATACCCTTTATTTTGAAAGTACTTTATTACTTCCCTAATAAACAACGTATTTTGCTCCCATATGTTTTCATTAATTACACTCTAATAGTTCTGAAATATACAATACCAGCAGTAAATTTATCTTTAAATATATACCCTGATCAAGCTTGCAACATCTTTTAAGTGAGGGGAAATACCTTAAGTGTATACACTGGACCCATATACCAGCAGAAATTAGTGTTGCCTTTTTAAAGGTGTTTTAACATTGAAATACAATCCAACACGACCGGCTGAGCATACACCATGCCTACAAGTACACCTACCTTTTATTTGTAAGTAGGCTATAAGGTTAAACAACTACTTTTGGTGGGGGTTTTTTTGCATTAGTAACTATAACTTCATATGCTGTTCACTACAATTCTCACCAGTTTTGCTTCTGTTACTATTTTTCCCTTTTTTGGGGCTTCCTGTCTTTAACGGTGTATTTACGTATCTCTGACAGGTGTAGAAACCAACATGAATGAAACGGGACTATTCAAAATCGATAATGTGTGAGACCGAAATGCCCCCTGTTAAATATTAATTACACAATATTTTTTTTCTTTTTTTCTCCAGCATCAAATAAAACCATCGACCCCCTTCAGAAGCCAGCACGGTGTAACGGTTGCCTCGCTGGCATCCTGAGCCGGGTTTAGTAACAGCAACGACAAGAAGAAAGTAAAAAAAAAAAAAAAAAAAGAAAAAAAAAGCCGTAATTACATAAGGGACCTCTCTAAACGCCTCTTGTCCCCGGGCGGAGAGGGGACGGCGGCAGAGGCCACCCGGCTCGGCGGGACCCCTTCTCGGGTCCCTCGGCAGCCCCGCACCACACGGGCTTTGCGGGGGGGGCTGGCGGGGGAGGAGAAGGGAGAATTCACCCCAGCTTCTTTCCTCCTGCCCAGGAGGGAGACGGGACAAAACTCGGTCCGAAGAACGGGCGAGCACTAGTTGTGGAGCCCGCAGGGGGCTGCGGGGCG
>JAOXJM010000012.1:106466804-106480448 GCA_026413425.1 Tringa solitaria | reverse complement strand
TGGGGAGGCGGCGGGCCCGGGGCGGGGGCTGCCCCCGCCTGGCTCCCGTCCTCCCCGGGGCAGAGGCAGGAAGATGGCAATCCTCGGCGGCTGCTAAACCACCCGCGGACGGGGCTATAAAAGCCCCGCAAGGCAAGGCCGGATAAAAAATTACTCATTTGAATGATGCAGCAAACGATGGGGTGGGGGGGGGGGGAAGGCTGGTCCTCCCGTTGCCACTCTCCAGCCGCTGATGAATAACGCACGGGTTCCCTGCCGAAGCGAAAAGCTCTCGCTCTCTCCCTCCCTCTCCCTCTTCCGCGCACAACAGCAATTAACAGCAACCTTCATCAACCCCGCGAAGCGCTCCCACACGCTCGCAGCCCGCGGTGGCAACTGCTAGGAGCACAATAGCGGGAACCTCTCCGCCTGGCGTACCTGGGGGAGGGGGGGAGGAAGGAAAGAAGAAGGGAAGGAAGGAAGGGAAGGAAGGAAGGGAAGGAAGGAAGGGGGGAGGGCTGGGGAAGCCAAACCTCTACCGGCAAAACCCGATCCCCCGAGACGGAGCGTCCCGGGGAGCCGCCGGCGCGGCGGGAGGGCACGGCTGCCCGCCTGCCCGGGGAGCGGAGGGCGTAGGGCGCAGCAGGCTGCCAGAACACCCTCTCCCCACCGGTATTGTCAGCAAACAGCACCCCCCACAAGCATTTACCTTTTTTTTTTTTTTTTTTTTTCCTGCCCGCCGTCCGTCAGTCAAGCATTTGAGGGAGAGAAGGAGAAAGGAAAGGAAAGGAGAAGAGAGAGACAGAGAAATACAGAGAGCGAGAGGCGGCTGCTAATCCCCGTGTAGAAAGACTTCCAGCAGCAGCATCAGCAGCGTGTGTGTGTGTCTGTGTGTGTGTGTGCGTGTGCGTGTGCGTGCCCGGAGTGGAAGCACAGCCCTCCTGGCGATGCACCGGCTCTTGCACCCAACTACTGTCATGTGCGTATCTCGGTGTGTGTACCCATGGAGAGGGTGAAAAAAAAAAAAAAAAAAGAAAGAAAAAAAAATGAGAGAATCGGGGGGAGACGAGTCAGTCACACGCCCGGCTGTGCACTGCTTGGGGAGGAGAGGGGGGGGGAGGAAGAGGAGGAGGAGCCCGGCGCTCCCCAGCCCAACCACCGGCGGAGCAGCTTGGTACTACGCGGCCGGGCACCGCAAGCCGCCGGCTGCCCCTCCGCCCCGGCCCCGCACGCCCGCCCTTCCCCTCCCAAGGACGCGCCTTCTGGAAGGACCCCTCAGAGGGGTCTCCGTCCCCGTCGGAGGGGACGCCCCGATGGATGCCCCGTCCCCGGGGGCATTTCTGCCCCAAAAAAATGCCGCCCGGAGAGCGCCCGAGGGATGCGCCCGAGATGTCACCCCCGCCCAGCGGCTGCCGCGGGGGTCGGGGATGCGGCGACTCCCCCGGGGAGGGGTCGACAGGCCGACCCGAGGGGTGCCGTACCGAGCCGTGCCCCCCGGGACCGGCCGCTGCCACCCCGGGGAGAGGACGGGACTGCCCGCAGCCTCGGAGGGCGGGGTGGGAGCCGGGGGGACGCGGGGTCTCCCCCGGGGGTGCTGCCGCAGCCAGAGGCAGGGGCGGGACAGGCGGAGAGCCCCCTTCCAAAGTGTGCGGGTCACCTCCTTGTCCCTGCGTGGGGACACCCGGCGGCACGGCTGTGGGTCGGGAGGGGGGGGGGGGGGGCGGCAGGGAGTGCGGGCTGGGCGTCTGGGAGAACTATAGATGTAACTGTAAATATATATGTTTGCCAGTATTGAAACTGAAAACGCGGTGAAAGGCTGTGCTAATCCGAGCAGACACCCTGATGCTCGCGTGTCCAGTCAGGCACACCCAAATTTCAACCACGGTATGTGACCTACTGAAAGGTATTTAACAATAAGTTCAAACCAAGTATTTGCTAAATAGTAAAACAACTTTTGAGTATATAGCCACATATATGCATATAAATGGGATTTTGACATACAATTCATGAAAGAGCTAAAACAGAATGAGCAAATTATTCTTATAGTCCTAAATTTACTAGTGGGTTGTGCCAGTAAGTTTCAAGACGTGATTTCTTTAAGCCCCGAACCAGGAAAAGTTTGTGAGAAATGTCCTTGATATTTTATTCTTTGTACAAAATAAGTAGTACATATGGACTAAAACTTAATCTTAGTAGTAAAAAAAGGTTTATTAAATGACAAAGATGAAAAAAGGTTTGGTGAGGATATCAGGTGTATTGTTTATACTAATTTTTTCTTTCTTTGTACTGGACAGTATAGACCTAATGTCTCAGCATTAAAACAAGGAGAAAAGGAAGAAGTGCTGTTGGCATCCTTAATTAGAAATGTAGGTCACGTCTACAGGCTAGGTAGACTAGGAAAATCTGATGACTGATAATTATGTTAATTAGCAAGCAATCAACCAATTGAGTGGGGAAAAAAATGGTCAATCTATTCAAAAATAATTGTTGGGTTTTTTTTTTAGTTGTAGACATAATAGCTGGTGTAGAGAGGAAATTACTGAAAAGATTGTCCATCTTGTTAGGATTTAGCTGTTCACAATAAAATATTTTGAGACTTTCCAGAAGTCCTGCAATAAAATCAAAAAGACCGAATTTGTTGTTGCCAAGTTGTGTAAATCAAGTCAGTATGATATCGTTAAAAAAACCCCAAATTGCACCCCAAAGCCATATCATTTGGTTGGTTGGTTATATAAAATAAAAGTACACGTACCATTTCAGTTGAACTGAAACACAGATGCTGAGTCTGAGCTAACTCAGGTAAATAAGCTAAATAGTATAGGGTTCACTGGGTGGTTGGGGTTTTTTTTTGGTGTTTATACATACAGCAGTATCCTATGCAGTATATTAGTTTATATCTTAGCAAGAATTTTTTGACTTGTCATCATGAACTATATTGTTTCAAATAGTTTCAAATCTGGCATAATCTGTTGTTTTAAATATGACGGTCTGCGAAGACCTCATAGCAGAATTTATGTAACCTTTCCTATGTAATTATGTGAACATTTAGCCTGCCCTCCATAGGCCTGTGAAGTTATAAAGCAGATTTAGTCATGTTATGTGTGATAGTTCTATGAAAATATTTATACCAAACGGGTTGATTACATTAGCTAGTAGAAGCAGACAATAATAAAAACATATAACTTATTTTTTAGGCTTCATACAAACTTCCAGAAAATGAAGTAGACTCAATTTTCTTTGAAGACTGAAGAGTAAGAAGGAAAGAGGAGATATTTTTGCATAAAATTATCTGACCTGAAAATAAAAGCCAGCATGTTCCATTTGTTCCATTTTTTATTTACACTCCTTATTGTGAATGTAAACCATTTGATTAAATTTCTGTATGCTCCTTGTTTGCCTGACTTCAGTCTGGCTGGACCAAGAGGGTAGGCGAGGGAACTCTTGAACTGCTCTAGAGAAATCTGCATCTTGGAGGAATAAAAAATACGGGCTGCTTTACATAATGCTGTAGATGGTTTTTTGTGGTCTACTAGTTATTTTGATTTTAGGCATCACACTTGTCTGTACTGGTAGTCCTAGTACTTGCGGGTGTGTCAGAAGACATCCAACTTGGAGGGACGATTTCTAAGATGGGAGCAAAGATTCTTCACCGGGCTGTGTAAGAGATGGCACGTACAAACAGAGCTGAGCTGAGGCTGTGAAGCAGATTTCAGTAAGGACAGTAAACAAATGTAGGGGAACAAGAAAAAAATTAAGAAACCAAAGCCTGGAAGAAAAATATTCAGGAATAGTTTCCAGGTCAGAAAAGTAGGAATCAGAAAGGAAACATTTTAGTGGCCTGGGAAGGTGAGTATTAGTATCTACAACCATCGGCAGTTTAACAAATTACTCCAAAGTTCTCTTTGCTTTGAGTGATGCTGAAAAGAGTTATCATATCGACTTTCATTGTGATTTCATTAAACACTATGCAAGTTTACTTGGACTTCCTCCATATGCTGTTACTGACCACGATACAAATTTTTAAGTTTGAAAATACGGTTAGTTTTTGTCTGTCACTGCCCTCTACTGGAGAGAAGGTCAGAACCGCTCAATTAGGTCTTGGCATGAAGACTTAGAGCCACTTCAGCTGTTGGAGGGCCTCATTTGATAGTGAATAACCTTTCCATGACTGAGGCTTGTAAGTGTGAAGGTCTGGTTTGCCAGTGTCCATAAGAAGATTTCTTTTTCCCTGTGAGTTCAAATAATTGATCATAAAATTTACTGTCTGTAGTTGACACAGGCAAAAGGATGACTAAGCAGTGGCTGAGATTTTAAGACACATGTCTTCCATTAACTTCTGGGCAAGAGGCATGTAAATTCATCACAGAGATGCTGAAAATCTTGAGTAGTGCCACTTTAATAGTATTTGCCTGTAACTTTGTAGATAACCTTGTCGCCTTTCATATCTAAATCCTTTGGTTCACTCTCTGCTGCATTACAAAAAATTTCCCCTACATCCCTTTTCCTACTCAGACCTTACATGCTTTCACTGTCTATACCAATACTGCCAGAGTACCATATTTTAGTTATATTTTATTCTCATTTTCTTTGCAGGCTGGGCATTAGCAGAACAACTGGAACATGGAAAAGCATAGCAATGATATTCTCCCAGCTCCTCCATGTCTTATTTCCTCCACCTACTGTCACAACAACTCATATGAGTTGAGCAGTTTCTGTTGGAAGGCACTAAGTTTTTCAGCTGGTTGGGGACAGACGTTGCCAAGGCACCATGAGAGATGGGAAGGATGAGACCTGCTTAGACTGTACAGTGAAGAATCACTATCAAACTCATAGTATGTCTTCTACACAGTAGAAGCTAGCTATTTCTCTGTTTGTTTTCACCTTTGCCACACCTAGGTGAGATTTACGAAGATGAAGATCACACGTGTGGTCTTCTCATTCCCTTCTGACGTCAGCTATAGCTGCAAAGCAAGATGGCATTCTGAGGGTGGCTTGTAAGAGTGTCTTCAACATGGGCAAAAGAATAGATTTGGTGGCTTCTGCCCCAGATCTGGCAGAACCATTTGACCTAAAACTCTGCTTTCTCCTCCCCCTCTGAGTACCCTGAAGCAGAAAACTGCCTAGAAAATTTTAGATAAATTGTTTTCACTTTCTTATACTATAAATGTTTTTTTACTGAAAAGGCTTAGTATCCACCACACCCATTGTAGGTCTGTTTGTCATATTTTATTGGGTTGCACTGAAGGTGGTAATGTCCTAGGTGGATGAACAGTGTAGGTTGATTCATTTCATGCTATCTAATTATCTGCTATGAAAAACACTGCAGCAAGTTCCTTTCCCTGGCCTAATGGATAACCTGGAAGAATTAATAGGGCATGGAGTAGAGTGGTTGTTCCCAGCAAGTGACTCCTAAATGACAGGTGTCCTCCAAGGAAAAGGTAAGCAGGTGCCAGCTCACCTTGTAGAACTGCATTGATTATTGACTGGTCAGTCAAAGACGGATGCTAAGAAGGCCTGGTGAGCCAATGGTTACTCATCCAGAAAAATTGGAAAACAGTAGCAAGTAATCCAAATACAGTGTCAGTTTAGCATAATTACTTAATTCAGAGAAAAAAGGCTTCAAGATCAGCACAGGTTTGCCACTGATACATATTCTTTTATGAATTAGAAGTAAAACAAGTATTTTGTTAAAGGTGTTATTCTTCTGAACTTTAGGCTGTCAAACACATAATTCCACAAAACCTGTCGCTTTCAACCTCTATCAGGAAATAAGTCAGAAGTCATCTTGAGAGGCTGCTTAGCATGGTCTCTGTTGTGGAAGATTTAAAACAGAAGATTTGAGAATGACATCTTCCCTTCCACCCCCAGATCTTTGTTTGGTATTAGAAACAAGTAAGTTGCTGTGATTTTCAGATATCAGGATGTGTTTCAGTGGTATCAACAGCAATGTTCTGAAAGAGCATAAAGAGAGAGGAGGAAAAATTATTTCATACCAATAAACCCATGAAATCACCTCAGTAGAATGAGAATACTTTTCCATTTATTGAGATATATCAAATATGGCGTAGTGCAAATCAGTTTATAAGCAACTGCATCAAGGAGGTACCTTTGATTTCTTAGTTAAGGAAGACTATAATAACCTATAACCTATGGTGTCAGGTTTTCTAAGTATGAGCATATAATTGTAAAGTGGGGTGCAACACAATCATGGGAGTGTTTTTGCTCCTTTTGACAGAAAAATGAGGAAACAGTGAAAGCTTTTTAAGAACTTTATATCAATGAGAAGACTAGTAATCATGTAGAGAATTGTCTCTCACTTGAGATTTTAAGTGAGGTATTTTTAGATAAAAATGATATTTTATATCTGCATTAATTCCTGAACAGGCAGCACAAATAGCACAAAGCAATCAGAGCCAGCTGAAAACTACCATAACTAGTTTGTAGAGAAACCACTATTCTCTGCCATGTGAGCTAGAATTACTACTTTCTAACAACAGGTAACAATGGGAGATACTTCTCTACTCAGACCAACTGCACATCGAAAAGACCACAACAGTCAACTGAGATTCAAGCTGAGACCATGGCTTTGTTTTTCTAGTGATACTATCAACACTGTTGAAGACAAAAGACTATTGAAAGCAGTCTTTTTAATAAATAATTAATCATTTAATCATATACAGCATAAGCATGATGGGAAAAAGAAAACTTATTACTTCCATTTTGCAGGTGGAAAGCTGAGTAGCAAGAGAAGCAGAAAAAAAGAGCTGGACTCCTATATTCTCATTTTAGATTTTAACAATAAAGTTATAATTTGCATGTAACTTAGGCTGTTTCAGTCACCAAAAGATTATTAAAACAAGGGCCTTCACACAAAGTATCTGTGTCCTGGAGAGGAGCCCTAAGAACATTCAACAGAGCTTCCTGATGTCACAGCTCAACTCCCTCTCTCTCCTCAAATGGCTGGATATAAAAGAGTAATAGATAACTTTGTCCACATTACTGTTGTGCAATAATCTTATCATTTATACCGAAAAGTGGGTAGGGAGATAGAAGTTGTCTACCGCCTTATTAAGTCTATCCCAGAGTGAGAGGAATTGACCAATAAAGCAGAAGGAATGCCATCTGAAACTTTAGAGATGGGATTTTTCTTTCTTCTGAGGTTTGGTTTCTTTGGTGCTTCTTTTTGTGTGGTTTTTTTGTTTGGTTGGTTGGTTTTGGTTTCTTTTTTTTTTACATTAGGGGAAAAGGAGGCAACAATTTGGTTTGTTAACCATTTTTCACCATTCTTTCATGTGAATCCTGATAAATCAAATAGTACACACTACACAACGGTAAAAAGGTCCCAATATCCAAGATTAAACCCACATTTTCATAACATGCTCAATTATTTCCCACTTTGTGCCTGGAAGATATGTTGATATCTCACAGTTAAGGTGTTTCTGACGAGAGCTTTTAACAGGAACTTCTAACAGAGTTAGACTCCAGAAAGACCGGTAATTAAGACTTACATCAATAAAGGTGTCAGTCAAGTATGGGAAAAGAGTTATTTTAAGACACAATAAAGAGCTGATAACATCAATGAATCATAGAATCATTTAGGTTGGAAAAGGCCTTTAAGATCATTGAGTCCAACGGTTAATTTAGCGTTTCCAAATCCACCACTACACCATGTCCTTTAGCACCACATCTATGCGTCTTTTAAATACCTCATGGGATGGGGACTTAACCACTTTCCTGGGCAGCATGTTCCAATGTTTGACAACCCTTTCAGTGAAGAAATTATTCCTGATATCCAATCTAACCCCCTCCTGTTGCAACTTGAGGTCATTCCTTACCATGAAGGTAGCATGCATGGATATTCCAGGCTTGTTTCTCCTCCCATGTAAGTCAACAAAAGTTTTACAAGGAAGGTAGCAGAAAAGTAGGATAATAAAATATCTCATCAGATTATAGGAAATATTATTTCCTATTTTCCATCAATGTTCTGTAAAGTACCCAAAACTGATATGTCTTATGGTGTAATTATAATTAAGAAGCATCTTTCATGGAGGTTCTGTAGTTAAAATAAAGAAAAATCAAAAACAACACAGGAAAAAGCTACTGATGATATTTTCAAAAATATATACTTTCGTCTCAAGTAGAAAAATGTTTTCAGGCAATGATAGAATTCTACAGCTGTTCATGAAACAGTTCCCTAGTATGGAAGGCCATGTTAAGCGTTTTGGGTTAATAGTAGCAATTTAAGAAGGGAGGGCTTCTCAGATCTCTCAATCCTTTCTTGTTAAAGCATGCATACATAGTTCCTGTTGTTACAGGAGTTATGAAAGTCATGCACACCTCTTGCAGAAGTTCTCTATTAGTGAGGACAGAAAAAAGTGTGTATTGACAAGTGACTCTATTCTGCATTCATTACAGCAGTTTCTGCCAGGTATTCAGGGTGGTGGTGGTGGTGTTTAGCCCTCAAAACCAAGGAGGACAGTTTATTCAACATTCTTGGCTTACCACCAGAAATCCAGCCGCTGATGAATGGCATTGCTCTTGTCCACAAGAGCAGTATTCTGACAGCATCCTTTCCCATTCCTAGCAGCCATCCAATGTTAGTTCAGTCAGTGTACTTTTGCTATTGTGTGCTTACTTCCTAATAGCTGAAGCAGCCTTCTGAACTCACAAAAAAACCCTCCAGACTTTTAATACGTGAGGGGAAGATACAAAGTTTATAGCTCCTATAAGAAGAAATCTTTATGAGCCTCCATTCTGGTGTTCTATCTACCAGCTATCCGGAAACTTTTGTTTTCTAATAATCAGCAAACTAATCTGTAATTAGTCTTCAGTTGAGCTAGCAGAGTCTTGGAAATCTGCAAGTGCCTGTAAAGTGCTGCACAGCTCAGCATATTTTATAAAGTTGTTTGGAGGCCGCAATAAAGTATATCTGACAGCATTCCTGCATAAATCATTCCTGCATAACAGAGCTCCAACACCAACAGCTTTGATCTGACCTGGTAGCATTTCATTCCTAGAAGCTTGTAAATAAGAATAAAACCCCAATTTGCTCCTTTTTTAATACCCATTAAATTTTATTTTAATGTTAAAATGGCATTTAGTAAAGGACAGCGAACTCTTGTGAATAAATCACCATGCATGTCTCTGAAGGCAGAAACCCTTGGCAAAAACAAGACTAGCAAATAGCATAGTATCCAACACCATGGTGTAAGGAAAAAGTGTTTAGCCAACAACAAACAATCAGATTCCCCAGCTTCTGAAAAGTGCCACATACAACTTAGTCAGCAACTTGGCGATTAGTTATAACTTGGGGAAGACCTTCTGCTATATAGCTTCTGTAGGCTGCTTCAGTGACACAGCGAGGCCATAAAGCTGGTATAATTGACTACCACAGAGGGAAGATGAAGGCAAGAAAAAGTGCCATTTTGAACTTGTTCATAAAGGAATCACACCACGTAATATTTGACAAGAGAATGTACTGTTGTGATCAAGATGATCCAAAAGTCACCGAAACAACCAGAGACTGACAAAGGGGACGGGATGTTTTAAGCACAGGTAAAATGTCAAAAGACATCGCTGCCAGTAGCACTGGAGGATACTGTGTTAATTTCTTCCTATTACTTCCTCCATTTATTTATTCAAAGATTTTTAAACTGCCATATTTGAAAACTCAAGCTGGGGTTGAAAACCACATGTTCTTTCTGCATCACTGAAGGATAGAAAGATTCAGGATTAAGGCTTAGTTACCAAACTGAGCTGTTACTTCATCTGTACTGGGTTTCTATTATTATCTGGAACAGACTCCTGAAGGAAACTATGAAAGTCCTATTTCTTCATTTTAAATACACTTTTGGAGAAAGCGCTTGAAATTATACTGTTATTCTGCCAAAGTAGCTAAATTGGCCTATTCAAACATAAAGATTTTTTAGGGTATTGATTTTCATGCATATTTAAATGGATAAATTTGCAGCCTTAAAATAAAATAAGGAGTAAATTCTAGAGATTGCTAAATGCTATTATCAATATCTCTGTGACAAGTGGGCATGGTGTTAACTCCTTCCTGGTAGTTTGGTTTCTCCCTGCAATCTGATTATCATCCAGTATTCTGTAATGGAAAGTAGCAGACTGTAGGAACCAACAACAGGCTGTCTTTAAACTGTTCATCGTAGATGAGAAGTTCTAAGTCCTGTTGGTGACTTTGAACCCAAGTCCAGCAACCATATTCTCACTTTCACTGACAGAAGCACATGATGCCTATTTGAAGTAGATGGAGTTTCATTCAGGGATGAAATTCATACAGTTTAAGGTCAAAAGAGCTGGAAAGGTGATCCCCTATTTATTACCTTTCTTTTCCTATACAAGGTCTAATAATTTGATTTACTTTTAAAAAAAATCAACCTAGCCTGAAATGTGCTCAGAAAATGAATGATTATTTTACTTTTCCATGAAAACAAGCTAATCTAACCAGCATCAAATAAACCAGCTTTGAATAGTTACAACCCAATATCAGACCGGGCTCATACAGGAGTTAGCCAAAGGCCAATTACAAGCTGATCTAGCTAAAGCCAGTGTATTCTGGACCTAAGACAATCTGGATTTAGGCCAAGACCTAGGATGGAAAGAGCTTTACTGGATGATGAATTATCTCCTGCTGTCAGCAGACAGTAGAAAGACATACATTCTCATCCTCCTGGAATTACACACCATAAGATAAGATAACAAGTGCCACTTAAAGGTAGCATGAATCCTGAGAAACATATTCTCAATTGCTTGTGATGCTGTGCCTGCTTATTTTTTAACATTTCTGAGAACATAATATGGACTATATATTGCAAATTTCATGCCTCTGCATCCCATGTAATGAAAACAGTTCTATGCACATAAAGAGTGCACCCCAATATAGTAGCTGGCTTTTAAGAAAAGAGATTGTTTAATATGCATATTTTTTTAATGCCTAGGTACTACACTCAGGATGATCAGTTCTCCTGTGCAAGTGCTTTGCAAATACAGAACGAAAGAGTATCTTTCAGAGAGCTAATAAAGTGAGAAGAAGACTAGAGACAGAAGATGCACACAGACATATAGGAGAGTGCAAGGGAAGATTGAGGCTGAAGCTCAGTAAGGTAACAAAAGCCTAGCTCTGCAACTAGCTGTGTACCAAAGTGGAAAGACTGCAGGCTTAAGGCCAACTTGTTCATTCAGCTAATAGAATAGTCTTTTCATATCAGACATGTTATTAATAATGTCGTTGAGAATTTTTTAACTGGGTTCAGGGCATCCATTCCAGCTTCTAAATATAGGTGAAAACATCCAGAATTCACTTAGAAAGAGCATTTACAAAGTGCATTGTATGGAAAGATGTCAAAAACTCTTGCATCTCATAATTTTCTCTATACTGAACAAGAGTTTGATCTGGGTAAGTGACTGGGTAGAAGTTCGACCAGCTGAGTGCTCTGAAAATTTTACATCATCCATGTGTCTGAAAAGGTTGCAGCAAGAGTCATGGACAACTATGCTTTATAAAACAGCTCTAAACACAAGAACAAGGGCAATTAGTTTTAAAAGTTAAGGCTATGCTAGCAGTGCAATAAAAGTTAATCAGAATTAATGCTTGCATATGTTCTTACAAGCATCACATTGATCAAGTGTAAAGCAAACCGAAAGTGGTATATATGGCCAAATTTATCCTTCTGTGGAAAGGTTTTTCCACAAGGGCTCACATATTCGGGGAGGGACTCTCACAAATCTTCAAATGTTTCAGTAATGTGTAATATATGTGAAAATGAAGGTGAAACCTGTACGCAGTGGTATGCTCAAGAGCAGGACTCCTAAGCAGGAGACAGTAGGACAGAAAGAAAGGTTGTGTAAGATTTTGAAACTAACCCTATGGCCCTAAGCTGAGGTGCTTTCTTCATACTCATAGTAAAATGGTAAAAAGCATTTTTCTGTGTGATAAAGGAATATTTTCTTTATACGCTGAAGCATGTACAAGTCTCACTCCTAGTCTGGTACAAATGTAAGGTCCCATTACAACCTCTAAGGTCCCATTAACTCCCACTCATTTCTTTGAGAGTTTGAAGCTCTGAGCACCCAGTCCTCAGCATGTTCCAGATGTAGGTTCTCAGTGCAGCAACAACCACCAAGATTACTCATAAGGATAAGGTAGAACATGCACATAAACATTTATAGAATTACTTTTTTGGCCTTGGAGGATACACTCTCAATTTAGGACTTGCAGTTTTAAATACTGCCCTCTGAGAAGCAACTTGTACCACTGTTTAAAATGCAGTTCCTCAATATGCCATTCCCTAGCTGGCTTCACTGATGCTTTGCTATCTTTATTTTCTCTTAGACAAGAATACATATCATTGTATCAACAGACTGTGTCAAAAGAAAGGAATAAACAACCGTTTAAGTGCTAAACTGTAAACTTCTAATACTGTTTAAACCATTTCTGTGGACTTTATTGACTTTCATGTGGTGAACAAATAGGCGAAATAAAATGAAGGTAGAAAGTTAATAAATACATATTTCTTAAGTCATTTCGGACATATGCACATACTTTAGAAAATAAAATAGGATGGTCTTTTCACCACATGTTTACACAATGGCTAATATTCCAGGCTCCTAGATAGTAACTGGAGCTTCTTGGTTCTTAGCTAATTTAACCTTAAATTTAATTCCTCTGCCCAGCTAAACAACTTACCCATAAACCTTAATATGTACTTTTGAGCCTCCATAGTCTCGCATCTATGGCCAGGGCTGGATCCTGCTGCAATGCAGAACATCTCACTCCAGAGGAACTCACCAGGTGACTGGAGCTGCCACTTCCACAGCAGCAAGATGCCAATTTGACCCAACATGAGGCTGTTTACTCCAGGGAGCTGTCAGAAGGTGCTGAATTGGCCAGAGAGGAAGAATTGCAGTTCTTTTTACTGGCAATAACTGATTCACTGCCATGTCAAGACTACAAGGTCTGCTGCTCCATATCCATATGAACACCACCAGAGCCAAGAGAAGCCTTAAACCGGCCTTTCTAGCACTAACCCAATATTGAAAGAGGAGAAAATTACGGTTCCTGCTTTGTAATCTTAAAAAATATCTCATACTCCATTCACTTAGACTGTAGATGGCTTTCTAAACTTTCAGTAATAAAGCACTAAATCCTACGGTGCTAAAGCAATGTAAAGCCCTAAAATTCTATTCAGGCACATGAAATCCCTCACCAAAGCCCATACATTCCTCTGAAACAGAGCACTTTGATAGTAAATTTATAACTCGTGACCTATTTAGCTGCTTTATAAAGAAAGAATTTTATCCTCAGAAAAGGTAACCTTATAACTCATACAAATTGTTCCAGTGACCTTCTTCAACTTCAGGCTCTGTTCTAACCTTTTTAATTTTCAGTTCTACCAGCTAGCTCTCACCCAAACCTCAGTCTCTGTCAAACCCAGGTCATTCATTCCACTGCATGTGCTGAAGCAGCAAAGAGGGAGAATAGTTATGCATGATTAGAGTGCAAACAAAAATGGTTGAATTTGTGTATGTCAAAAACATTCTATTCATAATAATCATAATAAAAAGTTACAATTGAAATGAAGAAAGGCAGATACAGACAGAAAAAGTGTGATGCATATGATTCCTCACAGACAGATTTATTCTTTC
>JAOXJM010000012.1:106431842-106446269 GCA_026413425.1 Tringa solitaria | reverse complement strand
TTAGGTAATCTTATGAATATGTAATGCTTTGTGTAATATAATCTCAGAAAATAACATATATTCAGTGCTCAAAGTGTTGAAGAATAATGATTAGAAATAGGACAGGCCACAGCAGGGGAAATTTTTTTATTTCACTGCAATCCTATCACAGCTTCTTGAAGGCATCCAAACAATAACGCATCAGCTTTTTCAGTCAAGTTTAATTTTGCCTCCTGGCTTTCCAGCTAGTAGAGGGGAAAAGCTGTTGCTGTGGTCAGTTCAGTTAATACATACATCCAGGATAAACCCACTCTGAAAAACAGATACAAAACTAACTTCAGGACACCAGTGAACTAACTACAAGTTCAAAGATAAACACGAAGATTACGACAAACTTCAATGACATGATTTAGAAGAAATTTTAGTTAGCTAGTTAAAAGCCTGCCACACATACCATGGAACGACTGACTGACATACCAAACCACCGAGTGCTGTTCATAGATGCAAATCAAGAGAAAGGAAGAAAATGGCCTCCCCATACGTTGTAGTGCGTTGGCCAGTTTCCAGGATACTGCTTTCTTCTCAGGTGTTCCCCATTCAGAAGGATGCAAAGCATCAGATAAAGGGGGCCTAGCAGGTGGGAGCATGCAGAAGTGGTCATCCATAGACAGGAAATGTCTTTGGATACAAGGCTTAAAAAGATCTTTAGACAATCAGCACATTTGTCTCACTCAGCGTATTTCTCTGAACCACCTATTATTTGAAACTCTGAGATACACAAAGCGGTGAACTGGGTGGGTCTTTGGTTTGATTCACTGCTGTAATTCCAGCATTCCTACAGGATGCACAAAGAGCTGGAAGATAAGTTTGCACTATTGTAGGTTTATAAAATTCTTGTAATGCAACAGACCCCTCCACCACTGCAGCAGTAACTGATTCCCTCATTTCCTAATCACTCTGATTTATAATTCAGTAGTCTTTAACAGTCAAGTGTGCACTTGCACATATGTCTACAAAGAGGGGGAGAATACAGCAAGGAACACAGCCACAGGCCATGTGCTGGAAGGTATCTGTCCATTTCCAGATCAGGCCAAAAGAGAAATGCCTACTACCTGCTAGTGACGGGACACCTGCATGAACCCTTCTTTGGTTCTGGGATCAACATTTTCTTCACCTGCCGACGTGCCAGTCTGCAATCACTATCAAAGTACCACCAGCAGAGCTGCAACATACCAGTGAGGCCAAACAGGCAGGTGATAAGACAAAGTTTTGTTGAGCCCAAAACATGGCATTGTACACAAGTAATTATCCGTAATCAAAATGAGATCCCACAGTTCAGGTATACAGGCGGACAGGGAGCCCCGGCCAGAGGTCAAACTATCAAGGAAAAAATGTGAGTTGGCTGGACATCGTACAAAATCAAAGAAGATAAGTACGTAGCAGAACCTAAAGTGGTCTAAAACTAGTAAGACAATAGTGAACAGTGGGATAAACTACCAAAGTGAAAGGGAAGTATCAGAAATTACCCTTGGGTGAATAACACCAAAGTACAGTGAAAGGGGGTGCTAGGCTAGCAGGCGTTCTCGTCAAGCTAGAATTAATAAGGGCATAGAACTGGCAAACCCAGGGCTAGTGAGGGAAAGCATAAAACAAGTTTGGGCTGATTATCTATCAGAAGGGAAAAGGAATATTGGGCAAAGGAAACCATGCAGTTAGGGTTGTTCTGTCTTCCTCTGAGCAGCCCTGCACCTGATCAACTCGGCTCAGGTTGGTGTAAGTCAAGGAACCTGCCGTTCTGCCTACACCCCACATCTGACCAGCTTCTGTAGCCCAGGGGACCAGGGTGCTGTCCTTCACGTGGATGCAGGGACACTCTAAAAGGGATGGTGGAGGGACTGGACCTGCCTTAGCACAGACATGACTTGTTAGAATCCTGATGTTACAGGCTTGGCTTCTTTCTGCTAAAGAAAATCAACGGGTTAGCTGCAGTGTGACTGGGAACACTTGCCCATCAGCCTAATTCGCTTTTCTATTAACTCTCACCACAGATTTTGAGCAGTACTCAGATGGCAGTAATTTAATCCTTCCTGATCAGAACTGGGAAATAAAGTGATCACATAGATACAAAGTACTTGGAACAACAGGAGCTGGACCAGATTTATAGGGTCAAACAGAATATGGCACCTCTGCAGTTAGGACATTGCATTCACGCTTCATTGCTGCTGTATATTATGACTAAATTCTAGGCATCCTTGCAAACTTCCTAGACTCCTGTGATATTTTCCAGGAATTTGAACAGAAGTTTAATGATACTATCTTGGCAGAACAGGCCTTTTTGCAGAAGATGGTGAGTCTAGTGGTAAATTATTCTATATAGTCAAAGCAGTATAATTTTCCAGTCCCAAGTCTAACATAGCAAACCATTCTGGATATTACAGGGAAAAAAAGTACATTCTCTTTGTTAAAGATTATTCTAGACTGTATGATATTCAGTCCCCAGAAAAGTATAGACTTTTAAATAAAAGCAGAAGTGCTTTAATGCCCAACCTAATTTACTTTCATAATTTTTACAAGTATTTATCTACATTAAAATAAGGAATACCTGTCATGGGTTTTTATGAAAAAAATGGTGTAGCATCTACATGATTTAATAACTCACAGCTGCTTAAAATGTAACATTTAGTGACCTTTATTTGAATTATTTCACTTGTAATTGAATGGTTATTGCTAGAGTACAAACATGTAAATTGAATCATTCTAAATTAAAAAACACCTGTATAAATCTTTGCAGGCAAAATTTACTGCTTCATTCCAGAGTTAGTCCCATTTAAGCGGGAGAGCAATAGAATAATAGAATTCATCTACAAGAAGTCCTTTTGGGAAAACTGTACAGGGACTACAGAATCCTCTTTATGAGAAGTGTCAAGAAGTATGTTTTAAGACCATGCCAATATAGCACCTCTGTCAAATCTTCGCAGAAAAGTTTTAAAAAAATAAATAATAAAATCCCACCACCTTCTGTGGTACGGGTGAATGAATGGCAATGACAAAAACCAGATAAATTTGGATTTAACAAGTTGACTTTTAAGGTTTAGGTCTTGCATCACATTTTTGCAGAAAGCAGTAATGGTATTGCTTATACAGTGGAAAGGTTCTGACTCCAGCATAATATATGCTTATTTAGGTTGCTAATCCTTAGAGACTGAATCATGCACAGTCACTTTCACTCTGTAATGAAGTACAGCAAAAGAACAAAAGTATTGTTTCAGCATTTATGTCAGTAAATATGATTACTCACATAGGAGGGAAGAGAAAAAAACTTCCTGAAAGATATTACTGGAGACAAGGAGTGTTTGGTTAAGTAGCACAATTGTTTTAGTCCCATCCCTAGATGTTCACAACTAAAGGCAAGATCTTCAGCATGATCTGGTAGAGCTTTTAGGCCCAATGGGGAAAGGAAGAAGTGATAAGCACAACTGGATTTAATTTGTGTTTTTTCATCATTTCATATGTAGATGTTCAGGAAAAAATATTAATATTTCATTAACTACCTTAAAGTTGTCATTTTACAAATTTAATGTACATCATTTGAAGATTAATGCCAGTTCACCTCCTCTGAACCATATCGCAAGCTGATGGACCTGGATGGTGTTGCCTATATGCAAAAGGGGATTCAGACACAATTGTACTCTCCCATGAGACACCTCAGTGTGAGAAAAATGAGAGAAAGAAAATTCCACTATATTTGCTTCTTGGAATTTTTCTTTTCATTCATTCTAGTAAGGAAACAGAATTTGGGACCAGCTTGCTATGGTCTGGATCACTGGGTTCCTGTTCTCTGAAAAAAATGGTCTTTCCAAACAAAGGAGAGGAAAGACAGGAGACAAGGAATTGGAGAAAAGTTTCTACTCTTAAAGAGCTTGCTGGGATGGAAAGTTTCAGACAGCTAAAACCATGAGTGCTTTGGGAAAACCCAAAGCATCTGGGAGGAAAGCACTATACTGAAAACCCAGCCAAAGACTTAGAGCAATAGGCAGATAGTCCTGTCTGCTCACTGTGTTTCCTCAATCCATAATGAAACATGTGCGTCTTTCCTAACCTTTTACTTTGGGGAAAAACCAGCAGTGACAGTAATGAATAAATGAGGCACGACATCCAGGCACGTTCTTTTAAACTCATGCTGAAAAGGTTTAAATGCAATGTCAAAATCAAGGTGCAAGAATCTAATTGTGGTCCTAGAAATATCCTCAGAAAATTACCACCGGCACAGCGGTGAAAAGAAATAATGTCTCTACTGTAGATCTATACTGTAGATCTTTTTATTTTATTTTTTTTTTTGCTTTACTGGGAAAGGACAATTCCACTGCATGATATTTTTTTTCTGCTTGAAAATTCCAATATGAATCAATGGGCACATCTATGTGCAAGGAATTCAGCTGAATTCTTTAACTTACTCAATGGAAAATGAGTAAAAACTACTTTTCATGTTTAGTAGCAAGTTAGCACACAATTTCCAGACATGTACTCTTGCAGGTAACAAGGCAGAAGGTAAAAAAGACCTATTGTATCTATACTGTATATAGTTCCATACTACTGGTACACAATATTCCACAACACTAAACTGGAAGAAATTTCTTCTAAGCCATGTAAATTTGCAGAGATTAATCTCCATCTTTTATTTTTTTCTTACTATCCAATCAGCATACTAACTGATTTCACTCATCTTTATAAATAGCATTTGTCTTCCTATTGCCATTCAAGTATAATTTACACTAGGCAAAGAGATTACAGACCTTGATTTTATATGAAACGGCCTTGAGTCATAGTGAGCAAAATGACTCATTTTCATCATCGCTGTTCAGTAAAATGATTCTGGGATATCAAAATAATCTGTTCTGTCTGGTCCACCGTGTTCTATTTATTTTCCTTAGATTCGAGTTCTGATGAGCAATGATTTAAGGTAACATTTCAAATTTGCCCCCATTGTTTTTCAGATAAATCTTTTGCTATTACATCTCCCAGTCTTCTAGACCAGAAGACCTGCCATTTTTGTAGCTGTTGTCAAAGGCAGTATTTTGCTACAGATGGCTTTTGTATTCTGATTTGGAGTCCAGTCAGCAATGTCAATATGAGATCCCATTGGGAAAGAAAGAGCTGCTTGCTCCTTAGAAAAACTCACTCTAACAGACAGGGAGAAATCTTGTCTGGTTGATTTAAAGGAATGTAAAATCTAGGAAATTATCTAAAGGGATGTAAGATCTAGGAAATTATCTATGTGGTGCACAAGACACAGAGTCAAGTTTATGCTAAGTTCTGGACTTCCCAGTAGAAGAAAGACATGGACGTACTGGAGTGAATCCAGAGGCTGAGAGAGACGGGTCTGTTCAGCCTGGAGAAGAGAAGGGTCGGAAGGGGTCTTATCAATGTGTATAAATACCTGGTGGGGGGGCTAAAGAAGATAGACCCAGACTCTTCTCAGAGGTGCCCATTGATAGGACAAGAATCAATGGGCACATACTAAAATAGAGGAAGTTCTTTTTAAACATAAATGTCACTAGTTTTATTGTAAGGATGGTTGAACACAAGACCAAGTCGCCTAAGGGAGGCTGTGGAATCTCTGTCTCTGGAGATATTCAACATCCAAGTAAACACAATCCTGAGCAACCTGGTCTAGATGGCCCTGCTTTGAGCAGGGGTGTTGGATTGGATGGCCCTTGGAGGTGCCTTTGAGACTCAACTATTCCGTGATTCTGGTAGGAGCTAAGTTACTTGCACCTGATAACCAACCACCCTTAGGATGTATAGTGTACAACATGTTAGAGGAATACTAAATAGATCCCTGTTCCCTGAGTCAAAACCACTTTTGATTTAGTAAGAAAATAGAATCATAGTTAATGTGCATCCTGTATCCTTGTTTGACAACTGTGTTTATGCTAAAATAACCGCATGGCTAAATAGCCAGGGTAAGGGTCTTTAATCATCAACCTGCAAAAGGAGGAATAATTGGATTCTTTCTGCACTATACTAGCAAGCAATGAAAAGATGAAGAAAAAAGAATAGTATAGGCAATGTATGCGAGATAGTGTGCATTCTTCAAGGTAAATATAGTCTATTAACAATAAAATATATGGAATTTTTGATGAAACACAGCTTAATGCAATAATTTTATTAGCAACTTTAATAGTGTGTTCATCAAAAACAGTAATTAATCTTCCAAATGGAAAAAAGAGATTGTGCTGATTTCTGATGCATCAAGCTACAAATAGCTTGAGGTGTCCCTGTCTGTAGCAGGAGAGTTGGAACAAGATGATCGGTCCCTCCCAAGCCAAACCATTATATGATTCTATGTTTCTATGAAATAATTTTTTCTCTTTTAGGAAGAAAAGTAACATGAGAAGTATCATATGTATAGGAAGAAAAGAAGAATCTTCCCATGCAGGTACTATGCTGAAAACTGACTGGAAAGTAGTCTTTCTACAACTTCTATAAGGCTACTATTTTTTCCTCATCCCATTCCAAAAAATATCAATGACTCCAAGTCTTGCATTTTAGCAACAATGGCAGAAGAAAAAAAAAAAAGTTGCAGCTCATTCAAGTTCTTGCTCCCCCCTGTAAGGGCACTGACCTTACCTTCTTTGAAATCCTGACCAGAAGAACAGCATCCAATTGAGCTGAATCTGGGGCAACAGGAGATATTTGCATATATCAAAAAACCGTACCACTAGGCTAGATCTTGGAGAATAGACCCATTTTCTCTCATGCATTAGGCCTACAATTGATAGGGTAGAATAACCTTTTTTTCCCTTTCCTCACCCAAGACCAGAGGCCCAGAAATGTCAGATGCTCGTTCTCCAGTTGGCTAATGCTGTTGGCAAGGCAAAGGAGCCCTGGCCAAGCAGAAGCAGTCACTTTCAAATCTGCAAGGAGTTTTCACTGCAATTTAGATAAAGCTACCCTCTGGCCCATTTCCTAGAGGTGCAGGAAATAAAGAGCTGAGCATGCAAGGGCAACAGAAAATACAGAAACTGCGAGCAAGGGATTTGCTTTTCAAAGCTGACATCCTGGTTAGTCCCAAAGATTTTATGCCCTCTTACTGCTTCAAACTGTGCTTCCATACCTGATATCTTCAAAATGGATGTTTTCCTTCCAAATAGGGAATCAATAACCAATGATATTTCTATGCTTTCTCAGAATCTATTCTAAAATTATTTCCTATGTCCATGCTATTACCCTATCATAAATGCAAATTTATATGTCAGTTCCTCCTTTCTAATGAATAAGTTGCATTACATATAGGAGGCAGAACATGACTAAATAGTAATCCTAGAACATCTGATTTATTACAAATTCATACCCTTCATTAACATAGAATATTTTGTACCTGCAGTCTTCTCCTAGGCAACCTACCTGCTTTTCTGATGCAGAAGGTGGGAGAATGGTGCCTTGTTTCGTGTTAAAATGTACTAGTTTTTCATCCTGCTGTGGCATGAATGTTGTTTATAAGCAAGTATATAAAGAATGATCCAGTTTGTCAAGGTGCAGCTGGAGCAGCATGCTCTCTTTCTTACATTTTACAACAAAATATCCAAAGAAGTCATACTGATGATGCAGATAATGTGGAGTTTGGTTTACATCAAAGGAATTTATGAAAGTTAATGCACATCAAAAATAAAAAGGCATCTGAGTCACTGCACAAAAGCTATTTTTGAACTTATATAATCAAATATACTTACGTATAATATAGAGAGACTGTGCCAGCTATGGCATGCATATCCCTCTACAGTAATTAATCTTTGCAAGCACTTTCAGTCATCTTAGATCTACATTTACTTCTGCCTCACACAGTTGTGGTGCTATCTCAGTTTTCACCATCTGTCACAGACATCAGAAAAAATGACTTAAAGATCATAAAAACAATTTTTAAAGCATTCTGTTTTTCATACTTAAAAGTTTCTGTAGGCCTGCACATATGATTAAGACAAGAAGCACCATGCTATTGAATGAGAATGGAAGAAGCTTCTGCTTTCATGAGGCCTTTGCTTAATATACTTAGGTCTTGCATCTTTCACATCATGGTTCAGATCTTACATTTCAGGATCCTCGCTGTTCATAAAGAAAAGATCCAATGGAAATAGCAGGGGAGAAAGAAATCTTTTGGCAGATCAGCAGTTGCCAGGGTGTCTTTTCATGCTGCAGCAGTAGTTAGGACTCTTACCCAACAGCTATGCCATTAATGAGAAGTCTAATGACTTCCATTCCTTTTCTTAAAGTATTCAGCATGTCACCAGTATTTATGAGGAAGCCTGCTGTAGCTACAGGGACATTATGTGCTTCACTATATTTCAAGCTGAGAGATGCTGAAAATGGAGCGTTAGTTTATCTACTTTTTTTTAGTCTTTTTTAAACAGTCTCCATTTCCCTCCCTCCCTTGTAAATAAATGTGCCACATTTCTTGCAGCCTGGAGCTAGAGTAATGTCTTCAGGCTTGTCGCCAGATCTATTTTCCTCCAAATATCTACCAAATCACCAGAAGCTCTTATTAACTGAGTGAACTGAACCTTCAGATAACAACTGTTCCAGTCCCTCCTGGGGATATTCTATCTGTGTATAGTAAATAATTCAAAGTTTGGAGTTCTGTACACTTATTCATTTAGCTTGCTTTATTTCTCAAAGAAATCAATGGATTTAGCATTTTAGAAGCAAAATGATGGTTTCTAGAACTGAACAATTCTACCAATTAAGAAAAAAAAATCCATCTAGACAGATCTGTTTTCAGATTTATTCTTATGGCGTACTTCCTTTTCAAATTTTCTGAAGGAATATTTGTTTTCCTTACCATGCTGAGACCACGGAAAGTGTTTAAGGTCCCAGTTTTGCAAACACATACTGCCTTAGTCACTGAAAACGTTCCTACTATCAGCAGTGATATTGCTCATGTGTGGAAACAAGCATAACCTTAAACATTTGTAAGAATTCTACCTTGATTCTTTACTATCTTTTTCCAGTTTATCCTCTGGCACCTAGGTTACCTACCAAGTATTTTATTTACTACAAGTGCAGCTGTCAGGATATTAATTTAAACTGTCTCTTGCTATTTGCCAAGTTACCCATCTACCTAAAGGATTAAATATATGAAAAAGAGAATCCTGGAAGTGCAGTGACGGTCAATAAGATCAAAACTCTTTGAAGTGTAGAAATACCATTGGAATACTAATCCAGCTCTTAAAAAGCTTAAATTGTTGCCCGGACACCTTTACTTTGATATCATTTCTCAAGGAAGCAGAAAGGAGATTCCCTCTTCTTCTCCAATTTTCCAAGTAGCTTTAAAAGCACTATAGATACACTTCCCATCCAACTCATCAGCAGTTGCTTTAAAAATGAAATAAGTTATGTTACTGTACCACTTCCATGATAATTTTTTGTACTGGTTATGCAAGTGATGATAAATACACACATTATCTTCCTGTCTATGAAACTGCAGGGACTTTATGCCTTGTGTGCAGAGAAAGCTCCTTTGTAATCAGAATTTGTTTTCTCTAAGGAACGGAAAAAGTGTTCTTCTCCTCTATCATATGAACCACATTTTGTTGGCTTTTTCCTCTTGTGCTGTCTTTTGGCCCCATAGTCTAAGGGAATTGTACATCAGTGTTCAGTCATAGGCTTCTGCCTTTTATAAGTAATTATGACTTTATATTGACTGATGATCACAAGGAGATTAAACATCCACATCACCTTTCTCTCCACTGTAGATGTCCATTCTTTCAATCTACTCTGAATGCACAGAGTGACATTTTGAGAAGGAATCCAGAAAGAAAGCAGTTTGTACTTGATGGCCAAGAATTTTATCAGATATGCAAAAGAATTTAATAGGAGACTGAACCTTTGAAGTATAAAAGCATTGTTCAATTTTATGTACAGCTTTAGCAGTATCTCTGAAGAAACTCAGATTTTTTTTTTATTTTTAATTTTTATGCAATATTTAAGTTTTGCTGCCAGTAAAAATACCTAAAAAACTGCTGAAAGTCAGCTATCATCCCCCTTTTTCCAGTGTATCTTTATGGCATTTCATTGTGATTAAGTATCATGGGGTGGAACATGACTCATAGAACAGCACTTAATGATGTGTTAACATCCTTAGTTCTGTTTTTTTCTTTTGCTGTGTCTGGAGTTCACCTGTTATTCTGTATCCACCAATACACGTGTGACATACAACTTAATAGGTAGTAACAACGCAAGTATGATGTTCTTTGGATGATACCAAAAACTGGAGTTGGATTTTATATCTTTATTACCTCAATGATCTCCAACTTTTTTGAGCAATTTTAAAACTATCTTCTCATAAATGACTCGAAAAATTCCCCGTGCAATTGGGGTGTTTATTCCTCCTAACCAGGCTAGCAAGAGTTAGCTACTGCGTAGCAGTTTTCCAGAGCAATATTTGTCATAGCTCCTACTTGGTGTGCTGAGGCAATAACAGAACACAAAAGCAGATTGTATCATTAATCTGAGATTTGATAGAAATAACACAAGGTTAGAAGAACCGATTACAATAAAAAGAAATATTATCACAGCCAAAGACAAGTGTTAACCTAAACTTTTCTGAAAGCTAACGCACTAGTGGAAGTAATTCAACCCACTAATGTCCACTGGCTGAACACGCTACCATCAATCAGGAAACTCTCCCAGGACTTACAGAGAAAACCAAATGGAAGGAGCTTTTGTGCAGAGCTGTTGTGCTAAGTGAGGAACAACCTCAAATGCCTGTGAGGGGAGGAGTGATATGTAACAAGAGGAGGCAGATTTATAAAGGACTTTGGGCTAATCAGAGTCTCTGCTGGACTCAGGCCCCCTGAGACATTACATCTTGGGAAAATAATGGATGCCATTAAAAATGGCTATTTATTGCAAATTGCACTGTGGTATTTTTTTACTTACAGAATTTGCAGTATTCTCTTGAGAAATCTCTTAAATACCATGGAAAATACATCAGTAGTCAGTGGGAATTATAATGATGCTTAATGTAGGAGGTGCATTGTGAGGTACAATCTAAAGCGTAGGTCAGAGAAATCAGACAAGGGAAAACCATAATTGTATACAGTCAATGAATCTAAATTACTCTCTAATTATAATGTAAGCTGTTATGAATCCACACATTGCATGAAAGAGACTTACTACTCACAAAAAGCTTATTAATCCCCTATGCCCAAAGAAGGGACATTGTGATGCAAAAGGCTGTTTTTCTAGTCAAAAGCACTGTGAATCCATGCCTTGTAGCTGGAAGTTGTGAAAACATTTGAGTAATCAGCAAGAAAATTATTATTCCCTTCATTGCAGCTAATACTTCAGACAATCCTCATATTTTAAGCCCTGGGGATCACAAAATGGAATTTTTCTCTAGTGTAGTTTTTATTTGTCACAAGACTCTCTCTTTTGTTGTATGATTATTTTTAATGCATAACCTTAAGGAATATCTGGTCATTACCAATGTGCATGTGTATACGTTTATACAACTCTAACCAGCAGATCAGAAAGTGGTTTTACAAAACCAGGAAAATGAGGCCCGTAAGGCTGGCACAAGGGAGCAGAGGCAGAGCAGATGGGGAGCAGGCTGCCTTCTCGTACTCTGACCCCCCGAGCTTTCCAAACGGACGATCTGACCTTCCGTTGTTGGTATAAGCAAGTACTAATATTTTAGCAAGCACACATACTTGCTAAATAGTACAAAGACTAAGTAAGTACAAACACTGAATAAGTACTTGAAGGGAAGCATGCGTGCAAATAAGCAGCTTTCATGCCTAATGGCCACCTTTCCCTCTGTGTGCCTGTAGGTCCGTACGTGTAATCAGGAGCACGAGGAGAAAACAGCCACTCGGTCTTCCATTAGTGATCAGACACCCAGTTCCCTTATGAGTGCCTTTCCACTTGTAGAGAGACAAGGAGTGAGGGGAAATGCCCTGCCTCAGAGAGACTTCATCAGGACACAGAAAACGTCTTTGAAAGCCATCTCTGCCTATAATAGTCTTCTAATAGAGAGAGCCATCGAGAACCACGCTGAAGTAAAGCAAAGCAGTGGAAAAGCATTAGAGATGAGATTACATTTCTGCAGGAGCTGAAGCTGACAACTAGATGAGTGAGCAAAGCTGTCCAGGTGACACTTTGCCACCTCTTGCTGATACCCACACGTGTCAGATCTGACACCGTCACAGCACGAGACTTGGGCAGGTGATTTCGTTTCCCAGTGGCCACCCTCAGCACCTCCCACATCCAACTGGCTTACTCCTGGGCTTCATGGTGAAAGACTGCAGATGTTTTGATATATGAATCCTCACTGGTAAATAAAACCTCTCTTTAATCAGTTTCTAGTAACCTCCTCCTCCTTATATGATTCTGTACAAGTGTTGACCCTGACTGGCTGCTTTGCTCCACATTTATGTCAACAGACAGAGTCATGTCTATGGCCTTCACGTTAAGCAAAGTGTTTGTGAAGTACATTAGCTGGCTAGTGCTCATACAACAGCTGTTTCTGACACTGGAAGTCATAAAATGGTCTTTCTATTTACAACATTTAAACACTTTTTAACGTCAAACAAAATATGGACCCATGAGAGAAGTATTTATGTGTTAAAATGTGAGTGGTATCTCTATTTAAATTACTGAAACAGCAATTTTCAAGAAAACTATTACACTGAAAGATACATTTCTATCCCGAGCTTATACCAAAGGTTTAGAAAAGACTTCCTATGAGATCCTTAGTACCTCCTCTGTAGTCTGACAGTACCATCATTACTGTGATTTAGAGAAAAGAAGCAAAGACTAATCTTTGCATAATTAAACTAATCAGAATGAGTTTCACTGGGGGAGAGGATCCTTGATGGAGCATTTTACCTGCTTTGTGAGAAAAGGAAATTCCTAATATTCCCTTCACCCTCCTTCTTCAATATTTTTTGCTCTAATTTGATTTCACAGTATTTACATAACAGATGTAATGGGATTTTTTTCTAACTAGCCTATAGAAGTGCTTTTCATCCTCTCCCACCACAACAAATAGCTTTCAACGATTTAAGGAGTTTAAACAATTCTCAAGTAATGGAAAAATCTGTTAGCCTGATGTATGTTTGTAAAGTTACTTGCAGAACTATGTATATGACTACAGTCACTCTGCTCATAAATTTGCAATTTTCCAGTGCCCCATGAATAGAAATTCACCTCTTAAAAAAGGGAAATATTTTTACAGGTCACAAACCCCAGCATCTCACACATATTCTGAGGACTATATAAAATCATATATGATCTCTAGCTTCCTTTGTTGTATAATGTTGAAACTACAGTCATCTTATTTTTCTCTCATTTTCTGGAGTGAACAAAAACTGCATTAAAGTCTCGCAAAGGAAATAATAAGAGAGTAAGAAACTCCACCTCCAGCACACGTCAAACCTCAGCAGGGATTAGGAAAGACGTGTGCTGAAGATGACTGGCAAGTTCAGAGAGCTTCTGGCCACACAGCCCCAGGCAGCAGCGCCAGTCTCCCACGGCAGGGCTTGGCATCGCTCCCCTCTGATCTGGAGCGCTGGCTCACAGATTGCGTGCAGTGCTTGAAGGGCAGGACAGAGGAAAAAGCTACAAATCACCAATCCTCTCAGCTATTAGGGGTCATTTACAAGAAAATAAAGTAAGAAAGTGGATTGAAGTCTGGGCTTCAGCTTCACTGTGCTTTCCCCCAGCACTGGTTAGAATTGGAGAGCAGGTTGTCAGTGCATAAACGCGTCTCTCTTTGCCTTGGTCAGGATTAAGTCTTATCATCCACCCACAAATTCTTCCTACAGAGAACAATACAGAGATGTCAAATGGAGAGTAATACGTTCAGTGGTAAAAGGAAAAAAAAACAACCAAAGGGAATGCTAATTTCTCACAGAAATTAGCAAGTCATTTTTTTTAAAAAGAAATGAGCAAACTCAAAAAGTCTACCTCCTCAGAAGTCCCCCTGTATGACTGAATTTTGGCAGAGATCACCTCTAATAATAAAGCTCTAAATATTGACCAAAGTTACCCTTAAAAGAGGCAATGTCAACTCACAAGACATGTGTTCATGTTTTATCAAATCAGGCAACTATTTTACCAGTAATCCAGAACTCCCCACTCTCCTGTCAGTGTCTCATAGTAATTGCTCCTTCCGCTAATTATTCCTTATAGATTCACATGAAGTTATTTATGAACATTGATGTCATCCTTTCTATAAATTCATAACTTCTAGAAATTTTTGTCTAATAAATAAATAATTATGATTTGAAAAAATATTTGTATAAATATTTGTGATTATAATGCAGCAAATCTCTGGTTTTACCATGCTACCCACACTTCAAGCAAATTAAGTATAATATTCACAAATATTTGTATCCTTAGGTAACTGTATGCAGAGAAATTAACTTTAAATTAATTAAAATAATTAGC
>JAOXJM010000012.1:106407583-106431704 GCA_026413425.1 Tringa solitaria | reverse complement strand
TTCTGACTCTAAACCTTAAATATTTCCTTTGAGTATAACAATATTCCTCTTTCAAAAAGGAAGGTTCTTTTGTAAAACTTGGCTTATCGGATTGGAGATTTGAAGAAAATACAAAACTGTTGAGAGCTTTAAGGACATATTCCCGACAGTTTAACAACAAACTAAGATTAGAGCACTGTCTGCTTAATGATGCAAATACTACTGGAGCAAAGGTAAATATCAAATCCAAGGTGCTATTGAAATGTTATTCTTGTCTTTCTTTTACAGTTTTATATTCCACTCTATGATTTCAAGACTGATCATTGCTCTGTATGTATGCATTCGCTAGCAGTTAGAGAAAATTAAAATTGTCAGACGTTTCCTATTTTATGGATATTTTTATCCTACAGGTTTCATCCAGCTGTGTTTTATCTTGGACTATTCATCGCAATAAAGACCACAGGAAAAAAAAAGCACAGTTATTCATTGCAGACACTGATTTTTTTGAGAACTCCTACTTTTTGATAACAATTTGCAACCATTAATATGTATATTTATCTGAAGCAATAGAGACTGCAGCTTAGACCAAAACACTGCAACCAATTCAATACCTGATTAACTTCAGACACACAGATGAGTAGAAATTCCCCTATAAAGAAATGTAATGTGTTTAAATTTAAAATTATTTCACTAATAAAACAGTCTTTTGGATACTTCATACATAAAGAAGAGCTAAAAGTATAGCATGAAAGGAGATTTCAAGGAGGCTGGACTCAAAGTTTAACAGTGTTCTTTAAGCCAGCTCAGAACAGCAGAACACACTGGTGGTGTTGGAAGCTTAGACTCTTCCCCTTTGCCCTTTTATCTTTTCAAAATTATTCATGTCTATTATGCAGTAACAGGGAAAAAAACCCCAACTTTTCCTTTTTGTAAGACAAGTTGATTGCTGTCTCTTTTTGAGAAGTAGTATGTGCAGAAATGAGGTCACTGTCTGAAATCACTCCCCCATCTGCTCTGTTTAGCCTGTGAGTCATATGGAGTAAGAAAAAAGATTATATGAACCAGAGTTAACGTGGAACGGAAAACAATAGAATAGCACAGCTACAAAAGAAATGACTACCCCACAGTTTGCCCTGTTCCCCTCTATTTGCTTACTAGCATGGATGCATTAATTAGGAAAATCAATTGAAAACAAAGCAGTGAGACAAACGGAATGCCTAATTGTGATTAAGACAGAAGCGATCCCAGGAGAACCCTGGCAGTCGTGATAGAAATGACCTATTAAGATTCTTCAGCATTGAGAAGTATTAAAGGTGTTATGCATTTCATCAGGGATGAGATAATACTAGTATTTCTTGTCAGTGCAACAGCCTAGTGTACCTCCTGGTCTCTAGAAATAAATCTCAAGGAAGTTACAGGTACTATGTACTCGGTGAGCGGTGGCACAGAGATGCAAAGTGGTAACATAACAACATACAGGAACTATAGGTATAATAGTTACACCTTGCACTCAAATCTTTTTCTGCTGAAAAGTTTCTCTCTGTGCTTTTCTCTCACATTAATATTCAATACAGGTTTGACAAAATTCTCATATAAACTGTAAACAAGAATGATGTCTTCCAAAATAGATAGTATTAAGATTCATTGAAGGCAACATTTATTTTCCTTTCAAAATTTTGGGTTCATCTACAGAAGTAGGTCAAAATATTCTGCAACTAGTTCATGATCTAAAAATGCCTCTTCAGATGTTTTGAAACTATCTGTGAAATTGGGTCTTAAAAATACAAAATAATTTTGGGCAGAATGAAAACTAAATAAAAAAATAGAAGCGGATCAACGCTGACAAAACTGGGGAAAGACCCATTCTTGGATACATCTTTTGACCAAAGAGCTAGAGATTTTTGGTCTTTCCCTGTAAAATAAAGTATTTAATATTGCCAATTTGTTGTACAAGATAGCTTTAACAGGAAAAAAGCCCAACCTGAGACATTCTTTTCTGCACGACTCTGTGGGTGGCTTGCATGGTGTTTACATCTGCTTTAGGAAGAGAGGAGAAACAGCTGCTCATGGGCCTTAAGCAGTCAAAAGCTGGGAGCTGGAGGCACCTTCACATCTACCTGAGCAGGTCAACCTGCAGCCTTGTGGTTCAAAATCAGGCTGAGCTCAGCACCCACAAGGGGAAGCTGCTGTCCTGCCATTGCGACGCGTGTCCACAGCCCCAACCCAAAGCTCAGTCCCCACAGTGCCAGTGATTCACGCTCCCATGGGAAAGGATGGGTCGAAACCCAGCACTTCCCGGTTTGAGGGAGTGCCTGATCACTGTCCCACTGTCACCAGCCTTTGCTGACAGCACACGACTTGCCATTTTGATGTAAAAGTAAAGTTTCAATGTGTGCATTTCTGACCGTTCATAGAACATCTTCATCTTGGCAGCTGAAACAGAAAGCAACTGTTTGCATAGACTTAGTCATCTCCCTCTTGCTTTCAGTCTTAAATCTATTGAAATATTTCTTGGTGCACTTCTTCAAGGCTGCTACTGAAAGTAAGGGAAGCCATTAATAGCACAGGGGAAGATATTTTCACAAAAACATAAAAAACCATGAGACTTCAGAGTTCATCAAGGAGCAGCCTCAAGCAGGAGGATTGTTTATTCAGTGCTCTGAAAGGGAGGGAGAGAGAGAAACTAACGCAAGGATCAAGCAAAATGAGTTGTGGAACATTCATTAAAAAATAAAAGTGTTGATGAAAAACAGGATGACTTTTTAATTGTAAAATATTCAATATATGGAATATAACAAATGGGGTTTTGTTACCTGGTTAGTATCTTATGGGCAGGACAGAGAAGGAATAGAGAATTTTTCATACATTTAATAAATGCCTATTATTATAGCGTTTATTAAGTGTTTAAAAAAAACAGTTGTCAAGGCACATTCTTGGTAAACAAACCAATATGTTCACTACAAGTCAGAGTTAAAATAAAGCCCTTATTGTTGCTTAAAAAAATAATTAAAAATTCAATGCAGATAAATTTTTAAGCGTAGATTTTTTTTAAAATTCTAACCATTGTTCAAAGCTAGCTCTCACCTAGGGCTATATACTCCAGCCCCTTGGCTCTTCTGAGCATGCAACAATTGATACATAAACTAATAGCTGAACTTGTATGCCCTAAGTCACATAAAGGTGTGAATTCAGCTTGAATTTCTAGGATCTGAGTTTGCATTTGGAGCTAATATAAGTCTTGGTCTTACAAAAATAACATTCCTCCCAAGTACTAAAAGAAAGTTAAAAGTATTTTCACTACTTCCTTAAAGCCCTAGGCTTGCAAATTCTCCTGCTTTTTTTCAACTTTGCTAGCTGGCAGTGGGACCAGAAGTATGATGTGATATTTCATTATTACTAGTTGAATAGCTAAAATGCAGAAAATTTGTAAGCAGAAAGAGTGAATACATTTGCAGTGAGATTTGTTTGGTGACTACATCGATCTGCTGAATATTTAAATTTGCAAAATCTTTCATTTTCTTTCAGTTGACTGTAGAGGTAATGCCTCTGCAGGTAAAACAAGGTCAGGCGGATATAGCTCAACTCACTTCGTTCTTTTTCACTTCACCCCAGGCCCATTCTCGTAAGGCATACTAAAATACACTAAATTATTAAGGTTGATTCAACAGCTACAATTCTCCTAATACTTCAAAAGCAGAACAGTAACCGCTGACACAGCCCGCTGGGTGACAGCCCCGAAGGATTTACATCTATGGCTACAAAATGTCAGAGAAAACACGTAGCTAAACAGAAACTTCTCCCAGCCAAGACAGCCTTTACCTGTTTCTAGTTAGGACTCCATCGCTATGTTTGCAATCCCAAACGCTAGTAACGCTCACCCTCCTCGAAATTCTGCTGGCTCATCCCCACCCCCATAAATGCTACAACTCTTATTGCATTAGTGACCCCACATTTGAGAGCTGCTGCCTAGGTCTTTCCCTCCCCGATGCTATATTTGTATCCAGTCAATGAATCCGAAATCCCCTGCTAATTACCATCTAAGCTGTTATAAAGAATCTACACGTGTTACTGCACAAAAGAGGATTACTGTACTTTAAACTTAGCAAGGCTTGGTGATCCCATGTGCTGTGGGACTGGACATCATATCGGATGGAAGTTTGCAGACAGCACTTGGGGCAGCCTTTCCTTCGCTGCGGGGTTTAGTCACTACCACTACTCTTTGCTTCTGCTGCAATAGCCAAGAAGTCTCTGTTCGTGATAGCTGTGTATCATGCTGAGGAGCGCATGCTAAAAAAATGTTACCAACATGTGCTGAGTAATATCTTTCTTTAGTTAGGTGCGTTTACAACTCTTAATGCTGTAGCATCCTTTCAAGACAATGGTGGCAGATTTCCTTGGTGGTGTTTATGGCCTTTAAAAACGTCTCTGAAATCTATTTTGGAGTTAATGATTTTTGTTTACAACAGCCATTGGAAAAAAGTAAGTAAATCTCCTACCATAAGAACTCAGACAGTGATCTTAAGCTTATGCTTATCTCCCAATCTAAATATTTTATATATCTAGAATTCCCATTTAATGAACAAGTTAGTCGTTGAAGACAGCATGAAAGTAAGTAGCAAGCCCTCCATTGTATTAAAATGTGTTTTCAAATTTAATCACATAATTTTAAAATAAGCAAAACAAAATTGCTTTGATTTCATTTACAGACGGGGCAGGGGGTTGGAGAGAGAGCAAAGCTCACTTTTGTTAATAACCTGCACACTACCTGCAGTTACACAGCTCCATTAAGTGGCACTACAAATCATTTGCTCGCTACATTTGTAGGCCGGCCAAAAAGAGCTGAGTCCAGAAGGATAGCAAAGACCCGCATAATATCTTCCAAGGCTCATTCCTTTTCCAGAGAAGAGAGGGGATTATCCATTAGAGGAGAGATTATCTCAAGAGTATCCAGGAAGGAG
Organism: Tringa solitaria; assembly: GCA_026413425.1. Taxonomy (NCBI): domain Eukaryota; kingdom Metazoa; phylum Chordata; class Aves; order Charadriiformes; family Scolopacidae; genus Tringa; species Tringa solitaria. The sequence goes on along the minus strand of JAOXJM010000012.1, from coordinate 106,426,767 downwards.
ACTTTTGAGAAAGACAGCATTTGCAGGAGAAGGAAACATCCATTGCACAGCTAGGAAGCACTGGAAGACAGGCATACAACTTGCACTCAAACCCCAGCCTTCATGTTTCAGAAAGAGATAGACTTAAAATGTTTTGGCAGCACAGAGCACCAAAAGTTGTTCCTCACCTTGTGTATACCTACATTTCAGCTCTAAAACTTTATTAGCATTAATTTTATTTTAATACAAATTTCCTTTATGTGAATTGAAGTAAAAAAAAAAAAAAAATAAAACAAGCTGAAGAAGCTAATCAACCCGCAAAAAAGTCTACTTCAAAGGATTTTTCCAGGGGTTCAGTTTAAAAGGACACAAGTGGAAGAGTTATGAGAAAAAAAGTGAAGAAAAACTGCTGAGTTACAAACTTTAGAAGACTGACTCCCCAGAACTCCTGGATTTCACAAGCTTTTGATGACAAAATAGGTTGAAAAATGACTAAGACACCAACAAGAAAAGATAGAAAAATTATTTTAAATCGAGTTCTCAAGAAAAACGAATTGTCAAGAAATTATTTTCATTATCACTAGTACATATTATCATGTCCACAATATCCATTACTCATATGTTAGTTTAATCAGCACCAGTAGCTTTAGGAATATTTTACTGAAAATAGACCTTTAGGAGTTTCTTTTCAACTTTGAAAAAAAATAATCTGCTAGACAAATTATTTTTGATGTTCATTTTGTCTGTGGTACATCTATTCTTTAACAGGGCAACATAATAACACACCACCAATGAAGGAGTTGCTTATGCAGTTAAATATTCCTTATAAAGTATGACTATGAGAAAAAATACAGTGCACCTGCATTTAAAAAAAAATCTGTAGAAAGACAAAGCTAAATATTTTACAGATATCTACCAATTGAGAACTCTTTTACAGATGTCATTGTAGCTCTCTACAAATGTCCATATTTAACACAATATTTCTTGATTGAAACCAAATAGACTCTTTGTCCCAGTACCTCATGTTATTGAAGTCCATGGTTAAACACTTCCCCTATAATTTATTAAACCAAAGTTAAGATTATGTCCCTTCTGCCCTCATTCAGCTGTTCTCAAACCACAGAAAACTAGAAAATATTCTTACAAAAAACTTCTGAACCATAAAACTTCTAACTCACACAAATGGCCAATTCATGCAAGCAGTGGGGCAGTGAACTTCAGCAATGCTGCAGAAATGTGTAGGTAGAATTGGAATGAAACACCATGGACCTCCCCAAAAGCACCCTCATTGTGCCCCAGTAGAGCAGTAACACAGGACCACATTTTTTTTTCCCCAGGGGTTATTTAATATAACATTTTTGGTGTATACATAAAAGTTTTGCCATTAGGAGAAAGAGTATAAACTCTCCATGGCTTTCATTGTTTCCCTGCCCTCTTTATGAAATTTACTTAAAATTTCCAGATAATGAGTTAACTAAGTTATATAAGGTGTCATGATAGCTGTCTGTAAAGGGCCAAATTGTATGCTTTTGCTTCTTGACTAAATCCAGCTAAGCTCTTTGTCCCAGCAACTCATGACTCTGAGTTTCACAGATAGGCTCCTCATCTCCCCAGGAAGTCATTAACTCAAAGTAAAGATTGCCCAGTGGCGCTTTCCTTTATAATGGTTATAGAAATCCAGTTATAGAAATCCACTTCAAATAAGAAAAGGCTATATATTTTTATATAATAGCTTTAACACTTTTATAAACAGGTTTTGTGCATGACAGCATCTTCAATTTTCTTCTAATGGTGTCTAGTTATTTTTTGTGTATCAAACCTCTCAGGGAGTGCCTGAGGGTTCCCAAGTATACTTTCCCTACATGGGTCTACCTAGATTTCTCAGTCTCTCACCTTGGCAGTGCTCTTCTGAAATTCCTGTGATCTCATGTCAGTTAACATCAATAATTTCACCATGATAACAGCAAGCATATATTTTAATGCCTCACTATCCATATAAATAAATCAAGTCATGCTAGTGTTCCCAACTTGCCTCATGCAAATGCCAAGACTGAGGACTCTGCAGCTGAAAGAGGCCATCAATTGCCTCCTTCAATAGTATTTACAAAATAAAAGGAAATCTCAGTGAATTCTCTTTCTTCATGCTGCTGAAGGGCAAACACATTATCATCTTTTTCTCCAAAGACAATATCTGAAGTCACATAAAGAATAAGGTTTTGATGTCCTATTCTAACTGAAATCTCTCACCATTCCTGGCAGAGAATCTGTGGAGGCAATTTTACTTTGAGATAACCTTTTAAAAATTATTTAGCACAATATTTTTGTGATTAGCACTATTAACTTAACTAAGACAAGCACGCAATAATATGTCTCTTCACACCTGCAATTAAAAGCCATCTCAGCAATTATGGAGAGTTAAAAACATCAAGTAACATGATAACAGAGTTGACCCCAATGCATGCTAAGGACTTAATGCAATGCTGACATTCTGCTTAGCTGGGTTGAATCTCTGCTGCAGCCGTGGTCCTTTTCAAATCTGCTCCGCAAAAGGCAAGAGACATAAAAGAGGAACAGAAGATGATCAAGCATTAATTGAAATTCCAAAGTGAATGTGACTTTAACAGTTTTTTTTTCTCTACACGATATGATCCTTTTAATATGTAGCAGTAGATTTGCAGCGTGATGGCCTAAGGATAGATGGGAATCAAGGTTGGCAGAGAAAAGAAGGTAACAGTAGCTGGATAAAACAAGGCAAGCTTGCAGACACCATTCCTTAAGAATGTGATAAAGTTACTCTGAAACAAAAGCTCTCATGTTTGCCCCCATCCAGTGAGTCTAAGGGAAAGATATTGCTTCGTTCTATAAGCCCTGTTCCCTTTTTCATCATGCTGCTTCAACAGGGTCACAAACTTTGGATCAGTCTTTTCACAAGTGGTGGACAGACTTTGCAATTGTATTCCTGCACCATAGAAGGAGGCTTAATAGGAGCCAACATACACCAAAGATGAGCAAGGCTGTAGGAAAAGGAGGTGCATCGTACAGAGAGACTCCCAGAGTCTTTCTGAATGTTCCTATTTAGCTGCAGTAGCGCTTTCCCAAAACATTTTCCCTTTTCCCCTCAGTGACAGCATGCTGGAAGCCGCTTTGCAAAGATCTCTCCTCCCTTCCCCCACATCACATTATTCTTTACATCTTCTCTCTTACACTGAGAAAATGATGCAGAAAGAGTAGCCAGTGTTTTCCACACCAAATAATTTGTTGACTGTTAGAGGGCATATGGGCAGGACAAGCGCTGCCTTCAACAGAGTATCTGTGCCCTCTGTCATTATTTTCTGCTCTCGCTGCCCGTTCCTAGCTCAAAGCAAGCCCTGCTTCCGTCCGCTACTCGCAGCAGTCGTTTAAAGGACAAGAGTTTTTTTGTAGCTGTGCTGCAGTTCACAATGCCAACACAGAAAGCCTCGTTCCTTCTCCACTTTTTATCTAGGAACCAACACAAAAGATGGGGTGGGGGAAGGGAAGGAGAGATGGAAGAGTGCCCCAACATTTCTTCTGGCATACACAACATACACTGCAACGTTCACAGAAGAACTTCACGTATATTATCTGTGTTACCTATAGAATGTTAAATCATGGAGTCATTAAAATATCAGAAGTTAATTTAATTTAATTCCTGTACCTTCAGAAGAAGAAATACAATTATTTTTATTTGGAGTAATTATCTGTGTGAAAATTGCTTTTTAACCGGTATTTGAATCTAGTTGCTATTTTGGTAAGGTACACATTTTCAATACATGGTAAGTAACCATTGCAAATATTGCTGGGACTTATCTACCATAATCCACTACCACCATTTATCTAAAAAAGTTTAAACATGATTTTCCAAAGATATGTTCTTTCTCACATACGAATGAATTTTAAGAGTTCTTTTGTGTGCTGCTTTATTAATAGCTACAGTTTTATAATATTCTAGCATCATGTATACTACCAGATGAAAGCAAAGAGGCATTTAAATTCCTGGAAATTTAGAAAATCATGTTTCCATGCCAAACAAAACAGACTAAAGTCATTCTCCTACTGTCACTCATCTCATCAGTAACCTTACTGTGACAGCCTGTCTTTGTTCATATTGGCAAAATATTTTCAAGAAGTTATTTGTGCCATGACATGTGTGTGAAAATTCCCAATTCCTGACTTAGTTTGCCATTGCAAATTAAAGAATAGATAAAGTTTTAGTTTTCTGTAGGTACTAGGGAGTGCCTTTGCTTAAAACCAGGATAAGCTGTGTTGGATTTGAAACAGAGCTCAGGGAGGGACCTTCAAGCACAGTCTCCCGAGAATCTGGCCCCCAGGAAAAGTAACCAACACGAAGTTCCAGCTACTTAATCTTTTTACAATTATTATTGCTTATTAAATGATTCTTTTTATTACTATTTCTTAAATTACGATTTTACTATTATTATTTCTGATAGTTAAAAAATGCAACCAAGCACAACAGTGAAAAAAAGAAAGACGACAAACCTGTTCTAATGTCTTCATTTTCTAAGAACAAAACATGCCTAGCCTGCCCTATAATAATTTTCTCATGTAGTTAATTGTCCTTTATATTTCTTTGAACTAAGCATGAATCAAATATGGATAATGTGGCCTCAAAATATCTCCACAAAAGAGCCCAGTTGCCTCCTCCAGTAGGATCGATGTTTACATAGGTAAATTGCATTCAATCTTGTTTTGCTTTGAGGGTAAGCGTTTGACCCATTTGATCCAAAGAGTTGATCAACAATTTTCTTTCCATAAATGATGTGCATACGATAAGCAACAGAATTAAAACATCACAACCTTCACCTAGACAAGGTGAACAATGCAGTAAGACAGAACACTCATTGCTCCAGATAACTTTTGTCCACTAAAAATCAATTGGAACTTCTTAATGTGAACTCTTACATATTTTGCCAAACTTAGTTTATTATTATATAGGAAAATGCATTGTGCATCTAGGGAAAAGAAGGAGTATGGCAAGCTCCGGGTCTGTCTCTCACTCTGAAAGGCAGAACCCGTTTGCTGCAGAGGTAAATACCAAGATGACAGCAGTGCTGCCCGCCAGGGAGGCTTCCCGCAGCTCTTCAAGCAGCAGCAGTGAGTGGGAAAGGGAGCACCTCAGCCATATTGCACCTGATGGTAACTTCCAACCTCAAACACACGGATTTTAAAACAGAGTTCTGCTGTGTGTTCAGCGAACAAAAAAAAAAAAGAATAAATTTTCTCCTTTCTTTATAAATTTAAATCCTTTGAAACCATATGAAAGGCTCAAAATATTTTTCCTTTTGCTTTGTTACTGCATGAAGTTGAAATAGAATTTGACATGTTATTGAAATGAAATGAAGTATTGAAATTGGGCTGGAAAGCTCTGCAATGAAAGAATGATACTCTCACATTGTGCCTATTTCAAAATGGCATTTCTCAGTGCCAGTCCGTGTCATTGGAAAATGTCCAACTGATTTCAGGTAAGTATATAACTTATCAGAGGTATATCTCCATCCCTGGGATGCAGGAGACTGCAAATTATGTATTGGACCTCAATCCTGTCCTAAATCAGTGCGACAGTATGCTCTTCGATACATGAAACTCATGGCAAAGCTAGCTTACCCTCCCCGCTACAAAAGCGCCTCCAATATTTCTTAGGTATAAAAATATCAGAACTATTTGTGTTCTGAAGGGGACAGAATAGCCTGAGAGCAACAAAACAAGCAGCTTTGTAAGAAGCCACATGACGTGTTCACAGCCCTGTTTGTTAAATGCCAAATGGTATTCCATTTTGCAGCGCTTAAGCCCACCATCTCTGATGCAGAATTCACTGGTTTGTCCAGCCTACCTCAACATTGAGATTTTTTGTTCTTGCACGCAGCCGGCAGTCTGGCAAGCTAATCGTCCTCTGCTGATTCTGCCAGATGTCTGTGAAATAGAAAGCTGCCCACCACCAAACAGACTGGCAGTTTTATGACTGTGACAATTGCTTGTGGCAAAATTATAATTAGTACACCAATGTTGCTATGCATTCTAAATTGGATCACACTGGTTCCTGCTCCAGTTTTTTTAGACACTCTGAATATGACTTTTAAACAATTGTGAAAACAGCTGCATGCTGATTGCCATTAAAACCAACATCTACCTGATCTTAGTATCGGGCACAGTGATGTTTCTCTCGCTACTCCAAGAGATAGTGTAAGTGGCAATGACTATGCTGTGTTGGTCCAGGAAAGGCTGTCAATGTTGTTCTTAGAGTTATAAAACATCTTTAAGTGATTAGAGATAACAGCCCATGTAATGTCTCCAAGTGGTTGCTGACATGCGGATTATACAGACTTTTAACTAAACAGAATGCTCCACGCAGGGCTGTTGCTGTGATTAAATATTTTTCATATGTGTTTCCATTCCAGGCATTTTTAAACACCTCTAAGCAAGGGAGAGTGGGTGGAGAAATATGACATGTAGAGAAAAAGACTTGGAAATTTAACATTTCACAAAAAATGTTCTTGAGGAGGTCAGACATGGTGCGTTTCTCCCTCATTGCTACCCAGAAGTGGGTCTCATCTCACTGCCTAATCTCTGGGAACGTGGAAGATGCAATCCCACCAAACTAATTCTTAGATACAGCTGGTATTGCTTAAAGAGGGGACATGAAAGGTACACAACTCCCTTTAACCAAGTAGATGGGTTATTTACAGCCTGGTGCAGCTGACATAAGGTCCCATGGTGGTGGCTGGTGGTGGGGAAGGAGCCACCTTCCCAGGGGCTGTTTCCACAGACGCTCGCTCCGGCATGAGGAACCAATGCCTTTCCAACAAGGTGGCTGTGCTCCACTGAAACAAGGTTTTCAAATTATTTGCCTTTCTGTCTAATTGCTCTAATCATGGAATCAGAGAGCAAAAACCCTGGTGGACTTTTTTGGTAACTGCCTCTAGCTGGGGCCACCTACTGCATAAAGCTTAAGCAAAGCTGGTGGCTTTCGCTCCTTTCAAGCAACTTGCTGCAGCCACGAAAAAGCAATCTGAAGAGGAAGCTGCTCAATTGGGGAAGAAGAACTGCCTGGTCTCACAGCCCCACTGTTAATAGACCCACCTGAAAGCAGAGGAGGCAAATGTATATTGTCCTCTGATGAGAGCATGGAGAAGAGCCCACCTTGGGCTCTCCTGAACCAAACAGGAAGCATCACAGCTGGTGGCTTCTTCACATAAACCATTACCCATCATAAAGCCCGGCTGAAATCAGCTGCAGTGCACTTGCAGACTAGTAAAACAAGCCTGATGTGAAATGGAGAGCATAGTAGGCGTGCTGAGTATCATTTTGAGGTACTTGAGACAAGAGCTAAGATGACTGTCTGGCTCTGCTTGTGCCAGACAGCTGCGTTTCAGGCCAGCAGGACCTTCCCCACAGATGCTTCCCACCACGGGGGTGATCGCAGCTGCCAGGGCTTTGTGTCATCTCTGGCCTCCCAAATCCAACTCTCCTTTAGACAGACCCACAAGGAGGGCCTGGAGGGGCTGCCCCGCAAAGCTGCACAGCCTGATGCACACACAGAGCAGGCAGAGGGCAAGCAGACCTTGCAATCAGCAGGAAAGTCTTGCCATGTGTTTGCTAACAGGCTTTGTGTGAGTTTTATAATTGCAAGGGTTTGAGCACTGTAGCAAGCACTGTAATACAAGGCATCTTTGCATCAGTTATTGCACAGCAGCACTTAGGAAAAAAATACCTTGCTGACCAGAGTCTTCAACAGGGAACATTCAAAAGAACATACAGGGAGCAGCAGATCTTGCTTCCCTAATGGCAATGTGCCTTCTAGGCATTTAGTGACAACAGGCACGACCAAAACAACATTCATACACTGCCACTGCATGAACTGTCTTCCAGTTCTGATATTCCAAGAGTCAGGTGTAAGGTCATGAAGCCAAAAGTTTGGGAAAAGAATCACATAGCAGTCAAAGCCGTTTCAGTAAGGCAAACAAGCAGAGGAGAAGAGAAACCCCTCTGCCCATGAGGCTCCTGCACACTCCTCCTGTTCACAGTCACCCAGCTAGGATGTGTGGGCATTTCCAGGGGACATCTCAAAGGACATCAGCAGCCAGCTTTGAAAAATCCAACTCTGAAGCTAAACCATGCTGATTATAGATTGCTGTGGTCACTATCATCAAGCTAATGACGTAAACACTGTTTACTGTTCAGGATAGGCTTTTCTGTTGCATCGTATTTTGAAGGGAAATACTCTTTCAAGATGATTCCATTGTTCAAGGCCTGACAGCAAACAAGCAAATCAGCCTTATACATGCAGTGATTAGGCTGGCCAAAATAAGAAGGAAAAAACAGCAACAAAAGCTCTCTTTCTGGGCATCTTCTTTACCATTCTGCATGATGAATCTTAAAAAAGAAAGGAAAAAAGCCATAACCCAAATATCAAACAAGAAACAAACACCAGCTTAAAATATCTCCCTTGAATAAGGAAAGGCATCAAATCAATTGTGTGGGCATAAAAAATATTTTACTGATGAAAAATACTTTTGAAACCTTCTAGGCCAGTTTCATTTCTGCATAAGACAAAAATGTTTTATGGGTTTGTTGGTTTGTTTTAAAAAAGGGACATTTGCCCAATTGATGATTAGAAAGAATCACTACAAAGAAGTATCAGCTCTGCTACTTAAAAATAAGTATTTCTTAACAATGTCACAAGTCTCCTGTAAATTCAAGACAAGATTCACTGGAGCTACTGTTAGAATATACTACAAAATTCAATGTTCATAAGGTAGCACTCTGTATTTTATTAATATTGACCTAAGGTATTATTGAAGATACTGGTAGAAAAAAGTAACTCTCCCATTGCCACACTAATTTTTTCATATATGGAGTAAAGGAGATCCCTGAAAAGCAAGGAAGAAAGCAAGACAAGGAAAAAAAGATTTTTGTGGTTTTCATGGACGCATAGGAAGAGTCAGTGGGCAAAATCTCTACTGCTGTAGATTAGCAATGAATAAAGGACCGCTGAGGGACAGCTGGAAAGCCCAAAGAGACCAATAGCTTACATTTTGCTTCAGGAACAGCATACAGCAAGAAGCAAATGATGTGTTATAGAGCAATCACTTGCATATTACATGGTTTTCTCCCACTGGCATTTGTTCTTTTCAGACTGTTTTTACAGATTGGTATCATAGTGTTTGGTGTACTGCAAAAACAGACAGAAAATGGGAAACTATTGATCCAGTTAAACATCAGGGATTTATAGGCAGCCAGCAATTAATTGGACTGATCATTTTGGTGCAGCAATTTGGAAAGTAGCTAGAAGACTTTAGGAATGTAATGGAAAAGCTACAATCAAAAACAATCCTCCTCCTTACCTTCTCCTACAAAACAGCCACCTCTTTCTTTCCATTTAGCAACTTCACTCGCCTTGCTAAAATATCCTATTGATTCATACATTTTGTGAAATGCATAATGTCTTCTGTGGTTTTGTTTTGTGAGTGAAAATACAAATTGCCAGAAATTCAAAGCAAAATCCACACAAATAGATAAAGAGTGAGAAATATCACATGAGCATTTGCCCACAGGGTGTCTCTCACCTTGTTTCATAGGTGCCAGTGTGCTATCGTCAATGATTAACTTCATTTAAACAATTAGCAAAAAATCTCTCTTCTCAATATCATGTTTTGCACCGGAGATGCATCCTGTGATCAGGACTATGTATTTAGGGGTACACGCATGTGCCAAATGGGGGAGCGAAAGCAGTATTCCTCCCCATACATATCTAGCTATGCAAAACAACTGCAGCCACCATCTCTAGCATACAGCATAGTCATTACAGTACTCAAACACCACCACCACCACAAAAAGCCTGTTACGCTATTCTAAGAATGATGAAAAGCTTAAAGTCACAAGTATTATGGATGTAGAGGCTATATTGATCCCCTCCCGTTTACTATTTTCTCCACAGTTACACCTCCAAGCACCATCGTGTAGCCTCCTCTGTGGAAAATCAGTAGCAAAAGAATGGAATCCAAGGAAATACGCAGCTTTTATAAGATGTCAGATAATTTGACTATTAATAACACTTGATGTCACACCTTCAGGGAAGCAAAAATGCTACTGAAGGGGAGATAAAATAGGCCAGCTTCGACTCGGTGTGACTATGAGCCGCAGCTGGCCAAAGGCAGCCTCACTGCAACTCCGAAATAATAATGCTCTTTAAACTATCTGGCCAAGACCTGTGTTTTCAGTGATTTTGCTGTCAGTAAATTAAAAACAATAAAGAGGCAGCTAATATACTTGTGGTAATTTGAATGTTATTTCATGTTAATTAACCAGGTCAGCCTTACTGCAACACTTGAATTAATTGTGGGAAAGTGGTATCATCAGTTCATTGCTAGGTAGCACTGACAGAGCTGTTCAACAGCTAATCCATCATTCAGAGACAGAAGCAGCATTTTGTAAGAAAATACAAAGCTTCAGGGATTGCCTTTTCTCTGTGACCCAGTGATGGAGCCAGTTATTAGTATTAATGTTTTATTAATGAAGATGCTAAAGGAAAGAGACATTTTCAGACATGCCTAGACCTGGAACCCCTAACTGTCTCTGCCATGGTCCATTTCCCTAAAAGACAGAGCACTTGTAATTGCAAATGAGGATCAGCAGTCACCTTTGCAGATCCAGCTAACCACTTGCCCACGGTCACACAGGCATAGGCTACGCTGTGTGCCATAAAGCAGAGCTCCCCTCTGCACCTCCAGACTTGTGGCAGGAGGAGAGCATCAGTATGACATTGCTGCAAGGCAAAGTTTATTAACACAAGGTTTTGCATTACGGCACCAGAGATGCTTTCCCCCTGCCCCCAGCACCACTTTGTCTCGCTCAGTGCTAGCGATAAGTTTGTGCACCCCTGGGGGAGCCCGCAGCACCCCTGATAGCCCCACTCTGCTTTTCTGAACAGCCCTTTCCCTGTCTTCACTATAAAGTTATTCTCTCACTTTGTTCTTTGTAAATGCTGCTCGGAAAGCCTAGTGACAACCTGCTTAGAGGAGAAAAAAAGAAGCATTTCTCCTCTCTGACTACAGCACAACATACACACAGATGTGCTTCTTAGCTACAAAGGATTTGTTCTTGCCAAAAGTAATTACTAAAGGTTTGCTCCCTAGAAGACATATACAGCTGATTAACAGTGGTTATTGTTGTGTATTAAAACAATTTTTTGTAGCCTTGACGAAATGTATTAAAATACTGTAAGAAACCACAGTTTGCTGCCATCAGTGAGAACTGCATTTATCACACAAAAATAGACAACAAACAGGCATGTGAAATTGTCTGATACTGAACCCAGGCCAGCAGTTTGTTATTACCCAATTCTGGGGGCAGTTTCCTCAACTGAAGACATCAAATTGGGTAAGATACTTTCACTTGATTAGTCTACTGGGTCATTTCTGACTGCAGAATATCTCTGCAGCTCACTTTAACAGGAGGCACATTTTAAATATCAGTAAAAATTTTATTCCAATTATTTATCAGATCATAAAAACAGTAGCTTAGCTGTAGCTTTTTAACCTAATGGAAGAAAAGACAGTAAGTCAGTAGAAACAGTCCAACCTAATTGATCGCTGGTTTAGGTCCATGATCCCTAAGTGTAAAAGGTTATAAATAAATAGTAATAACTGTAAAGATTTTTTTTTCTGGTTAGGCAGCGCGCAATTGTTCTGCTTTCCCTACGCTCCTGCTGAAGATAACATATGGCCATATAGGAAACTCTGCCAATGCAGTGCACAAAGCATTCACATCTTTTCACCCTGTTACAATACTTAAAACAAAACTAGCTCTTCCTTCAAATACAAGATCCTAGTGGATCTGCCATTTTTATTTTTTTTCCCCAGAGGAAAAGAAACAGCATTTTAATCCCTGAAAAACAGATATTTCCAGTGTGGAACCATCATGTATGGTTGCTATGGTGACATAACAGTTGGCTAAATTCAATCAGTTCCCCCTATTATTTTGGTATTTTGTTTAAGAAAACAGCACTCAAAGAAGGAAGCTCCCTTTCCTTCACATGTATCATTTAAGAGTACTCAATAGGCTTTTTACCGTACTGGTCACTGTGACACCACCTCTCCTTGAAGCAAAGTCCCTTCTTGAGAAAACCCCTAATAAGCACCAAGAACAACCAGCTAATAAACTATGGAGACATATGACACATTGTATTCTCCTTTTACCTTCCTCTGTCTTACCTAACCAATACATTCCTATACACTAATCTGTCTTTTCTGAGGCTATTTTTAACACACCAGCTACCTAAGTAGCTAGATTTTATTTTTTTTAACTACATGTTTTGCTTTTCTGGCTTAAAGTAGATAAGTAGAATTCCATTTTCAGAAACACAGAAGTTTTAGCCGCATTTTGCAACCCCACAATGACATATGCAATGTCCAACATCAGTAAAGATGGGAGCTTTTGAGCAAGTTCCACTTTCCAAATAAGACAACTATTAAGGCTCAGTGAGGGAGTTTGGAAAAAATCTGATTATAGTAGATGGGAGGTCACTTTAGTCCCATAAATATGCCTAAAATGGCCTTGAAAACAGTGCAAAATGAGCATGGTTAAGGTGGCGTCAGAGAAATCTCAGCACAGGAAAGACATAGACCTGTTGGAGCGTGTCCAGAGGAGGGCCACAAAAATGATCAGAGGGATGGATCAGAAGAGAGGTGTTCCTCTCCTATGAAGAAAGGATGAGAGTGTTGGGGTTGTTCAGCCTGGAGAAGAGAAAGCTCCAGGGAGTCTTGATTGCAGCCTTTCAGTACTTAAAGGGGGCTTATAAGAAAGATAGGAACAAACTTTTCCGCAGGGCCTGTTGCAACAGGACAAGGGGTAATGGTTTTAAACTAAAAGAAGGTAGGTACAGACTGGAGTTAAGGAGCAATTTTTTTACGATGAGGTTGGTGAAACAATGGAACAGGTTGCCCACAGAGGTGGTAGATGATCCATCCCTGGAAACATTCAAAGTTTCATCGGACGGGGCTCCGAGGAACCTGTTCTAGTGGAAGGTGTCCCTGCTTATTGCAGGAGGCTTGGACTAGATGATCTGTAAAGACCCAACCCATTCTGATTCTATAACTCTAAATGGCATCCAGTGTGTTTGGTTAGGCTTTAAGAAACTGGTCGTAGTATTAGTAATGGGTCTGTCTTAAAACACAGCCCTATGTGTCCTGTTTCACCATGCAATGATCTCAAGAGACTCCATATCAGAAGCACGGAGAGCAAGGGTGCAGAGTTATCAGCACCTGCAGAGTGTCTCTACCTTGCAGACAGAGTGAAACAGTAGCAGTCTCTATGTCTGATGTTGTTATAGTTTTTAAGAAAAACCTGGCTTTGAGCAAGACCACAGATGCAGGTGTTAGCAAGATGTAGCATCTTTACACATGCAGAAACAGACACTGAAAGCCAAGAGCCTTCTTTCCTTTTCAGCCCAGCCTAGCTCTGTGTTGCCACTCACGGAAGCAGGTCCCAGGTTTACCAATGGCCTTGACCCAGCGCTGGGGAAAAAGAATTGTTCTGCTTCCTCATCCTGCTGTTTGAAAAGAAATGCTACCAGAATAGATGAACTTTTGAGCCAGGGAGTAAAGCCTGAGCCCAGGCAAGCCTTGTACCATGTCTGCAGCATCTCAGTAACCTCAGGGGTTCCTTTCAGCTTTCTGCTCTTCTTTCTCATCTCTGCTGTTCATTCATCATAAAAACAGACAAGCTCATATTTTAATGACAATTTGAGAGATCTCTTTTCCTCTCTTTCCATCCAAGGACATTGGATTTAACTCAAGATACTGTTTCAAAATGTTTTACCTACTTAAAAATCTTACTGAGTTTTTAATGCACCCTTAAGAAACGCCCAAAAAATTTATGTATTTTATGCAGCAACTGAAAATTAATCTAGCCCAATTCAAATTGTTGCAATAATATAATTGTGTGTATTTCTATTTTAAGAATGCTTTTCCCACTAATGTGGCAGCACACAAAACTCACATCTAACCAAAGGAAAAGGTCCTGCTTAGATGTAGGGTTTGCAGTGGTGGCATACCTGAGGCCATTATTTTGCCATATTATTTCAGTTCCACTTTTATTTTTATTCTGAAGATATGTAGTTAAGTCGACAGTAAAGGAAACAAAGCACTCTGCTTACTGGTAAAGAGAGAATTCTAAGACATTTTAATGTGAAAAAACCATGAATATTTCAAGGTTTTACAAAAGATTGTCTGCTATAAATCTGCAAAGCAAATCTGAGACCATCGCAGAATGTGTTAGCTTTATTTGCATTAATTTATTTGTACTAAACCCTCACTGCCTGATGCCTGACAGAAGAGATTTATTTTGTGCACCAAAGGATCTTACATTTGGAGTGTACAATGAGCAGATGGGAGCAAATGAAAGTAATGATCTTTTTCCTCCAGTATACTTAAATAAGACACCAGATATTGCCTGGTATCACAACAGAATGGAGTTAATGCCATTTATGGATATTACTGTATTTTCTATGCTCAGAAATGCTTAGAAAGGTTGACAGTTTTTCAGGTACTACCAAAAAGCCCATTCAGGATCCTGGTCTTTAATGTGGAATAAGGTAAGTTTTAAAAGACTGAGACACTAATGACATCAAAAACTTTACTTGATAGGTACCATAGCAACACCACCACCAAACTCTGATGAGCTCTAGAAGGTGTCAGAAACATTTCAGCAGTTTCACTGAATTTTCAAAACAGATTTACAAAGGTTAATGCACATCAATTATTTACTTGCAAGCCCTCTGAAGGTGCTGGGTTTTGAAGCATGTAATTGAGGAAGGACCGTGAAAGTTCGTGTTTCATGGACTGTCTCAACTAGATGGGATAAACACGCCTGAGAGATCACAGCACCTCTTTAGACAAAAAGTGTCCCACACCTTAGGACCAGGGACTTTGCCGCCATCTCACAATATTAGACAAAGTGCTTTAAGTTGCATCATCACTACTGATTTGAGTATTTCAGGTGAATCTAACTTGAAAGGGCAGTCACACATTAAGGAAAACTGAAACTACCAAGACAGTTTTGGCATGAGATGAGCTGTGCAGGTTGAAGTACAGAAGCAGAGATGGGACAGCCAGGAAGCCAATACCTGAGCTAAGAACCCATGTGAATGCTTGAAAGATACAGCAAGCAATTACAGGCAACTTACACAAATTCTTTGCCAAAACTGATTCCAAAACTTCCCATCCCTTGCTACTTTTTTCCCGTCCTTAGTTCACCTTTTACTTTGTTGTTCTTGGGCCTGAGTCGTCAATTCAATGTTTTGGGGTTTTTTCTTTCAGAGAAAGATGGACCAGTGAAGCCCCAGTAGCTAGCTAGCATGAAGGCAAGCCCATTTCATAAGAAGCATTAATAAAAGTATGCTTTCCAAAAAAAGAGATACAGGAATGGCAAGCTTGAAATTACTGCAAAATAAGAAAGTGCGAATTCTTGTGTGTTTTCTTGCCTCTCCATAATCTATTTGTTTTTTAAATCATGACTCTTCCAGACTGCCTGTTCAGAGAAGACATTGCAGCATAAATTTTAAAATAATTTATGTGCAACAGCATTGTAACATTTAACAAACAGCTATAGAAAACACGTATTTCCAAGTAATTTTTGTTAAATTACTGAATACCCAAAGAAAAACAAATTCTGCCCAACAGTTACGCATGCAGAACATCTGCACATCTCACTTTAATTTAAGTAGAAGAAACAAAATCTTTTTTTTTTTGTCCACAGGGGAAAAAAAAAATGTGGATAAATCACTTTGGATTTGGTCCAAAAAGTAACCAAACAGGCTTCAGCACTGCCTCCAACCCTGAAGTTCTGAAGAGACCCTCTCAGCTGGCATTGGAGGTGAAGTTTCTTAGACACTTTAAGGTTATAATCCTGCACACATGCAGAAGAATAACCACAATACTGAAGCAGCTCAGTGCTCAGCCACACCTAAATTGGACTACTTAAGACTCAACATTTCTGCATCCACATCTCTGAGAGTTTAATCCAATAAAACATATTCAGATTGGTACTACTGTATATTAACAGGATCAGTTCTTCTTGCCATCAAGCACATTTCAAAAAAAGTTAAAAAAATTATGGTTAAGGCAGAATTGCATTAAGAAAATAGCACAAAATGCATGCTTATCCAAGAAATTGAAACTTCAGATTCAATTTCCCCCCTCTATGAAAAGAGTTTGAATTCTGTCTTCCTGCTCCCCAACAGTTTAGACCTAACCACCATAAACCTACCAGACTGTTCTAAGCCTGTGAATTTAGGGAACCGTCAAGAAAATAACTTAGTAATACAGTAATATGGAGAAATAGGGCAGAAATAGGCATACCAGTATAGACCCATGGTTCTTGGATTTGCAGAAGGCTGGATTTTGCTTTTTTTCTTTCAAGGACACTTTCTCCAGTTTATTCCATGGCATTTTACCACAGTATTGAATCTGATTACTAAGTTTTTTACCTAAGAATGGATAACACCACTCTGCCTTCTGAGTACATTTTATGAGAAAGGACCGTTTCCACTAACCCTTTGGAGAGGTGGAGCATGCAAAGGAATGGCTTGCAGCTATTTTACAAGCTGCAAGCCATAAGGAGGGCTTTCCAGGCAGATGCTCCAAGACAGCAGAGATGTGGTGTCTTGGAGCATGATTCAGATCCACCTCACTCCTCTACAAATTAGTAATCATGGTAAGGTAGTGTATTGACCTCAAATAACTTTCTTTTCAGTGTGCTCTCAGATTCTCACTCATCCCATCTTCTCTGTTTGGGCACCTGAGTTCAGCCACAGTTGGTACTGGTCCTGTTCCTGCTTCAGCACCCGAATTTCACCTTCATTGGTTCTAGCACTTCATTTCCTATGTCAAACTGAGCAGTTTCTTTGAGAAACACAAACAAAACTGGGAAACGAGAAATGAAATGTCACCAACAGTCCCTTGGGCTATATTTGAGCTCCTGGAAAAGCAGTGAAAATCAAGACTTTCATGATGCAACATTTAAAACAAGCTGTGTGCACTTTCCAAGGGACGGCGTGAGGATCTCTAAGTGCAGGGACATATCACTATCTGCCTTGCCCCATCTTAGCCCAATTTCTCAAGTGGGAAGGCTCCTACTGTTCCTCCACCACCCAGGGCTACCTTGCCCATTGGAGCACCTATGCAAGCTTAGTCATTTCAGTACAGGTCTGCAAAGCATTTTTTATTGCAGCTACAGGAAGGAATCCTTTCCTCAGCTCAGCATATCAGCAACACCCAGGTTTCATTTTTTTAAAAATAATACTTCTCTTAAAAGGAATGTGCCACCTGGAACAGATTCTCTTTTTGGAAACCCTGGATACATATGTAACAAGGAGATAAGGTGCTATTTATGAAGATATTTCTGAATACCTTAATCATGTAGGCATTGATGGATGGCTGAGACAAATATTTCTACCCTCTACATTTTTACCTGAAGTCAACAACTTATACATGCAAGTCTCCACAGAATAAACACATTCCCAGGTTTTAGAAGCACAGAGAAATAGTGCATTTTATGTTACCTATGATCATCTCTCCTCATCTGCTTGATTGCTAGGTTTAATCTTGAAATTGAAATACCCAACCAAATTTCAAAGATTCACATTACATTCCACAGCATGGTGGTGGTTTTTAATTTTTAAATAACTTGCCTGCAATGCTGTGACTCAGAAGAAGTGTGAATGACAGAAGGAAACTTATTAGATTAAAGACAGTTTGTTGGAGAGAGTAGGGAAAATGAATTCACTTACAGGAACAGGTCCAATGTTTTATTTTATTAGCAGAGATCCAGGAGCCTGCTTCCCACTCTGCTCCAACTCATGCACTAGTCACTGTTGTGAGGAGCCCTTCAAGTCAAGGCCACGCAAAACCTGAAAATGGATTAAATTTATCTCAAATAACATAGTCTCAAATTCAAGTTTTGTTTGGGTTACCGCTCAAAGAATTCCATTCGCCTGCAGGTATTCCAGAAGGTGGAACTTTCCCAGATTTATCCAAATAGCTAATTTTGGGGCTAGGGACTCAAAAGCACTTTGCTTTTAGGAACTCAGCAGCACTTTGCAGTCAATACCTAGTCTGGAATACCTCTTCTGAGTCTTATAGTATACCTTCTATCTGCTCTGAATATTTTACCCAGTACTGTCCCTTGGACAAACTAACTGTGTGGGCCCCTACTTTTAGGCTTTGCCTCTAGGATCCATTAATCAGCTTTTTACTATTGCCACAACCAAAGAAGCCAGTTGTATTTGCACACCCTGAGAACACAACCAAACAAAGCCATGCAAAAAGTACAGCTGAAGTGAGAAGAGATAGTGTCCTTTTTTACTTAGCACACTAGTAGTTAAAGTGAAACTGTCAAAGTCCCGGCTACCAAAATCATATTTTTCTTTAGGAAATGCAAGTTTGCATCTCTGACTTCTCAGAAGAACAACACTGCCAGTTACAAGGCAGACTGGTGCGGTGCTGGCTGAGGGGGCACCGTGTTACCTTCAGAGACCCCTGCCAATCTGATCGCTCCCTGAGGCTAATACAGGCATGTCTTGTGACCCTCCACGTACCCAGTGCCCTCTGTACAACATCACAGGAAAAGTTTCTAAGTCCACCGACACTCCTGTGCCGAACACGTAATAGCAGGTGACACATCGTGCAGGGATGGAGCTAGACAGTGGCATTTTTTTTTTTTTTTAGCATTTGAGACAGCCAAACTGTGGGGGAACAAAGGGTTGTGAAGTGGATGTCTGGCATTGCTCAAAGGGGAGCCCAGGTGACAGAGGCTTACAGCTTTGCAGTTGTAGGGAAGGCAAAGCCTGGGAGCTGCTGTGCTACCGTGAGGTGACGGTAATTGGTCCTGCAAAGGAAAGAAAGAGATAGAGGGAGGCTGGACCAAACTGAGCTGCACAGCTGTGCTGAGTTTTTTTTTAAAAAAATTCAATTAGAGATTACAATGAATTATGAATTATTTCTTCACAGGGTCTTGCAATTTCTTCTGTTGGAAATGTTTCTCACACTTGAACGCATTTGATATTTATCAAATAAGAGAGAGCTTTGATATCTCAACACATCACTGGAGATCTATCTGCAGTCCTGAGTGGCATGCTCTGGGTAGTCCTGCCTTGGCGGGGGAGTTGGACT
>JAOXJM010000012.1:106369974-106385137 GCA_026413425.1 Tringa solitaria | reverse complement strand
CCCCCAAACACCAGCAAACAAAAATCAAACCAAACACAAAAGCACAACCACCATCAAAACCCATCCAATGCATGAATGCAAATTACCCAGGAATCACCCAACACTACCAAAGGCCTGGCTGGAAGGAAGATTTTAAGAATTCCTCAATGTTTCCCTGTGCAGTGAAAAGAATACAGTCCAGTGCAACTTATTTAGCAGGCATCTTATCTTGCTACCTTGAGATACCATATTACGAAAAACTACTTATGTGAGATTAAAATAACTAGTTATTTTATGTGCTTAAATGTCTGGATTTGTTTGGATTTTTTGATTGGTTGTTTTTTGTTTAAACTTTGAGAAAGTTAAATATCTGACAACGGTATTTGCTGTCATTCAGCTCAAGTAAGGCACAGAAAGCACTTACTTCACAGAAACTTATGCATCCAGAAATGCTGATGCACTTAAAAGATTGGAAGACCAAGAACTTGATAAGCAAGCATATTGCAGTGCATATCTTACCTCCTCAACAATTTTTTATTTTTCAATAAGCCACGTTTATTAATCCCATGACTCCTAGCATACCATGTGGAAATATGTAATTAGTGCAACATCTTTCATAAGCTATGTTAATAAACCCTATCATCTCTCTTGATGCTTTGGGAAAAATTCAATAAGCAAAGGGACTAAAACTTCCAAAGAACATTGAGAAATTTATGTCTGATACAATTTGTCTTCCCTCTCGAAAACCCTTAACACTGTCTTTCATTCATAATATCTCAGAGAAGGAAGGAGACCTGAGCCTTGTGTGTTTGCATTTTGCAAGCGTGGCTGGGCTGGACTGCTCACCTTTGGGGACCAGAAAGGTATATTTATTCCCTTGATGCACATTAGGCTTCTCAAACGTGGAAGGTATCTTTGTCCTTCTGAAGGTCTATAGACACTGACAAAGTCAAGGTCTAACTTGAAAATAGTATACATTGACAGTGTTCATGATTTCAGGATAGACTGAGGCGTATCATTCTTGCTCAGACTCTTGATGCACTTTTCCCCACACACTGCTAATGGTCTACGCTTTTGCGGAGAAGGACTATCTTGATCCCTCTCCTTCTTCATTCCTGTGACATGTTAGACTTTGCAGCAAATACAGACATAGGTCATCCATGGCGAAGATCTGAAGAATTTTCTAAGAGACAACTTTTTGTGGCCATTTTTTACATGCAAATGTTTGGATACTCTGCCCTGGAAGTTTCCTTTAGTTCTACACTCCCTTTCCCTAGGCTGAACAAGAAAGTTTTTTAAACTAGTTTTCTTCTTAGACTGTCTAGCAGATGACTGTCTAGTAAGGCATCTGATCTCTCACATTCAAGAAAGATGAAATTATGGCAGAGTCTACAACCCCCAAGTTACCCAGAAGCTTTCAGCACACCTGCCTAAACATAATGTACAGTCTTGCTGACAACATTCAGAATCTCAGATACTTAAGCAAAGAATCCATTTTACTACTTCTAGTCTTCAAGAACTTGACCTTGAAGCTGAAACCAGATTTAGCTTTTCCCCTGTGTAAATTCCTTTGAGATATAAGATGGCAGCATGAAACCTTCTCTTGAAGGACCTAGTATTACACTCGGAATGTGTCTTAAGTACTAGTTGACTCCTCATCTTCAATCTTCCAGGATATAGTTCCACTAGTGCAACAGAGTGTTTTCACAGGTAGACACAGCCCATATCTCAAGAAAAGACAGCTCTTGGGCCAAGTTCTGAAGTGGCAGAGAAAGGCAGGTGGTTCTCACACATGCTTTGGAGGTAGCCAGATCAACCGCCTCCAGCTCCATCCTGCACAGCACCCCAGGACTTGGCTGGTCCTGAACCCTTCTTAGTTACTGGCTTTTCCTCTGTCTGGAGGAAAAAGCTGTCAAGCTGGATAGCTTCTCCATACCCAGAGGTCAAACCGCTCTGCGATAGTCAAGTACCACTTACACTGTGAGTGACTAAAATTCAAGTTTTACAGCTTCTTACCATGTTTTCAGAAGCTTGCAAGAGGAATACAGTCACCTTCCCTGCACTGTTTTAAGACTTCTGTATACATCAAGACTAGTAAGTTAGTCCACCCTTTCAGTGTTTTGCACATCTTTTGGTGGCTCCAGAAAGCAGCGGTCCCCTGTCCTGGCGCTGTCACACATGGTTGTAAGAGAACAGATGCAAACTTGTCTCCAACAATTTGAAGCTGAGCTGAGAACGAAGAGAAACCTACATTTTCCTTAATGCTGTAGCCCATGCTGCTTCATCCTTGAAGTTAAAGGTGGGGGAGTAGACAGAAAACCATAAGACAGAGCACTAACTGTGAATATGGTCTCGCCAATTTACTTTTTGTATTAATGTGAACATTTCCCTCTGTTTAAGTGCCATACAGCTTTACTTCATTATTTGCAGCTAACTGTGATGCAGTTAGAAGATAATGATTCCTTACTGTAAATTAGCTGCTATTATACGAGTTGTTTCAGATTGGCATCTTGACATTAAGAGATAGTTATATTTTTAGAAGTAGCCAGGAAATTTGCTCTTTTACTTCAGAAAGCATAAGCAAAATTTTGCTCTTTCAAAATGCATACACTTATGAATGGCTAAACAAGCCAATTTCCCCATGGACATGCATCATTTATCAAACATTCTGGAGAATCTGATTCTGCAATCCCTGTCACGCAACAGTCCCATTGAGGCCAGTAAGGTCATTCTCAGATCTACAGGATCAGGCCTTTGTATTTGATAGCAAGCAAGCAAACAACTATTTTGCAGGCTATACTCAATCTGCTGTCCTGGAATATCCTGAGCTTCCAACAGTGACCTTTGGGTAAATCCTCACTGCTGATCTGCCCTGACAATTTGGCAACAACCTCCAATTTCAGCATTTCAGAATTGCAAGTAGAGACTGAGAAGATGATCTGTCTCTCTGCAGTATGAGAGTATGGCATATTTATCTCAGAGAACAAGCTCATCCTAAGGAAAGGGCACATCTAGGAACAGCTATGGAAAGGGTAAAGAGATTAGAAAAGGAAAGGAGCTGATGTTGAAAGGTGATGGAGAACAAAAGAAAGAGATGTGATCTGCAGTCAGACACAACAGTAGTGGTGCTGCCCCGTCCAGTTATTGTCAGGTACAAACTGTGGACTGGGAGGAAAGAAGAGTATGTAGTTATGCCCAATCCTGTGCATAAAGTCTAACACTACACTGGCAGTTACTGCTACCAGAAGCTCTTGAACAGACTGGTAAGATAAATATGGTTGAATTTATAAAGCTTCCTTCAGAGTACCTAAGATAAGTACATTGTCCATACAGGCAATGAAGACATAAGGGCTTCTAAAGAGTACTTCAGTGATTTTGGCAAGTCACTGCCTATGGAACAGATCTGAAAGGCACCAGAGGTCATGAAGTACAGCAAGGTGAACACGAGCCAGCAGTGTGCCCTCACAGCACAGAATGTTATATAGCAATCCTGGGCTGTATTATCAGAAGCACTGTCAGCAGATCAAGAGAGGGGATTATCTCTCTTTGCTAAACACTTGTTAGATTGTGTTTAGAATGTTGTGCACAGTTTTGGGCCCCCTGGTACAGGGAGGGCGTCAGTAAACTGGAGTTCAGTAGGGGGCCACCAGGATGGTCAAGGCTAGAGCACTTGCCCTGCGAAGAGAGACTGAGGATCTGGGGACTGGTTCAATCTGAAGACAAGACAGCTCCAGGGGCATCTAATAGCAGCCCCTCAGTACCTATGAGGTTATCCAGTAAATAGAGCCATGCTCATTACAGTAGGAGGACACCAGGCATAAAGAGAAGCAAGAGGCACAGACTGGATGCGAGGAGAAACTTTTTCACCCTTAGAACAGCTGTGCGCTGAACTGAGTTGACCACTCAGGCTTTGCATGCTGCATCTGGAGATTTTCAAGACTGGAAAACCCAGAGCACCCTGATCTGATCTCATAGCTGACAACGCTTGGAGAAGGCAGCGGAGACCTCCTGAAGTCACTCCCAGCCTCAACTACCCATCCTACAATCCATTTTGCCTGCAGTCCCTGCTCTGCATGCAGTCTTTTCTTTTTTTTCTAAGTCCATAGAGCACAAACTGACCTTGAAAGGCAAAGCATTCCAGCTCCTCTTTCCAGCAAAGTACCTCCACTTTCATGTAGTGGTCCCACTGCTCATTCAGTTGAGATCAGCTCAAGTTGGCAGTTCATTTTCTTTCTGGGTGCACAAGCAGGTCTCTAGCTTGGGAACTGAGGCATCTCTTCAAAGCTCAGAACTGTGGATCTTGGAACAGAAGGGGCTCAGATCCAGGTCTGTCACTTCCCAGACAAAAAGTGGGCAGAAACAGCAACACCACCACTGCTTTAGTATTGGGTGTGAGCCAAACAAAGGTATCTTTCTCCAGCAAAGCTGAGAGATTAAGTGAACTTTAGGTCTGCCCCAAAAGCAAACTAGGCCACTAGCAAACAAGAACACCCAAGCCTGGAGCACAAGCTTGCCTCAGCACCTGACGGAAGGTTCTGTTGGTCATGAGGGGTCCCACCACCACCAGATGACACTACATGGATGGTCTGAAGAGCTTTCTTGGCTGCAGGAGCCAACATTTCAGCTAAGATGGACTTATGCCCCTTTGTAGACAATCCATATTTTTCAGTGAATTAGGGTGGGGGAGTTGTCAGAATTCAGTGCTTATGGCACAGCAGAGCTTTCAGAAGAAAGAAAAACTCTCAGACTTATATTTAGTAAATGAGCAATGAAGCGAAATGGCATAGCAAATGATGACGGTAGTGGTGAGGCTGTGGGGGTGGGAGGGGGGCGTGAAAACTGGCAAGAGCTTCAGGAGAACGAGTTTTGGTATTTCAGTTTTAGAGGTAAAGACTAGATGCTCTGCAGCAGGTACTGAAATTCCAGTTCTGCAGATATTTAAACATCATCTGAGCTTTCTGCCATCTCCCACCCCTCTGTCTTGTTTGAAAAATATTTACAAGGGGGTGAAAGGCAACCTTCAGACATGTGACCATAGCTGTGTGCTGATGCTTTCTATAAATACGGGCTTGCTGAAGCACTAAACTATGTTCTGCTGCAGTATGGCATTATGGCTTCTGCCCAGCAAAAGCTGTTCCCATTCTCATTTCAGACCCCTGCTAATGTTGGCATCTGGCCCTCAGCTATATGACTTTTTTGCCCTCCATCTCTAGAACAGAGGAAAGCACATACCTTCAAGTCCAGCTTTGGTTGGAAAGAAGAGAGTCCAGTTTTGCAGCTCAGACCTACCTAATCAGTAACAATACAGAAGTGATTTAAGAAGTCTGATGATTCCAGGCTATATTTGGGGTGCTGCAAATCATTTTGTGTTTAGTCATCATTCATTCTGTGTTTCTGACTGGATCCACTCAGAGTTCTCTGGTGCATAATTTAGACAGTGCAGACAATTTGCATTTTATTTCCCCCACACACCTTTTTTCCCAGCTTTCACTCTGTACTTGTTTTGATAGTCCTGCCACCTGCATGTGTGTGGTAGGCTCATTTGAAACCCAATTGCCCTTGGATACTAACACAAATAAATGTATATGCACAGCTCTTCAATGGAGGTAGGAGGCTTACCAAAAAACATGTGGGTTTTTTTTTTCCCCCCACAAAATCATGTGCCTTTTTCACCTACTCCACAGAGTGGAGTGGCAAGTCCAGTTCATCTTACTGAGAGAGAAACCTGGTTGTCCTAAAGGTAGGAAAGGAATTGCACAGAGATATGTGCTGGAGTAATAAATTGTGTTTAATACCAGTAAGCTCAAAACAAAATGGCTGAAACTTCTGAAAAAAGCTGCAGCTGCAGCTATACATACAATCAGCAGCCAGGAAGTATTGTTTTGCTTGCTTACATTTAGAAATCAGATGAAATCAACAAAATATGTAAGTGTCTAAGAGTTCTAAAAATCCCCACTTTTGTCTTCCTGTTCTTCTCTTCCCTTTTGCCTTTACTAACTATATTATTTTTCTCTTGCGTTTTTCTCCTTTAAAGTGAAAAGGGAACTTAATGTGCTTAGTTTAGCTTTACTTCATCAGTAAAAGGAAAAAAAAGCCCCAAAACATTTTCATGCAATTTGTTACTAAGCTTGTCCAATTCACATATTGTGGGTTCACAAGGCCTAAGCTGATCACCGTGCAGATTTAGTTCAGAGTATATAGTACCGTGTGGTTCTGGATGTGCCCACCCATGAGGTAACCTTACACCAGACCTACCAGCAAAAATACTGCTGAAATACATTTTTGAGTTGGAATACAACACAGGACACAAAAGACAAGGAGTTAAGAGACCTACTCAAGAACGGATAAAAACATTGTCGATAGACATGTGAAAGAAACAACCAGAAATAACAGAAGACCGTTATTCCAGAAGTTTGGGATTCAACCAGTCGAGAGCAGACTTACTAGTTAGACTTTCTAAACGTTACCTTCCTTCCAGTTTTCTTATAAATAAGCTATTCTAATATGCAACAATTAGTTTTGAAAATTAAAGAAAATGGTTTTATTAAAACCTATACATTTCAGATATTTTTCATGTCATTTTAATATAGTAGCAAAGATTTATAGAAAAAAAAATCAGCTTAAAGAAGAGGAAATAATGAAAAAAATAAAAGTCCAGAAGAAAGAAACAGCCTTACAAATTCGACCTTGAAATAAGATATCTTTTCCTAGCTGTGAGGATAAGTAGACATTGAAAGAGTTTATCTGGTGGGTGGTAGACTCAGCAGAGACCAGAGTCTTTAAAGATTAAATATCTAAGAGGTCACTCAATCCAATGTGTGGGAAAAAAACCTGAGGTCCATAATATGAAAAAAGAAACAAACACAAAAACTTAGCAACATCTCTTCTGACCATAGAGTCTGTGAACATATAGATATCCCCATATATTCCCTCCTCCATTAACTACGCAAGGGACCGTTTCAGACACTTAGGAGGTGGCATAGAAAAGAGCCTTTCCCTTATCTTGAGCTTCAGATTGTGCTGTCAGACAGGAGCTTGCAGCTTCCACAACCCCTCAGATAGACCTACCCTTGCTTCAGGTACCCACATGCAGAGAACAGACAAGACTCACCCAGTCCATGTCACTGGGCGGACACACACCAGAGCTGTCATGTGGCATCTCCCTCTGCCAAGGCAACCTGCTGGCAGAAGGCTGGATTGGGCTCTTTAGCCTCTAAGTGAGGGTGATGTTGGCTATTTGGGTTTAGGTTTTGGGGGTTTTTGGCAAACTCCAGCATAATTCTCCTGCTCTCACAATCTGCACATATCATCTCACCAAGTTTCCTGCCATTTTGGGAGTCCTGAGAACTAGGAACAGTCATACTCGCTCTCTGCCTGCAGCAAGTTTGTTTTCCAGGGACTGAACTGTAATGGGCTAATGAAAATATCACTGGGTACAAGATTAGGTCATCTGAGGGGAACTGGATAGCTTAAAGCTCAGCAGCAGTCAGGTGAGCCGATTTATAGGTTTTTGTAATTGAAGACCTGAAAAGCCTTTATAAGCTGCAGGTTTGCTTTTCGCTATAGCTTTCCTACAAAGCACAAGCAGAAGGAAACCACAGTGTTATTCTTAGGAATCATTCCTCTGTTCTGTTGTATTTCTATTTGTGTTGACATTAAGGCCTTTTGAGAGTGTCTAGAATCAGAGAGCAAATGACAATAATATCTTATCACTCTCCTGAATATATAAATACCGTGTTTCATACAAGTCTTCCCATAGCATACATTTACATAACTTTAGAAAAAGCCCACGACAATTTACCTGCCTCACACTGTTCTTCAAAACAGTAAAAATCTATTCAAGATTCTCAGGAAAATGAGCATGTGGAAGATTAACATGCTGTGAAGCAACTGTTCTCCTGGAGCTACTGGGAACCTAAGATATTTTTATCCTTTTAAAGGTTTGGTTGTGGGTTTTTTTTTTCTCCTTACTGCTTTGGAGTAGGGCCATTGTTAGGTCCAGGTTTTGCATTCATCACAGATGTGAGCAGCAGTCACCCCAAGGCTCCATTTTCTTTTCAGGCTGTATCCCCAGCACATCCCCAAGCAATAGCAGAGTTTGGGAAAGCTCATGCAGCTATTAAGTGACACAACTGACACTCTCCCTTCATTTCAGCAAGGGTTGACTAGATACCACTGACACAAAAGTGTTTTGCTGTAATAAAAACCTCTTTGAAAGAGAAGCTAATTATTTTGTGCCAGTTCTAAGTAGTGTTATATGGATGCTAACAATTTAACCATCTCTGACACCAAGACATCTTATTGTCTCAACCTTCAGGCTTACATCTGCCTCAAAATTTGTGGCTTCTCTAGGCCATATTGCTACTGGAGCACTGCCCAGTCTTTCCACAGGAAGATGAAGTCTGGTACAAGCCAGCTTGTGGACCTACTTCAGGCTCAGCAGCCTCATGTCAGATATCTCAGGACATCATCCTTTGAAAGAACCCCACAAGGCAGTCCCCTAGCAAAGATGAGTATATACACAAAGAGAGAAAGAGGGACACTGTTTGCCACTCTGGGCAGACCCCCTCCTCCAGAAAACCTCTGTTTTCCCACTTAAAGCCCCTTAGCCAGACATTGGTAAACTTGAGCTCAATGATCTCCACAAACTTCAAAAGTCACAGAGCTTGCGCCACATTGGTCGATTTGTCCCCAGGTCTATGCAATTATATCCCAGCCCCACAGAAATAAAACACTGTTTGTCTTTCCTTCAAGGAAAACAAGCACGATTGTCCACAAAATAAAATTCTCTTTAAGCTCTTAAGGGGAAGGAAGGAGCAGGGAAAAAGTCATCAAGCCACCTGGCAGATGTTAGTAATGTGCTCTGCTGTATCAGCAACTGGTGCTTTGTTGCCAGCTACATGGCAGACTGTAGATTAGGGCCCACCAGTTCATGCAGTGCCAACCCCCACCCCTGTTTTTGGCTGGCCCCTGCATATTCCTCAGTGGTGCGAAGAATATGGAAGTTTTAGTCACCAGTATCCTCCTGCATCGTAATTTCAGTTTTTAGGTAAGAGGTACCCAGGAGACAGTTGCAAATCATTTTTTAGCAAGAATACAAGAACAAAGAATAGTCTCTAGCAATTTGGATAGCTCTGCCTAACTCACAGTGGCTATAAGTTGCACACTTCTGTAGCTTCCCAAGAAACATTTCCAGCCATTTTGCAACTGTCAGGATTGATCTGTCACTGAAAAACACACAGAGCAAACAGTTCTTGCCTGTCTTTAGTTCTCATGGAATATAAAATTTCCCACCTTCCTAAACCAGGAGGGATTTCTATTTAATGATTATTGTTATTAAAGATTTGGGGTGAGTTAGTTAAAAGTTTTCTTTGGCTTCCAATTAAGCTATTTGCTCAGTTGCTTTTTATCACCTCAGAAACTGGCCCAGAATCTAGATAAAATTTCAGTTTAATCTTTTTTACTGCTGTAACTGGTAATGTGATGTTAGTGTCTCATCACAGGATGGTTTCATTTGGTGCATCTTTCTTCCATCCTCAAAGGACTCTTACTGAGAATTGTCCCACTTGCTTGCTATGGATCGGGTCCTTTCATTATTCCTTTAGTGGTTTTTGAATGGCCACAGCCTGGTTCCCTGAGTGGTCTTGACCTGGTCAGGAGTTTTAATTCTGCTTTTTTCCCCTCCCTGCAGTCACCAGGGCTTTGGCACCACTGCACAATCTCTTCAGAGTAACCCCTATTAAAACACTGTGGTTGACTGTGAATATAGTCAATTGGAAGTATTAGGTCAAAGATTAGAACAAACAGAGAATTTCAAACTCTGCTGTTGACCTTGGAAATTAGAAACTGCCCTTCTCAGACCATAAGAGGGTCACTGCCAATAGCTGCAACAACCACATCTCCCTGCTGCTTTGAGGGGAAAAACAGAGAGAGGTGACACCCTTACCATACAAGTGCTCATTTGTTATACTCGCTCTTCTCTGACTGATCAACAATCTCCCAGTCAGATCCCTGTTAACATTTGCAGTTTACTGAATATTTATCTGTTAATGGGAGATGCTTAAAGTCCTGAAAATAGCACATCAGCCAAAATAATTCACCTCTAACCACACTTTCTCTTTCAGATACTGATCTCCGTTGGAAAAAGACTTCTGTCTTGTGATAGCTTGTGAGAATTTCTGACACGCTTCAATTCATTTGCTCTTATCCATGGAAGACCTCTTGTACAAGCCCTTCAACCCACAACATAACAAAGAATAATTAAGACTTATAATAAAATTTTATTTTTTTTTAGTGATCTGAGTTAGCAAGGTGAAGAGGAGAAACGAAACCGACTTGATCAGATAATTTCCACTAGACTAGGTCACAATAACTAACTGTGGATAGTCATGTCCAGAAAATGATGCCTTCCCTTATGAATCCCTAGATTCAAATACTTGAGCCATCAGTAGTTGTTGGTGTGATCAAGATATTTTTTTAATCACAAATCCAGGTTCTCTACTGGTACATATTCTCATTTAGCAAAGAAAGTCAGTCTACACCACTTGCAAACGTGTTTCTTAGCTTTCCTCCAAAATATTTCTCTAGAAATTTTGTCTTCCTCCAAATTCAAATTCCATAATTTGTGTTCTACTTAATGGTTTCTATAAACAAAATACACTAATTAAAACCTGGACTAATAGCAGTTCATATTTACCTCTATACCAAACGCTTACAACACACCTACTAAACAATCCAGAATATTGCACAATTAGAGATTGGATATTCTTGATTTATCAGACAAATACGTAAGAGATTCAAGCATTCAGCAGGTCTGGGCCCAGAGCCTGATGTTATTATTCTTTTAGTTTATGCCAAAGCAGCCATACCTTCTCTACACAAATATTTTTCCTGTAAACCAGTAACAGGACACAGTCAACAGAACCAGCTAGAGACTCGGCATCACCAGATGAGGTTGATAATAGCATATTATTTGCTTGAAATATTAACAAAGGAAGCCTCCAGGTCCACTGTGAGGAAGTCCAACTGTGTTTGCAGTCACAAGGATTAGTTAGTTCTTGATTAGAGTCCAGCTGGAAAAACCTGTAAGTCCTGTGAGTAGATGATCTGAACTCTATTTCTGACTAGATCTTCATACGCATTAATTCCATTGGCAAGTTCTTCTAAGCATCTGCCTGCTGTTAGATTTGCAAAACCATCTTCAGTGCCTTTGCCTTTCTCTAGGTGCAATGTTGCTAGTCCCTGTACAGTTTGTTCTTCTCCACACTCCCCACTCTTTGTCCTACCTACTCACTACTTAAACTTAGGATGGGAAATGTGCATCACCACTTTATTCTCTCTCAAACTCCTTAACCTTCATATGTGAAATATTCCACCTTAGGTTTCTTCTCTTCCTCCTTTCTTACCCTCTCCCTACTCCTGATGCTTTTTCTTTTTGCTTTCTGCAGTTCTCCACCAATTATTTCACTTCAGCTCTGTTCCTTACTGATCATACCCAGCTCTACAACGTGCTGGATTTTAGCAGCTCCATCCCAGCTGGGCATTAGCTAAATACAGCAGGGCAGGAGGAATCCAAAAAAAAAAAAAAAACAAACCACAAAACAATCTCTGCTCTGTAGACCTTATCACAACAGCTCCTCAACCACAGGGTTCTCCCTCCACCCTAAAGATGCACACAGTCACATACAAGATCAATGAACACGTAGGGACTGGAAGGAGAGGGACAGAAACCACTGCTGCTGCAAACAGAATGTTCTGAGAATTCAGAGTATCTTCAAAAATGAACAGTATTGGAGAATATATAAACTGATTTTTTTTTCCTCAGGTAAAAAAAAAAAAAGTAAAACCCTTGGCTCCCTTTTGAAGGCCAGCTTTTGCCAGATTTCAAATCCCTGCACAAAGCCAGAAGCACAGAAACATCTTAAAGAAAACTGACTCTATTTAAAAAAAAAATCACACACGAAAAGCCAACCAAAAGCACACATAATAAAACACACCAAAAAACACCCCAAAATCCCACAACACACACAAACAAAAAACCCACCCCACACATTTTTCCCCATAGCTTTGTCTTCAAATAACATGGTTCTGCCATGTCTCGTATAATGAAAGTCATTGCCAGAGTAGGACATCTGGGAAGGAATATCTTACCTGGAATAATTAATAGAAAAATGGTAAGAACAACTGAGAACAATATCTTGTAATGAAAAGCTCTAGGTAGCCCTTTCTGCAAGTGCAGTGTCTGAGTATAATTCCACTTTGCATCACCTCAGCAAACTTACTGTAGCTAAAACCAAGGGATACAGAGAAGCAAAGAGGAAGGTTAACACAACATTAATTCTTATTCAGTGTTAATTCTTAGTGTGTATCCTGCTGGGGAGATCCTTTAACATAGAAGGTGAATATCCCTGTAGTTGTCTCCTCCTGCAATTGTGAACCAGAAAGTAGGATTTATTCTCCTACCAGAGAGCACAATTGCCTGCATCAGTCTCAGGTGCATTAGCAGGGAAAACAAATGCTTTCAAACAGGGAAAAAAACCCCAGTGACATAAATATAAATGAATCGGTAAAACTGCATAATCAGATGCATTTGTGGCCTTTTTTATAATTACAGACAGTGCCCTGGAGGGCAGTCACACAGAAGTAAATACTTTTTTGTATGTCATATGGGTTATATATTACTAGCTGGAGTGAGAGTAGCAGTCTAAGATGAAAGTCAATATAGAACAACTTAAGCTTTTTAAGCTCCTCTTTCATATATACTTCAGCTGTATATAATCAGGGACATCCATCTTAGAAAAACATTCTTCCAACACACTGAGATTGCTGCTGCCTGGGAATTTTTTCAATCCCATTTCACTTATAGCTTCTGACAATGTTAGTGACAACCATGTCACAGAGCATTAGGTAAAATTGTGAGAATTAATTACATGCTATTTGTTTAACTTCTCTTGTCATCTGTCTCTGCTCCTTCTGTTTGAAAATTCATTGGCTCACCTAAATCATCTTCCCCTCACTCACAGTGTATGTTACCCAGACCCACATTTGCATTAAGCAATTATCTCCTTTTCTTCAGGAAAGGAACAAATTTAAACAAATGGAAAACACTTAAAGTGTCTATGCTCCATTAAAACCAAATTCTGCTTTTAATCCCAGACCAGAGTGTTGATAGATTCATTTATATTAAATAGAACTTGAGTCTCTGTAGTCCCTTTCTCTCTAATGAGGCTAGTAGAGAAAGAAGATGCTATTCATTGTAAGCAGAGGTATCAATTTTTGGTCCCACTATTTAATTCTGCTTTATTACTGGTGTTCCAAACTGTACTTTATCCTATAGCTCCCTTTTCAACTTTCGTCAGCTTCATTGTCACAGTTCACAACCAGTATAGAACAGAGCAATAACTACAAGGGACACAGTTACTTCAGAGGGGAGAGGCAGATGAGAAATGCTCTTCTTCCTGATTGTTAGAACATAGCTGTTCAGCTCAAAAATTCCTTCTGCCATGCCAGGCTATTTCTAGGCCCCACACACAGGTCCAACAGCTACCTTAAGACAAGCTGCGACACTAGCACAGCTTGGCAATGTTTGTTAGTGTGATTTGCTGCTGATATGATCCCTCATTGAAACAGTCAATCCACCAAACATTTGTTATAAAAAAAAAAAAAAATCCCACCCAAGTATCTACCAGCACACCTCAACCCCACTAGTTCTGTTTCTACCTCTCAAGAAGAAATCCAGTTCCAATAAGACCAGAGAAGCAACAAAGATTCAGCCAAATCCCATCATTTTCAGAATTAAATGTAGCATTTAATACCTTCGTGCACGAAGCTGTCTTTTTAAATTGCTTCATTTCTTTATTTGAAGGTGAGACATTACTTTGCAAAAAGTCTTGTTCTCTCTAAAGCCCTGAAGTGCCAAGCTCTTCCCTGTGCACTTGTTAGTCATGGAAAGGAGTCACCAGGAACTGAGTCCTTACCCTGTTACATCAAATCTGTACTCAAAGCAACCCCACAGTTGACAGCACTCACTTTCTGGGCTCAGCTCTGTGGAGTATTTGCTCTGGGGTCACCAATGAGCACGGCCCCACCGCTGCCTTGGGACAGGCAGTGACACAGCCCAGTGACACTGCCAGCCGAGCCCTGTCCTCTTCCCACAGTTTGCTGCCATTTCAGATATAAAAGAGGTTGTTTCCCTTGTTGACGGCACTACAGTGACAACAACAACAAGGACAGCATCTCGCCTGCGAGCCAGGCAGCTGCTCCCACTCCTGCAGGACCTGAACATCAGCAGAGACTGTCTGTCCCTGCCAGCCCCAGTGCCACGCTGCCCACCGTCAGCACAGGCAGCAATCCCAAGCTCCCACAAAGACTCTCTTGGCTATCTGCACCCCGTCAGGGGTTGATTTTTGCATCTTTGTCACCCCTGTGCTTGCACCAGCGCTCTGACAGCTGCTTTTCTGCATTTCCTCCCTGCAATAGGTTTCCTCAGAGGAGTACGTGCCAGGACAGAACAGGCCGTGTGTTCTGCTGGGGACAAAAGGATATGGGATGACCAGATCTTGATTGCCACACAGCAGATGAGTGTGAGAAACAGGTATTTCAACTGTCCCAGGAGGGTAAACCCTGCTAGCAGGCTGGAGCTTTTACAGCTTCTTTGAAATATTTAGGAAGAAAGCGTTCGCCTGAACATGGAAACACAAATTGCTGCTTTCCCTTCAGGAGGTAAAAAAAAGCGAGGGGAAAGGAAGGTGAAAAAAGAAAAATGATGATTAACTGTGGTCTAGCCAGTGGAAAGATACCTGGATTTACGACCTATCACTGATACCTATTCTGTAATTTGCAGGTTTACAACTGTCCCTATCTGATGCAAGTAGAAGTAGCAACATACCTGAATGCAGGAAAGAGGCTGGAGGCCCAGGCTGCGTTCCCTCGGAAGCTAACTGCAGGGACTGCTAATATGATAACATGTGAGCAAGTGCAAACAAGTCTATAAACAGACACCTTAGGCATATCCACAAAGGCATTGACATCCAGGTCCACAACCCCCACCACTACAATATTGAGATTTTGTAGTCCCATTGACTACTGTGGCAACATCCACAAAATTGTTTGCTTTTCCATGTAAGTAAATATCATAGAATCATAGAATCATTTAGGTTGGAAGAGACCCTTGGGATCATCAAGT
>JAOXJM010000012.1:106331930-106343390 GCA_026413425.1 Tringa solitaria | reverse complement strand
GGGGAGGGGAATCTTTCTAGCCTGCCAACAGAAAAAAATAGATGTTAACCTAATTCTTACCAGGACAGATGGGGTTATATAATCTGATTTCTAAGAGTAAGGGATTTTTCAAAGAAGTAAGGATTTAGTATATATGATATACAGCAGTTTTTGCAGCTTCAGAACCACAACATGGCAGTAGTTTCCACAATCCTACTTCTACACACAGGGAAAACTGTTAAAAGAATGAAGGATGCAATAATAACAGGGGTTTTTACCTAAATCAAGGAGAAACATGTTACCTCAGATATGCTGGAACACAGAGACTAAAACAGGGACTACAGGACTGATCCAGTATTTTTTTCTGAAGCATTTTTTTTCAGAGCGAAGAATAAGGTGACCTTGAGAGACAACAGTACAGGTAAGTGGAGTAGAAAAGAGCAGGCAAAAAAACCCCACAAACAGACAGTGGAGATTAACTTTGTCTTGCGGACTTCAGTGTTTCCTTGCATTCATTATACAGAAAAGGAGAAAAGGCTGAGGGCACAAGTCAAGTTACAGAAGCAAATGTGCCAATTTGGCCTTAAAGAAAATGTTTTTTCTGATGTCAGGTATCCTGAAGAGCAGTCTTGAATTCCAAAAGCGTTTGCTAGAGCACTGTGTTTGCTTTCCTGCCTGGTAGCGAACACGAAGCACCCAAGGGTTTTGTTGAAACAAAGAAAGCACCAACACAACCACACACAAGGAGGGACTTGTTTAGCAGCTCCACCCGGTGGAGTACCATTCCTGGCCAGGTAGATGTCCAGTGCCTTCTGCAGTTTCACTTCCTGGAGCCTGACTTGAGCCATGCCTGTTCTCATCCCTCCAAGCTCCTCTGAGCAGTGATGAGCAAGCTGTCACCTGACTCAGGCACTCATCTTTGTAGCCAGCTTTAGCAAATGGAAGGAAGTGTTTGTGTGCCTCCTAAGCTGAAACAGAGCTCTTTGACTTGGTCGCATCCCAAGGCCTCAAGTGCCCAGGAAATAGGGAAATATGCAGCCTCATGTTCTTTCACCCAGTCACCAGAGGGAAGCATGGCATGAGACTGATTTTTTTAAACTTGAGGATGATGCAAGGACACACTTAGTCCTCATACCTCTAGTATCTCAGTTATCTCTGTTTTGAGGATCTCTCCATTTGACTGCTGTCTGGAAGTGAATACACGAAAATAAAGAAACATATGAGGTTAAGAGAAAAGCCACAAAGGCAGCTCAGCACTGAGAATGTCATTTTCCAAACACTGCAGCTTCTGTTATTCTCTGCAGGTTTCAGTGATCTAAACAGAAGGGGACAACAAGACTCCCTCTTCCCACCTATGGATCTAGGAAGCTTAATGCTTAGTAAAACAAAGTGGCTGTATAAAAGTATCTATAATTCTGGGAAATACGATGGGAGGATTTACAAGATCTGACAACTTGTTTTACTTAGGGTCTCTGGACTGCACACATATAAACTTCTTCAGCTGGGGAAGTAACAAGCAAACTGTTAGATCCTCACCACTGTAGATATTCAGATCTGAAAGTCTGCTCTTCTACTGTAGTGGGGTAGAAAAAAGCACAACAAACCAGCTATGTGGTCTATGGAAAATCTAAAGTCGGATGGACCTAGTAAACTCTCACAAGTCAGGGCAAACTGTATCCCAGGAACTTTTTGCCTTGGAAGGAAATATTAAAGAACACTGTTTTGTGGCTACTTCCTCAGCAAGAGAGGGCAAGAAAGAGGTAACACAGTTGTCCTCCTTCGAAACAAACACATACTGTGGGAAAGGGTCAATATCCCACCAATGAGGCAAAGAAGATTTACTATATTCACTTTCCCTCTTCTGGAAAAAATGGCTTTCATAGTTCATCTTGTAGTTCAGGATTTCCAGAATGAGTTGTCTCATGTGAAAGAAATGAGGGGAAACGGCATTAGTAGGAGGTATGTTTACTAAGGAAATACGTGGCAAGTGCATCTACGATAGCAGCTGGAAACAGGGGCTTAATCTTCTGGGATGCATGTGAACACATGAATGCACGTGTGCAAAGAATAGCAGCTATTCACTCCCCAGGGCAGTAGTAAAGGCACCCCCCTGCCAAATTCAAAGTCCTCTGTAGACACAAGGAGGTAACATTTAAGTCTTCAGAACAACGCAGAAATGTTCATCTTCCACCTCATATCACAAAGCAAACAACTACAGTCTTCACTAGCTGGAGTTTCTAAATGGGTTTCAACTCTGAAAGGACACATAGAACATTTTCCTTAAAGCTGCCAGGGGTATCTTACTTCAATGTTTTATAATCAGCTTAGGTGGGTTCAGTTTCCAGCTTACATAAGAGTTCGTTTTCTCTTTCTGTACACTTTCTACACCCAGCTACTGTCACAACGCGTGTGAATGATTCATGATGATCTGCCCCACGTGACCTCCTGCTATAGGCAACTGAGGGGGAAAAACACCCCTACAACACAAAATACCATCACAACAAAACCACCCCCGCCCCTTCCTTTTCTTTAGAATGTTACTTATTGTTGCTACTCACCTTTAGTGAAAGAAAAGACAAAAGCCACACCATAATGGAATGTGTAATTCCACGGGGGTTTAAATCAAACCCAAGCTAAACATGAACTATTGTTGTTTTAGTGTTAAAGCTAGCAAGCTCATATAACAAAATCCAAGTAGCAGGTCACTGGAGGAAAAGTTATTAAAAAAGAAAAGCTGCTTATGTTAATTAAACAAAGAAAATCTGCCTGGCAGACAAGAACAACTTCGAAGCAAATGCATTTAAAATATGTATCTATTTCTTGGTTTTCACTAGAGCTCTCAAACATAGCTAGTATGTGTACTCATCCATTCAGTTTAAGGATTAGAGAAATTGTTGGGCATGTTGACTAAATCCAGTGAAGACATGATGGTCTTTAGAAGCAAAAGCCCATGCTCACCCAGCAGGTTTTGTGAATGAAGCTCTGCAAGTATTAAAAAAAGACCCTCATTCTGCTCCATTTGAAAAGCAGGATACAGCATAAATTAAAAACTTACCAGACCTCAGAGAATCCTTGTGTTCTGGACAACCCACAATAAGGAAAAAGATTCTGCCAGAGTTTAACACGAGGCACCAAAAGCCAATGGCAAGAAAACCCATGCATTAGAAACCAGGCTCCATCAGTACTGCTGCTCACTCCTTACTGAGTGTCAGGCAAGGAAGACATTATCAACAGCTCTTTTTTTTCCCCATCACTCACAAGAACTCTTTTAACAAGTTGATCCCTGTGTTGCAGGAACTGATTGAGAGAAATTAGGCTATGATAATATTCAGGGTTTCATTAATTTAATTTCTTCTCAGACCTAAGTGGGTAACCAAGAGACTTACAGGGAATGCCACATCCTGTCAAGAATTTATGCTACTTCCTCTTATCTTTTGCCCTAATTTAGATCAAAATTTTTTAGAAATGCCTTCAGTCATGACACACTAACCCTTGTATTTAACATTTGCACACATTTAAAGAACAATTCAGCGTATTTTGTGGTAGTCATAGTGAGAATAGTTACACAGCTGTTTTTATATACCTGCCATTGTAGACATAGTACATTCCAGGGTACTTAAAAAATGTCACCAGAAAAAAAAAAAGGCACAACTAGGTAGAGATTGCAAGATTTTTGGTGCATTGTTTGCAATTGAATATTCAAGAATGTTTAACTCTTAACTCAATACTACCGCAGAACTCAGTACTACTGCAGAATGCTTTTATTTTTCTGAAATGATAGAATGAAGATGGCTGTTTCCAAGTCATGGTTGGTTTTTTGGTGGTTTTTTTTTTTATTTTAGAGCAGGGATTTCCAATGTAACCACACAGAACCAAAAACCTTATGAACAGTGGTATTCAGCAATCTCTTAAGAACATCCTGATCCTGCTCTGTCTAGGCGAATTTCCATTTAGGTGCTGCAGCTTGATTGCACCACAAAGAATAGCACGCGTACGGTAATAAAATTGCCATAATCAACCTGAATGAAACCATAGCAAGTACAGTGCAGGACAGCCACAGACACCTGATTCTTCTTCATGAAAGGAGTTGTGATAAATATACTTTCACATGTTTGTGCATCCTTCTATTTACTACCGATCAGTGCTAAAAGGTGGTTTGTTTTAAATACATATAGATATCATTTTGATTGTCTTGCACTTTGAAGATACAACTTATTGTGCTGAATAATGCATTCGCTACTACAAACCTCATGATCACATATCCTGCTTCATAGGATTGTCTAGCAAATCTGAAAATTGCTTCCCTTCTTTTGACAAGAGAAACCAGAGATATATAAGGCATAAAGACTTTCTTTAAGAGTTTCTTTATTTGTAATCAGACCTGCATCACATCTGTAATAATTTCTATAGTCTGTATTTTTTCCAGAAAATATAATCTGTCAATGAAGATACCAAAAATACCCGCTTTCACCATGTAGTAAGCATATAACAAGCCAAGGGTAGTTTTCTTTTATACATTTCTCTCACATGCGGTACAGATCTCAATTACATATCCTGTATGCAAGTGGTGTGCAGAACACCCTCTGCCAATAGGAGATACTAAATGCATGCCTTAATTTAGGGATATATAGTACAGATAGGAGACATATTATTTGGCTTTCAGGGAAAACTATGCTATTTACGCTACAGTATGTTTTTCCTCAATAGAAGACCCTAGAAGACTTCCTCAAGGCTCTGTTAGGCCTCCTACCATTGTTATCTTTCCAAGACATTAGACTTCTGACAGCACCGAAAATGACGGGCATGATTTAATGGTTGAGTAACAGTGTGTCTAAAAGGCCTAGGACAGTAAAGGGATACTGTAGAAGAGCACAGTGGGAGTAGTGGAACAGGCTCATATGAAGCAGTGGCAAACACCTGGATCCACTGGCTTTTGAAATTTCTCTTTTTCTAAGACTATAATTAAAAAAAAAAATGGACATACAAACAAGCCTCCAAATTACATGAAGATTATTAAAATAATTACCAGGAATGTGGAAAGAAAAAGACATATTGCAAATATATCTTTTAAAGTAAAAAGTAAAGCAAAACGTAGAATAATCCCCAAGAAATAGGGATTTTGCTGTCCTATAGCTCTCCTTCCTACAGCACTGTAGGTGAGTTAATGACAAACACCATTTTGCACCACAGAGTCTCTCCCACAGGCTTCCTCTCCTTCATCCACTAGACTTGCCTGCCCATCAGCCTCAGAATTGAATCTTTACTCATGAACAGTTTTCTTAGGCTCTCAGAAAGCAAAGATGCAAAGAGTGCTTAGAAAAGAGCTACCTCCCAACTAAAGGTCAATTGATGAAAAAGCTAATAGTAAAAAAAAATTACCATTACGATAAACACGCACATGTCTCAAGGCTCAACTGCTTCCACCTTTCAAAGTTTGCTTGGCTGGGAAAATCCACCCAGTGTCTATAGAAGTGAACCAACTGTGTATTTGCAGTCCGAGTCACTTTTCATTATTACAGGATTTAGAACAACTTTAATCATGTCAAATTCTTCTTTGCATTTTTAAGTGAAAGAAGATCGAGCTAAATCATTATCTGGTATGAGTCAGTGCTGTTAAATTAAAAAAAAAAAAGAAACCAAGCAGATTTCAAAGGCTTAATATTACAGTATGTGGCTATTCATGACTAAGCCTCTGGCCATGAAAAAGAATCCTGAAATTGTTCAACACAAGCAGTAGGACACAGTAAGTAATAACCAATCATTTAAACCAAAAAGTCTCTTTGAGAATCATCTAACTGAGTAGAAAAGCAATTACGAAAGTTTGTCTCCTTTTTTGCAGATCCTGCGCATCTGCTTCTCTATATTTCTAGGTGTATTACTACAACAGTTCAGCTGAAGCAGAGCTACAAGCCATTTCCAGAATTAAATATACTGTTATTCATTTCAGATGTATAATAGTGCAATCGTTATTAGAGTAAGGGAGCATAAAAGTGAAAGCTACATTTATTTAATTTGTATTTTCAGAAACATCATGGACTTCTTCAGCTATATAGAGCAGTTGAAGGATACGTTCTGTATTATCAGCTTAAAGCAGTGCTATTTAAGGTGAATCTATGTAACAACTGCAAATATCTAAAGCCACTTTATGCCCAGCAGGTGAGAAATATCTACCATGACAGCATTCAAACACAGTGTATTTCCAGCCTTCAAGATATTAATAAATTCAAACACTTTCTTTTTAAGACACTCCAGTCTTTAAATCAATCCCCAGCAAACTTACAAAACTGAAGGAAAAGCTGGTGAACTCCATATCAGCACATCAGTTGCTCTTCTTTCAGTATCAAGAAAACTAAAAGGCATAGTCGAGGCACAAGTGATTCTTATGCAGAAGTATAGAAGTATTTCAAATAAGTAGACTAAAACTTCAGTACTTCTTTTAACTTCTTTAAAAAAGACATAGAACATAGGTCTATGATCCCAGTCATAGATCACAGTCACTGCAGTCTTACAGGATTGCTTTTTTTTATTCCAAGATTGGTTCATGGAACTTAACCATATCCACTTTATCCCACCATTTCACATTGTCCTTGTTTAATCAAAGCAAAGTACAAATTCATGCTTCAAGGCAGCCTGAAAGTATTCTGCTACACTCAACAGTAAACTATTTCTTCGGTGAAGACAGCTTCAGTGAACCCAGTAACTCAGAGAAGAGTCTGTCCAGCTGAACTGACATAAACGTCGCACGCAGAACTTACATGAAAGTGCACTGACAACAAGCTTTTGAGAACAAGTCCATACCATAAGAGCTTGTGCTTGGAACTACTTTTATAGCTATGGTTATTGTTTCTGTTAAGAGGCACTGCATAAACATGGAGTTAGTCATCTAATGCACTTAATATTTCTCAGCTGAGGACTATCGCCGCTTTACCCTATGTCTAGGTGTGATTATACTTTGGTTTGCTTTTCAACAGTAACATTGCACTAGCAATTACAGCTGATACTAAAGAGAAGGCTGAAAACACTGCAGACTGGAGGACTGAAAAAAACAATCCACTCCTTTACTTCTTTTCATGCTTCTTGGTTAATTTTCCTCTTTCTAGCTGGAGGCTCGTACCGCTGTTGGTTCGCTTCTCCTTCTGCTGGCTCTCCTGGGAAACTTGCTGCACTGCTCGGAGGATGGCAGTCTGCACAATCTGCTTGCTGGCATTCTGCAGCTTAACTTCGTCTTGCTCCGTCCCTGGCTTCTCACCTGTCGGAACCAAACAACAACAAAAAAAAGGGTACTAAACATTTGGGACTACTTTGTGAACACCTGAAGAATGAAAAAGGGGAGGGGGAAAAAAACCCAGAGGCATTTAGGAAAACATAGACTCAGTTTCTAATTGAAATGCTTAGGCTAGGTTTTTATTTATATCATCAGATTGGATTTTAAAGGTTTTTAAGATACTCATCTCAGTTCATTCCTATTTGACTGTTGTGCTCAAGGATTTGTATTTTACTGTCCGGTTTTAAGCCATGTATTAAGAATTATGTCCTGAGAGAAATAAATCAGAGTAAATTAAAGGTGAACTGCTTTATAAGAGATCTACATCTGGAAATATGAGAAATTCCTAATTTCTAGGGCCATGAAAATGATGAGAGGGATGGAGCACTCCTCCTATGAGGACAGGCTGAGAGAGTTGGGTTTGTTCAGCCTGGAGAAGAGAAGGCTCCGGGGAGACCTTATTGTGACCTTTTCAACCTACAAGAAAGATGGGGACAAACTTTTTGGCAGGGCCTGTTGTGACAGGACAAAAGGTAACGGTTTTAAACTAAAAGAGGGTAGACTTAGGCTAGATATAAGGAATAAAATTTTCACAGTGAAGGCGCTAAAACACTGGAAGAGGTTGCCCAGAGAGGTGGCAGATGCACCACCCCTGGAAACATTCAAGGTCAGGTTGGACAGGGCTTTGAGCAACCTGATCTAGCAAAAGATGTCCCTGCCCATGGCAGGGGGGTTGGACTACATGATCTGTAAAGGTCCTTTCCAACCCAAACCATTCCATGGTTCTGGGATTCTATGATCTGTAAGTCCAAACGAACCACCAGCAAAATGGTTAAACCTTACTCTGTGAGAAAGAAGTTAATCATTATCTCTAATTTTTCTTTGAAAGGATTTTAAAATACACTTATTTCAATGATGTTCATAATATACATGTTCTACCTAAAAGTAAAATAAAAATGTGGTTTAACTCTACTGAATTTGAAAAAATAAAAAAAACCCAAAACCTGCAACTCTACTGAGATGACAGTTTGTCTACAACTAAGGTTAAAACCATGAAAACTTAGAAAACATATTTTATGATGGAAAAGCTGACTGAATGGAATCACTTGAATTCT
Source organism: Tringa solitaria (assembly GCA_026413425.1). Lineage (NCBI taxonomy): Eukaryota > Metazoa > Chordata > Aves > Charadriiformes > Scolopacidae > Tringa > Tringa solitaria. Next base: position 106,335,032 of record JAOXJM010000012.1, on the reverse strand, counting down.
TGGCACAGTTAGCTTCCCTGATTCAGTTTGTTCCACTCCTCAGCACTTGAAACAGTGTTTTTTGGATAAAATTCAATGTTGCTTAACAGTAAAGTACAGATATTTCTCTGTTACTCAAATATGAACTCACTTTGTATCACACAATGAATTAGTCTTCTTGCTGGGCTGAAAAAGATCAGCCAACTCAGCTGGTGTTCAGAAGATAGCATGTTAACAAAAGTATGGATAAACATGGAATTGAAAATCCAAGTTAGTATATTGGAATAGGTTATGAGGTTATATGAAATGTGAAAAATTTGCCAGCCCCTATAGGCATAACCTCCCGCCCCGGTTTATCATTAAAAACATACTGTCATTAAGCACGTTGCTGTTGAAAATTACTCCATTTTCTTTCCTTAGGGATGCTTCATTATTTATTTTCTTCTTGCCACTTAATCTATAAAATCTGATGATCTCCAGAGGTCCCTTCCAACCCCAAGCCTTCTGTGATCCTATGATACTAGCTGGTGAAGATGCCATAAACCCCGGCTTTTCCACTTCCAGGAGTAAACAGCAGTCTCTGGAAGAGTATCCTCACTACACAATTACCTTCCAATTATTCATTTCAAGGAAATCAGCTAGCACAAAGCTGGCTTCTAAGAAGCTCATTTATTTATTGATATGTTGGGCCTACTCCAAGCAAAAAGAGAGGGATTGACTAAGGAAAGCAGAAATTATTCATGCAAGGATCCCAAAGGTGCCAGGCTGAAACGTATCTATGAAATTGCTCCATCCTGCTGAAACACAGACTGCTGTGGACGTAAACAAAGGCCAAAATTTGAGTGCCTATAGAATTAATCAGGCATTTTAAGAACTGCCTATTTTCAATTAGGTAAAACAGAGACATTGCTCCTGTTGTCTAAGCATTTGCTGTTTGGCTAATCAAAATAAGAGTTACTAGGGTGATAAGGTACAATTAATTTTTATCTATGAATTTTTTAAGATTTGAAAAATAACTAGTTTAACTAAAATTCCATGACAAAAGGTCACTTAAAATAATTGCTGGGAAAAGCTTACAGGATATAAGAAACAACATTCTGCCTACTAGTTATTCTTGTCTAATGACTACTATTTTTCTCTTGATGTCAGAAAATCATTTCTACCTATTCTCTATCTTCAAATGCTCACCTGACTTATCCAGGAACCCTGCACCCTAATTCTGTAGATGGAGAACTGAAAAATCCAGGTTAATTGATGTTAAAGGGAAGCAATTTTATCATTAAGACATGACAAAGTCTCTTTAGCATGTTTTTATTACCTTATCTTTCACTTGGTAACATAGCAGATTAAAAGTAATTTGCAAACTCCAGCCTGGTTCTGCAATCTAAAGTATAGTTTGAGAAATAGAAGCTCAAAATTTTGGACTGACTGCAGTCAGTCACATATTCCACTTTCATGTAAATCTAGTGCCATATATCATTACCTCAAAATTGTCTTGGCTCACTTGAAGATTTTCTCCATGAAGGAAAATATGCTAGCAGTTTGGAAAAAGAGTAAAAGCATTTGAAGTAGATTCCAAGTATTCATTACAACTAATACTGGTTTAAGTCCAATAACACCTTGTGTGGGAGACATTCTCTGTGGTATGTCTGAACTATTGAATATGCCTAAAAAATTATACATGGAAAATGATAGCTACAGTGAAAGAGCATTTAGCACAGATTAAATCTTGAAGAACTTCACTCTGGCTGCACATGGACCTTTTCTCATTTACACATTTCACTTCCAGCATGCAATGAAAATAGTCCCTTGCACTTTCTGTTGATATTCCCTGTGCCTTTTCCCTTTGAGCTTGGTACAAGTCAAGTTTAATATGCTTTATAAACAATCCTACTAAGTAACACTCAACAAGAGTTCATTTGTTTGAATCAGCAGTTAAGGTCTCTATCATATCTTCATAGGGTTGCTAAACTATCTTGCTCTTGCAAAGATGCAAGACCACCCCAGATCTACTCATGCTGGCAATGAACTGTGGGGGAATGAGACACCTTTCAGTGGGTGCAGAATCAATGATTTAGAAGGTAACAGAAGCAACATTTCTCACATGGAAAGAAAGCAGGGGCTAAATGGTGAATGAGCTGTGATAGGCAGGAAATTTGGACTCTTGAAGATCATGGACTAGAATTTATCCCTTACTTTTTTGTGAGGACCTGTTATGCATGGGTGTGCATGACCATGAATGTACATCTAATCTCATGAAACCTCTGCTGTCCTTCAATTATCCCTTTCACTTCTTTACCTGTATGAAGTTATTGCTTTTCCCAGGAGAAAAATGATGCCTTTAATTTTAATTCACGTTTCCTCAAAGCATGTGACATTTATGCAGCTCATCATGTCTTCCTGCAGGTTAGGTCTCATTCTGTCTTGAGGCACAATACAAACATTGCATTTTAAAAGAATGGCTTGGCTTTTATGACAGGTTCCATGAATCCCAAGGGCCACGCATCAGAGGTCAAAAGTTTATGTTCTGCTTCACAGGAATAACAAATGCAGTTTAATTCCAGCAAATGAATACCACTAAAGCTGTTCTTCTGGAAAACAGAAAATTTTGTTTGTGTAAACAGCTTTGAGCTTAACCATATCTAAAACTAACAATAAAAATCACGTTCCTCTAAACAAACTTCTGAGCAATTTAGAACTCAGAAGTACCCAAAATGTATTCTCCTGTTAGCTACAATTTTAAATTATGCAAAATTTCTGAAGCTGAAAGAGCCCTGAAGCAAATATTCTTTCTTCGTTTTTATATGAGACTATGCAGGTATATCCTTTAACCAGAAAATTTACTATTTGATTTATCAATATACTGCTTTACAGATTCACAGGTTCAACAGAGCTGGAAAGGACCTCTAGAGATAATCTAGTCCAACTCCCTTGCCAAACCAGGACTGCCTAGAGGACATCACTCAAGACTGCATCCAGGTGGGTCTTGAAAATCTCCGGAGCAAGGGACTCCACAACTTCCCTGGGCAGCCTGTTCCAGGGCTCTGTCACCCTCACCGTGAAGAAGCTCTTCCTCATATTTGAGTGGAACTTCCCATGTTCCAGCTTGTGCCCGTTGCCCCT
>JAOXJM010000012.1:106302595-106321333 GCA_026413425.1 Tringa solitaria | reverse complement strand
CCCCCACCCCCGGCCCCGCACGGCGGCGGAGGCGGCTGCGGGCCGCGGTCCCTCCCTCCACAATGCGGCGGGGCGGGGAGGGGGCCGGGGCGCCTCCGCCGCCCGCACACGGACACACACACACACGCATACACACACACCGACACCCGCACACACACACACGCTTCTCAGGGAATCGTCACCGCCACAATCCGTCGCCCTCCCTGCAGCGGCAGCAGGAGGAAGGGCAAAGAGGAGAAAGGTAACGGCGATCTGCCCAGCGGGGAGACCGGCTAATTGCTCCCAATTACCTCTCGGCAACAGCCCCGCTGCCTGACATTTCGGGGCGCGCTGCTTTCACCGCAAGCGACCGGCCCTGCTAACAGGCTCTGGAGACACCAGCCTTTGTCACAGTATTGTAGTTTTCAAAGGTTCAAATGCTGAGGAATTTGTACTCTGATTTCACGAGCCTGTTAGCCCGGCTTTGCTGAACAGAAAACGCTTTGATTTAAGGGGGAACATGAATGTTTCGGCATATAAAGAACAACATCAGGGCCAAAAGGTAAATAAATCAATGAATAAGTAGCAAAATAAAGAAGAACAGGGTAAGCACAGAGAGGAGACAAAACTTAAATTTTTCCACCAACTTCTGTATTTCACATTTAATTTGCTTTTATTTCTGAAACCCATGCTCAGGGTGGTCCTTCTCACTTCTGCAACCGAAGTGAGAAGCACAACGGCCAGATGGGACACCATTTTGAGAAATTACCTGCCCCATTTAAGCCTACACCTGCAAGAGGTATTTTGAAAAATATTGATTAGTCAGTGCAAATTAGAGAAAGTCGATTTAAAAACCCCTGCATTTTTACCACGACTGCTTGCATGTAAATTTTTGCAATATACAATACATTTTTCAATCACATGTTCGTAAACAACGGATATTCCTATAAGCCTATTTCATTATTTTCATAGTCAATAATTTTATACACACAGAATTCACCATTTAAATCTGGAATATTTTAAGTCTTCAAATAAGGCCTTATTCTGCAAGTACGGATACAGAAAAGCACTGACCTGCTTAAATAATTCTGCCTATATACTTTAGTAAGAACTCAAGGATGGCACCACTGTCACAGTCAAACTAATCATCTGGTGACAGTTTTTTCTCTTTTTGGAACACTATACAAAATAATTTCTCCTTGGGAATGCCTTCCAGATTTGTCATCACATACCATTTCTACTATCTGATTTCTGGATATTCCTTTTATCAAAAGATCTTCCCCTTAGCAATTTCAGCTTCCATATTGCCATTTGTTTGTCTCTCTCTTACGTTTCAGAGAGTCAATTTAACTTCTCTCAGATGGCAACTGAATTAACTAACCTGAACGTTATACCTCTGAATGCTCAGAAATGCTGTTCCCTCCAAGAATGTTACTGCAAAAATCTTTAATCTGTGCTTTTTTCATTTATCGTCATTCTCATCCGCCTTATGACTCAGAACTAACAGGACACCTACAAACTGAATTAGAGTAATTTCTAGTACGAGTATCCCACAAAAAATGCAGAAAACATTAATCAGCAACATTCAGCATTCTTAATAGATAGATCACGGATACCCTATAATCTTTAGAAAATCATGACCAATACAGATTTTGGAAAGACTGTAGAAGAACTTGTACTGGTATTCTTTATGATGCATATGTTACGTGGCCCCTACATGCTTGATTCATGTGTTCAATGGAGATTCAGCCATCATGAAAAAGATCTTAATCCGCTTTTCTCAAAAAAAACCCCACAAACAACCAAAACCCAAAAAACCAGTGATATATCTCTATTACATACATCCTCAAAAGAAATTAGATGTATGTTTCTTAGGGGGTGGATTTTGAGATGGTGGAGCAGCTTGTTAAAAGATTTTCAAAACAGTAAATAGGATTCAGTGATTTGAAGTTCTGTAAGTAACCTGAAAAATTCCAGGTGGGTATCTTCAACTTGGTAACAACCTACACCATTATGGTGAAAGAATACAAGACATTAAATATAACGTTCTACACACATATTTCTTTAACTACTATCTGTATTTAATCTAATAAATTACCCAGAACATGCACATTTAATTTTAGAGTCTTTCATTTTCTTGGTCAAATAAAAAGCTACCAGCAATTAATGGTTTCTAAAAAAGGAAAAAATTGTTATCAAAAAGCATCTCGGGCTTTTCCACTTAATTTTTGAATTTCAGACTTGGTCACAAGTTCAAATGTACAAAAAAATCACAGAAATAAATGCAAAGGACAGTTTTGTAGTGAATTGTCACCTCAAAAAAAAAGTGCAGTTAATGCAGTACAACAACCAAAACAAGCAGTATGCTAATAGTTATTCTCATTCAACATCAGATCAGTGGAAAACAACATCAGGTATTCAGAGTTATTAAAAAAAACCAAACCCCTGAGAATGAAGTACAGTGGTAAAAAGGAGGTTCTATCCTTAAAATACAATACATGTCCTTGTTCATTTAAAGATGTACCATCGACTTGTGTGAAACAGAAAATATGAAAGCACTTAAAAAACCATCTGTATATATTTTTATCAGTAACAATACAGTCCCTGCCTTGTGTATCCTTTAAGTTCTTACTGCTTGAGTAAGTAAACTTACTAATTTCTGTATAAGATCAGGAGACTTAAAAATTCTTGAGTATATATCTCCAAAGATTTTTCTAAGAAGTCTTGCATTACTTAGAGGGTACTTTGTTAAGAACTTTAACATTTTAAACGGTTAACTTTAACATTTTTAGACAGTTACAAAAATCAAGTTGACTGATGTCACTTTAAATCATCTGTTGTTACTCATAATTCTGTGGTTTTACATCTGAAGTAAACCCTTTATTCTAATGGAGCTGAAAACAATTATTTGGTCACATAGATTCAGAAGCTTAGTAAATGTGTTTTAAGGAAGAAGCCATTTTTACCTGAAGATGTTCAATGTTTTCATAACAAGAACGTACAGCTAACATTTTACAGGTAGGCATCTGGGTGTTTCTGGAAGAATCATTTGGAAGTAATCACCTAAATATAAATGAAAATATTTTATAATAAAATAATATAAAGATAAAAAGAGATAATCAGGAAGATTTTTTTTATGTGTCTATCAAATGCTAATTTTATACTTTATAAAAAGGACTTCTCCCCAACTTTGAGAATAAACTAGCTCTAAGCCATTTTGTTTTATTTCCTCACACACATCAACATCAATAATCAAACCCATCTCTTTGGGAGGGAAGATTAATATGACCAGTAAACTGCTTGAACTTGATAGACCATTACTATCATAATGGTCTTGAAAAAGCAATTACAGTCACTATCTCATGATTAAGCTTAACAATAAAAATCTTTACTAGCCAAGGTGCAACATATTACATCAGAAACTGCAAGGAAACTGCAGGAGGAAATAATTGTGACTGAGTGTCAGCAAGAAATATCTAAAATTATTTAGACAAATATATGAACTGTCAAATGGTATTGCAGGGATCATAACATTCAGTGTCCTAGATCTAGACTAGAACAATTAACGCCTCTGTGATTAATATATCTCTGACAGATGTAGGGAATAAACACGGAAGGGAAAAGAGAAAGTACCATTCTCCTGAAAAAGGAAGTAAATGAAAAGCCAGTTACCTTTCCAAGAATATTCCAGAAGAACAGCAACACACAGATTTTCAGCAGCCAAAACCAAGAGACCTTGAAAGCCAGCAACAAGAACACGTAACATTTCCAAAGACAGGAAGAAGTGAATACTATTAGATCAAAGATAAATGCGGCAATTAGAGTTCCAATACATTAGCCTACTCATTTTTCTTAATTAACCTGATAAACTGCATGGTAGTCCAGGGATGAGATTTACAAATGTGGATAAATTTTAGATAGAGTCTAGTAGAAACAGCTGTTTGGGGGTTTTGTTTTGTTTTTTAAATATCACAAAGATGCATCCACCCCAGGACTACTCACAGAATGTAAAGAGATCCCAAAAGCCCCACTTCCATCTAGGGAATCTCTCTAGCTGGTTACATCACTGCCCTCACAATATCTGAATGGCTCACATTCATTAATGATTATCTTCCAACAGTCCCATAAAAAGTAAATTAGTATCTTTATGTTATAGATGGGAGTCAAAATTACAGAGAAGTTGAACCCAAAGCAAAAAACAACCAAAAAGAAATAAAGACCTAGGTAAATTTAGAAGGTCTAAGTATAAGACTGAATGATTCACCTGAAACATTACTACATATACAATTGTGCAAAAATCAGTGGAGCCAAAGTAATTGCTGCTCCCACCTGCCACACCTCTGCAGCCAGCCAGTCCCGTCACATAGACAGATGAATGAGTCACAGTCCAAATTTCAGAGCCTTTAGATCACACAGGAATTCTTTTATACAGCAAGGAATTCAGTCCAGTGAATTCCTTGGCTAATGACTCTGGATCTAGCAGAGACACTGAGAAACACAAGAAAAGACTTTTACGGACTTAACACACCACCACTGACTCATAACATGGATAAAGCCATAGCATTCTGCACCATGCTAGACTCTTAGGATACATTGGGAATCTGCCACAAGTAAAATTCTCATATTCAAACCTTTCCTGTTCTACTAGCATGACAACACATTTGTTGGACTAAAAATTAATATTTTTGCATGTGCCTTCCTCTTTTCTATAAAAAGTGTTTAAGACCCTCATCATACCACAGTTTATTAATATGTGTAAATTGATACATCGTAAAATTAGGCATATGCTCAAGTCTTCAAGGAACTTAAAAGGAGAGAAGCAAGAAGCATTTATGACTCATGTCAAAACTGCTAGCCAATGAGCAAAGGAAAAGAAAAGTCAGATTCAAAATTAATGAAATTACCAAACTTGCAAGAAAATACTACTTCGTTGAAGTCCTCAATAAATTCAGATACAACATTTTGATAAATGTAAGCAACCTAAATATTAAACTACAAGCTTAATTTAATGCTCAAAGAAGAGAACAAAGATACATAAAATGTAAATATCAAAATCATCCTTTTAATATGCTACTAAACAGCTTAGATTGTTCAAGAACCGAGAAAGGGAAACTATACTGAATTACACCAATATAAAATACACAATGTGGTTTCCTAACTTGTCCTATAGAGTCAAAAGGACAAGGATTTCATCGTGCATGGCTAAAAATTAAACAATTTGGCCAAATAAGATAAATATATGAATTTCAAATTATGTTTGAAAACATCAACCTTGTTGCAAAAGAACGGATTTAAAACAGTAGAGTATCAAAACTTTAAATTAGGTTAGCAAGATTCACAGAGCATAATCCATGTCCAATTGGAAAGTCTCTATATTAAGACATCCCTACTCTAGCAGAATTTATCACATCCATCAAATCATGGCTCCCCTCTGACTGCATTTAATCAGTCCTTGGAACAACAGGAGACCTACAAGGAAGTCATACAACTGGATAAAAGAAAAGTTAATTACTGAAGTGGAAAATTAAACTTAAGTTTCATACTTAAAACATTTACTAACCTCTTAAAAAGGGCAATTGTTAACTTTAATTAAAACATTTCTGTCTAAAATATCTCTGTTTATGATGGCAGTCGTGACATTTAGAAGTAAGAGTTTCTGATGTATTTCAGAGTTTTTTTCAGACTGAGTGGCAAAACTCTAGCATGAGCCAACTTGCCTGTCACAGACTTTAAAAACTGTTGGTTTTAACTGTCACTGTGTGTATAGCTCTACATAACTTGTTATTTCAGGAAACAAGCCCAGTTATCTTCAGACCTCTAATTCACCTGAAATACAAAATGGTATAGCAGCTCCTTCCTTCTTGCCAAGTAGGCTGCTGAACTCTTGTCCTTTATTTGATTTAAGATCAAGAATTCCAGAAAGAAAGTTAGAATATTTATTATTTTTTTAAAATCAAGTTTCTCCAATAGAAGCATTCAATGACATCTTATTGCTTTTCAGGGGTATAAGGTCTCATGTACAGTGCTGAAAAGTTAAAGTTCAAAACCTTATACCAGCATTACAAAGTTTATGCCTTCAAAATCATGGCTGAAGCTCTATTTTATGCTTCAAGAACAAGAATATAGTGGCCATGATTGTTACAAATCTAACTGGAAAATATGGATTAATATTACTGGGTAAAATAGCAAAATCAGTAATAGCTCCAATATAAAATAAGGCATCTTGCTTTAAAATAAAATATTCAAATGTTGTTATCTCAGACGGGAGGAAAAAGTCTTGTAAAAAGTAAACCACAGGAAACTATGAGAAATATCAGAGAATAGAACTAATTTCCCAGGAAGAACTTTTCACTGAAAGAATGCACCTCTCGACAAAGAATGCCTTCCACAGCCTCAGCTACATAACCAGGGAACTACATTTAAAACTCCTTAATATGAAGTACCAAATGGAAATGTAAAAATACCTATGATTTTTATATTCAGGCCTTCAAATGGATTCATATTTATACCTGGAAAGAAATCAAAATCAATCATTCTAAAAGCTTCAGATTTACCACAGAAGCCTAAACTAGAAAGACAGAAAATAAATAATCTTAGCATGAAATCAGTCTATCTGACATCACCTAATGAAATACAGAATCTATTGCTATACTTTGGATTTATATTATTTGCAGTAACTAAAGGATTATTTGATGGATTTTACACAATAAGTGATCTAAAATAGACCTAAATAAGTATGAAGTGAACATCGCCTACTTCTAACCCTTGTAAATATTAACCTATGTTGCAAAAATATAATTATACAGTTTTTTTGTGGTCATGGTTTTGTCCTTCAGTGAATTAAATACCAATTATCTTTTATAACTATTCTTTTACCTTTAACCTTAGCATACTTTTATCTTTAACCTGAGCATAACAACTCAAGGCTTCACAGGATTGTTGGATGAGGCAAACAGGGTCAAATTAATTATAATAATAAAAAAGAAAGAAAACAAAAACTGCCACAACTTCAACCTTCAAATTCTGTTCTCCCGAAAAAGCAGAGACGAAGCACACACATCTCCCTCTTCAAAATCTGGCAGGTCTACCACCAGTGGTTATTGCAAAGGAGTTATCTCTGGTCCTTTCTGTTGCCTGGCTGCTTCTCACTAACACTTTGCAACCAATGCTACGTTTCATCACCGTGCATTTAATGTGATGCCAAAGTCGGGCAAATCCTGCTCCATTCGTTCCCCTAACTCTAGCTATGTGCTCCTGCCACTTACCTTGGATCAAATCTAATGAATTGGTTCAACAACAAAGCTCAGCCTAAAAGTAACCCACTGAAGCACTGAATTGCTTTGTTATAAAAACTCACTTGACTGGCTTATCCTAAAGCCACAAGAGCCATTAAATCTGAGGCAAGCAAGACAGAGGAAACGGGTGCAAAAGATAACAGCAAGAGAGGAAAGGAGAGAATGGGATTAACCCTTTTAGCAAAAATTTGCAGTTTTGCTATGGCACACAAAACAGAAAGATGCTGTCTTAGAAGGCACTTCTAAAATAACCAAAGTCAATCTAAACTGGGGTTGCTCTTCTGCTGACCCTAGGACTGAGGCAATCATGTGGGGCTGCTAAGAAGGTTAAGAAAAAAAAAATACCTCAAAACAGTTATTATTTTTCAGGTACTTCAGCTCTCCATGAAGCGCTTCACTGAGGCATTGCACGTATGCTACTGCAGGCAAAAGAATGACAATAAATTGCAGCAACCACAACTTTGATTGGCTTAAATCACCATGGATCTGGTACCTTGACCTTGTTTAGCTTTTCCCTTAACTTGCAAACAGGGAAACACCTCATGATTTAGCTGTCTTTGGACATGAAGCCTACTGCCTTGGTGCATTGCTTCTCTCTTTTTGTTATAAAATAGGAAAGACAAATAGGTTTTAGTTAAAAAGAGTGCTAAGCCTGTTCCTGTTTTCTAAGAACAGATCATCTTTGGATCAAAGCCGCCAGCCGTTAGCTTGTTAACAAAACAGTACATACTATCCAGCATATTAACTAGTAATCAGAATATTAGCTCTACCATAGTTCTATGCATTCTACCTGGAGAAACAGCTGAAATTCTTTTCAGCTTCCCTTGAATCTCTCCACCCTGAAAAGTCTTCTAAAAGAAAGAATTTAATAAGAATAAAAGAACATAACTCAGGAATGAGATTTGTCCAGACAAGACAAATTTTAAGGGAGTGATTATATAAGACAGAGCAAGCTGACACCCATTTCACTACAGCTGAGATAAGAAAGTCCTTCTTCTTCCCTCTTTACCATCATCCCTGCCCCTGCCTAAAAATCTTCATCACTTACCTTGCACTGGCACAGAAGTTCACCAGAAACCTTTATCAGCAGGAAAGGAGGGCAGAAGGAACAAGACTCACCCTTTCAGCAGCATTAAGCTTTACCATACAAAGTCGACTTTGCTATGCCTTTAGAAGACTGTATTCTCAAAAAAGCAGCTTTTTAGCAGAACAGAAACAAATAAAAAACATTAAAAAGTTTTGAAATAAATAGCAAAATATTCCATACAAAGGAAGCCACTTCCTATTCACTTTACATCTTTGCAAAGTAATCAGATCAAATCCTATTGCCATCTGAGAAAAAATTCCTCAATGTCCCAAGCACATCACATGAAAACTTCTGTTATTTTGTAACAGAAAATGGGGGAATGATAATGGGCTTATTTGGAACACAAAGAAGATGAAACCCCTGGTGTAAAGAAAAAAGGGTTAAATGCTGCTTAGATATAGACAGTCAGTATAATGAGATATTTCTAGTGTAATAGAGCTGTATGAACAGATACTTCGTGGCTTTCATACCCAGGAAAAATAAATCTATACACTGATTCTAAACGCTGCAGGGTAAGATAATGAAAACAAATCAACAAATTATCATCTGAAGCTACAGACTTTTCAAGCAAGTGAAAACTTGTTCTTAAATATAACGTACCCTCAATACCTTACATAAAAATTTGCATTAGTTTAATAAATGCAACATTTAGAACATTTTTCACAGCATATTCTTGCTTTTACTCCAACTCTTCTCCCAAACTTTGCCCATGCGACCTTAAACACAACAGAAACATGTAAACAAGCTTTAACAGTATGCAAAATAGAACCAACTAATATCTTTAAAGACATAGTCCTGAGAACTCTACTCTGTAAACCCCAGTTATGTTGATGACAAGTACAAGCCAGACACAAATCATCCACTGGTAACTTAATGTCCCTTGAAGAGGAGCTCCTGCCTGAACTCAGACAGGATCTCATGTCAGAGAAGAAGTGAGTTTTTGATCTCAGAGTGGAGTTCTACCATACTACATCCTCTACATGCCACTACAAGGTTTTGTTCCTATAAGCACTGTTTGTGGTACCCTTGACCCTGAAAGATCGGATCTCTATTAGTGAAGAATGAAAATTTGAAGTATTTTCTTTTATGTCTGCATTAAAATACAGCTTTAAATCTACTTATATGTGTAATATAAAATATGTAGTTATTGTCTTACTTATTCAAAATGATTCAGTATTATTAAAAAGAAACATATTTGGAATTTCCATTCAGTAGGAATTTCAATTTCTTGTTAGTACCACTAGTTTTACAAACACGTTCTTTCAAGAACTACAGACTTTAAAAAAATAAATATATTTATGTATATCTTGGAGAGAATCTGGCATACAGGCATCCAGAAGTTCTGCTTTGGCCGTGCTTTTTCATACCTATATACCGAACAGGTCAGACCTGGTACAACCTTATTCATATGGTCCACGTGTTTTTCAAGTTTATCTATAAAAAAGTAGATGCTTAGTTACAGATTATTAAAACAAAAGTTAAGACTTCAAAAGTCTATTTCTATTTTAAAGAGCTCTAGTGCTTTTCATATTAGAACCGCTGAAGTTAATAAAGTTTCAGAGTTCTATATATACCTAAAGGAGAGGGGCCTACAAATAAAAGCATATAAAATAACAGTAGAGAAAAATACATTGAAAAACATATCAATATTGTATAAGTCACTATTTTTAGTTATTCTATTACTTCAGATTTCTTGTATAACATTTAAAAATCATTCTTGAGAAGAGATGTCTCGACTCTCATTGACACGTATTTAACAAAATCTATTCATGGATAACCTCCATCTGTTCTCAAATTGGTAAAAATGTTATTATAATTGTTTTAGATCTATATGGAGACAAATGACAGACCAACTGCTGTAATGGAATTTTTAATGAAACATGCACGTTTCTGGCTGATTTGACATACTACTGTGATCTATGGACTGATTGTTCGAAAAAGATTAAAATTCCTTAGATCTGTCTTAACCTTCTAGCTAGCATTATCCTATTCTGTACTGATCTGTAAACGTTTACATTCAGAAAAGTTGTATGTTGTTAGCGGTAGATGTACTTTATTTCAGAAATGCTTTGTCTCTTGTGTAAGACAGAAAGGTGTCTACATTGATAAAAGTCTTAATAATAGATAATCTGTCCCTAAAAATATACTCTAAGCTTAGGGTAGATGTTCTGATACCTTCTGATATTTTATTCTGTATCTCACCCAACTCTATTAATTTGAATATCATTATTCACTGGAATCATGAAGAATACCTCTAGATTAGAAAACCGGGGCCTGATCTTCAGAAGAATTCCAGTTTGGACAACTAAATGGCAAGATTTGGGGAGTATTTAGTATTCTGTAGCTTACATGAACAAACAGAAGTTGAACTCTTCAAACTTTTGCTACTGAAGTCAGCATGAGGCATTTTCTTTCACACAACCTTTAAAGCTCCAGGTCTGATACCTTTTGAAAAGATAAAAACAGAAAAATGAAACCCACGAGTACTCAACTGTGAATTGCTTCATTTTCTAATGTTTGTTCAAATATTGATAGAAGAGGGGGGTGGGGAGTTGAGAAGGGCTGCAAGCTATTCTTTCCTGAACTTTTACAGTTCCAAACTGAGTTGTGCCAAATAGCCAGTACCATATCCATAGCTAACACAATTTGGATTAGAAATGAATCAGATACCAGAGTTCAAGATGTGTTCTCTTTGATCCTTTTTCTCTTTACAAAAAAAAACACACTATTTTTAAGAACACACAGTTAAGATCACAGAATAGCAAAGTTCTTATTTCAAATATTTCTCTTCACTCAGAGTTATTTAGTCTTCGAAAGCACAAAGCCTTTTAACTAAATGGCTATATTTCCTTAGTATTTAGATCTTTTTGCAACTGAGAAGACTTTGATTTGGTATCTCAACTGGTGTTGACCTTATAGACCCATTTGGATCACCAGAAGGACCTCATTTCACATCAGCTGACACGTTGCTGTGTTATATACATGTAAGCCCTGGTCATGCAAACACCTATTCATATATTTAACTCCAATACATGGAGAGTTCCATTGAAGCCAGTTGGTCACCTGACATTATAATATGGACAGACATTCAGTATAAGCCAAAAAAGCAATGGAGTTTTTGTTGTCCTATGTATACTAAAGACAACTGACTGATTTCATAAAGCACAGACAGAGAAGTGTATGTTTAATACTAATTCCCTGCATGATAATTTTGCTACTTAATTGTGAGAAAATTCATATCTAATATTATTTTAGCCATCTATGTTTCTATAGCATTCTGTCATTCCTGCAGACACACCAATTAGCTAATTTGCCTGCTGTTGGAAACCTTGTTAGTCTGGCCCCAATAAAATCAACAGCAAAATTCCCATTAATTGGACAGAATGTCATCCACTGTCTTACAAGCTCCTTGTAAAAACAAAAATAAAAATATGCCTATTACTCCATCAACAGCTCATAGCTTACGGTTTATCATGCTGGAAAACTTTTGTGGCTTGGAGCTGACATCTGGTGCATCTGCTTCTGTACATGGCTTTCTGGCACACACAGGAGAGAGCTGAGAGCAGTAGCATCTTAAGATGCATAGATTTACCTGAACTTCACAGACAGATCTGCATAACATATAAGCTAACATCCCTTCAGAATGTACACAATGAACAGGATTAATTTAGAACACATAAACAATAATGTACAGCTAAGGTTACCTCCATACTTCTTTTCTGAAACCTTTTCCAAAACTTTAAGCTTAAGTATTCTAGGCATTCTCCCTGTCTTGAGTAAAAGAATTGGGAAGGGAAGAAAAAGTTATCTAGTAGCTTTCAAAAGAAAAAATAAATTCACATCCTTCAAACACATAGCAGTAATAGAAATCACCAATAAAATTCTCAGCTTCACAGAAATAACTGAGCCTTCCCCTCCCTGATGATTATTGTCATTGTTGGTCTCAGGAACATAGAGCAGTCTTATGACTCTAAGCAGCTAAAAACCAGTAAGAGGTCAGGGCTCCTTTCAAAACCTTTGACATGGCAGTAATTCCACAGGTTTCACTGATTTTTTTTCCTGTGACAGACTGTTAAGACCAAGTTTCACGTGAGGTGTTTATGCCTATCCAAAGAATGTGAGACAGTAACATTTGTTCCTGCCTCTGCACACTGTTGTATTAGAGCATGTATAATATCAATCTGTCACAGTTTTAAAAAGCTACAAATATCATGCAACCCTTATAGCTGTAACCTCGTATAACTCTCAGAGCTGTAAGCTTTAACAATAGAAAAAATTACTCTGATGTAAAACACAATGTTATCACACTTTCAGTTGTGTGTTTTTTAATGCTACTTTCTTATAACAATTTCAAATTCACAGCCTGACTGCCTGTGCTCAAAAGTCAGAGGGCAATTTTCTTTAACTGTGAGCTTTGAGCTCTGTCATTCCATTCCAGTGTCTGCTGCCCCAGTGAGTTCCATTTTCATGTATTACTTTCTAAAAAAAAACCAACGAGGCTCTTCTTGAGAGGTTATTTAGCTTATCCCTCAGCTTCAAGGCAGAACTAACTCTATTTAAACCATTCCTAACAGATGTTTGTCTAACCCATTCTTGAATATCACCACTAGTGGAGATTGCAGTGTCTACCCAGGCATTCTGTTCTAATAATTCATTATTCAACCCTTTAAAAGTTTCTCCTAATGTCTAATATAAATGTTCACTGCTGTAATTTAAGTTTATTACTTCTTGCACTCTTCATAGAAGACCTAGAGAAAATTTATTTTCTTCATCTTTTACGCTTTTGAACTCTTATCTCAACATATCTGTTTTGTACAGACTTATCAACCCCAATTTTATAATCTAAGAAAAAGCAAACACAATTTTAGATAAGAAAACATAGCAAGGCTAATATATTTAGAAAAAACAAGTAGATCCCATTTTGGGCCTACTATCTTTATATCTATGATCATATACAGTAAAACATTTTAACAATGGTCATTTATCATGTTCCTCAAGAGAACCAATAAAATGCAATGAATACACATCCTCTGATGTTGCACAGATACAAAATGTATAGTTTGTTTACAAACTAATATTACTCAATGTAAAATGAAGCAACATTTTAAAAAAATATATTGGTAAAGGTCCAAAGTTTACATTTTCTAAAATATTAAGTTCATGTTTTATTTACAGACCAGCTTTCAAACAATTATTGGCATTTTAAGATAACTGCTTAACCTGATGAGTACATGAATAAAACGAAGCTGTAAAAAAACCCAATCAAACAAAAAAACAATAATCAAAGTTCCATATAACAGTTCCAAAAATGCTATTTTCAATTTCTATTTAGAAAAGCAAGATGTGATCTACCACACAGTAACTTACCAGAAACTGGCCTAACACTTTCATATGCTATAGGTATCGCAAGTGACCAATGTTATCCAACCACATGCGCAAGAGTGCATTTTTTTTTTCCCATTCCAACTTCAAATGAAGTTTTGACAACAGTTGTAGTATTTACAAATTTCAAATAAAGGCTTGATATCCCTTTGGATTACATTACCACTGTTACTGTGTCTTCTCTCGTTGACTACATGTAGCAGACTGCAATCCAAAGACCATGTATTTTGTTGACTCTGAGTTAACAGTTAAATTAGCAGCATCTACCCCAGCTTGTCTGAAAAAAAAATAGGCAACTCTAAGTAACAGACTATTAGCGAACACTGATTCTGGATCAATTATGACTGAAATTACACACTGAAGTCTCCCTCTTGCTGAGAGGTGTTGTGCCAGAAGGCAGAAGCTTTTAAACTTGAACAGGACCTATTAGCTGGTATGAGCAGCCACGACACAAACGCCACCCTGAACACTGCAGGCAGGTATGTGACAGCCCATGGCTGTGCTCTGCAGCTGCAGAGGTCCGGCAGTGACACCTGGTCACTTGCCAGCACAGCTAATCCTCCTGTGCTGCCAGAAACACTCCTTTGCCTCAGCTTTGCTAAGTTAGGTGAACTGAAAGCTGCACGATAAAAACCACAGCCTCAGGCTGTATTAGCTTTAACTACTTTCTGCTGGGTCCAAGTGAGGAAAGTATCTCCTTCTCCATGCTGCACCCTTTTTCCTTTGTGGCTCTGTCCCATCTCCGGGGGCCTGCACAAGAGTGAACATAGAAACAAATGAGGCAGACTCTTTTCCCCACAGACAGGATTGGTGAATGCCACAACCCTTCTGCTTTGCCAGCCAGGATCACTCTGAATAATGCAGTTTTTTCAGGAAAGCAAGTATTTCATTGAACTTGCCACCTTGATTAAAATAAGAGTATGTCTGAGGGAATGGAATTAGAAGCAATTTCATTTTGATCACCGTCCTCCCTTACACTCTGTGGTACCAACCTCTAGCACCAACATTAGATGAAAAAAGGAAAAAATAAAAAGCTTAGGGAATCAATGTCTGTTTCTCAAAAATTGTAGGTATAATACTTTCAAAATTATGAGAAACAAGTATTTCCTTTCCATCCTTGTTATTTTCTGAGATCTCAGCATTTTTAAACGTAACTCACTGATTTCAATGTCTAAATCGTATGCAGTGTTCCATACTGGATGAAACAAAACATCAGCCGGTGATGATCCCCATTTTATAGAGAACTCAACCATATTCTCAAATTAAATCTGTTATTAGTGCATTGGACTGCTAAGAACAACAAAACGATTTCATATTCTAAGAATACCCATCTCTGAAATGTTTTAAAATACCAAACCAAGCAATGCTATGTACTCCTATGTAACATTCAAATCCTCTAAAAATATGTATTCTTGAAAAGATAATTCTCAGTCTAGACATATACCAACAGTAGATTTTGTTCAATTTAATTTCTTATATTATTTCTGATAAAGTTTCTGCTTTAGTTTTTAACTACAAGCTATAGTTTCTAATTGCTGCTCTGCTTCAGCAGCCATAGCTGCTGCCTGTAACTGTTCTGTTTCACTCTGGATGGAATTGGCTGTAGTAACTTGTTTTCTTTCACTGTGCATATTGTTCTCATGCCTTTTTAGATCAGATGCTTTAGCAAATGCTTTAGTGCAGGAACTGCAGACAAAAGGTTTCTCTCCTCGGTGTCTTCTTTCATGGTCTTTGAGGTGGGACTTGTGCTTGAAAGCTTTATCACACATATGGCATGCAAATGGCCTCTCATTACTGTGAACTCTTTCATGCTTTTTTAGATCTGGTGCACGAATGAAAGACTTTCCACATACCTCGCAACTGTAAGGCTTGTAACCTGTGTGTATTTTCAGGTGCTCTTTCAAATGAGCTTGCGTGGTGAAGCCCTTTGTACACATTTCACAAACAAACGGTCTATCAGCAGTGTGCAGCTTTTCATGTTTCCTCAGTCGCGCTTCATCAGAAAAGGTCTTACCACAAGCTTGACATACAATGTGTTCCCTGTGACCGTAAAGCAAATACTCAAACTTCATATCCCCAGCCGCTGTGGTCCAGCCTGGTGTTTGTTCATCTTTCACTTCACTTATGCCGTCATTAAATGTCAAAGCCTGAGGAGTCTGAGATCCTAAGTCTTTTGATTCCGTTGTTTCCATAGGCTCTACTTCTTGGCCATAGCAGTTTACTTTTCGCACCTCTTCACTTCCCAACTCTTTCAGAATCGCCTCTTGCACTCTCAGGGTAGTGGTAGGTGATTTTCCATCTTCCTGACTTGGGGGAGTTCCTTCCACTGTCACATCTGATGGACTATCATCATGATCTCCAATTTCTTCCACCTCATCGTCTTGGGTATCATTAGGTTCCCCCATAGGACGGTTTATTTTTAGACAGTACTTGCTTTTGGACTGTGTGTTTTCTTCAGGACTAGACACATCACGTTTCTGAGAGCAGAGTTTATCCAGAAATCGAATACCAAGAATCTGGCCTGAAGACATCATCAAATTTACATCCTCTTTCTTAACAGAAATCTTTGCAGTATACATGTAATTGAGAACTTCTTCAAAAATATCAGAACGAAGAAAATCTATTTCTATTACTGATGAACTATCAACTTCCAGTTTTTTGAAAAGCTTTTTGAAGTAGGTACTGCAGGCAGCAAGGACGCATCTATGTGCTCTGAATTTAACATCTTCAACCACAATAGCTATGTCACAAAATTCCCCTTCCAAACGTTGTTCATTTAATGTTTTCAGGAACACAGTTTTGTGATCGTCGTCATTATATTTAATGGTTTCAGACATACTGATGAAAAACTCCTGTAAAATAGCAAGGGAAAGTTTTGTAATTTTTAGTATAAAGTAGTCTAAGTCATAAAATCCCAAGAGCCGATGTCATTTACACACTAAAAGAATTGCCAAATAATTTTCTTTTGCTCAATATGACCAACAAAAGCCTTTCAGGTTATAAAAGCAATACTCTTAAAATTCTTTTAATGTGAATACATAAAGGTCTTTCCCTGAGTTATACACTTTGCATAGTGATTTGTAAAGGACAGTTTTTTACATCAATATGTTAACTTATTCAAATATTTATTGATTCAGTTATCCAAAATGGAAACTTTCTCTGTGAAGTTGCAATTCCCAGTAAATGTATGATCCAACTGCAGAAGTCACTCATAGCTAAAGAAAATGTTAATACTAAAAAATGTATAAGAAATACTCTAAATGTGTCAGCATAACAAACTAAATGTGAAATATCGAATGTAAGCCTTACCATGAACAATGCAGTAAATTTTCTGTACAAATGATTACTAAATATTTGACAGATGATTAATCTTTACAATGGGCCACCTTCAGCCTGAAAGACAGGAAGATAATAACATTTTAAGAAATTATAAAATCTATTCCAAAAATCATTTTTCATTTGTGAAACAAACTTGTGAAACACACTATTTTCAATTATTTAAAATTACACAGAATGCACTGGTTCTACAGATGACTGCATAAATTGATCTGATAGTGCTGTTGCCATAAACCATGTGTTTACTTTCCTCTGGCTACTTCACTTCCCTGACTCCGCTTTCCTGCTACTTCATCTAAAAGTCTGAAAAACCTCTACAGGAATCACCGGCTTAAATCCAGTAACCAAGCTGTCAAAGAGATGATTAGTCTTCTGCTGAATTAGTGAGCTGAGCAAGCCTAGCAGAGGGTCCAGCAAGCAGAGCAAGCATCCCAAAGGACAACAGACTAGGCTGTGGATGGATGCTCATCCAGGACCAAGGAAAGAGACACCAAGCATACCAGATCTCCAAACAAAAGAGATACTTGAACAGCAGAAGGATAATGCAAAACACGTATTTTAAATTATTCAATCTTCCATAGGCATCTAATTGTGACAGAAGAAGGAAAGGCAGCAGAGAGGAGGGAAATTAAATATTTGGTTCAGATACCACTCTCTATCACCTGGCACAGGGCTACTCCTTGCCTAAATTCTAATTTACTCTTGACTGTATATGAAACCAAAGCAGCTGACAGGTATGCAGCTTCCACTCTCGGTGCTGGGTGTTTTACATGGTATAGAACACTTTGCTGCCTACGGATACCTTTGCATCTCAGCATATAGAGCCACTGGCTACAAAAGAACTGAGGAAAGCCAAAATTATTTTCTTAGTCCTCAATAATGAGATGTTAAAATAACCAGATAGGAAGTGCACAAATATTTGAAATACAGAAAAGAAAACAAACCCAAGAAACACTTGAGTATATTTTTCTGGGTGGTCTGGGTCTACCATCCCAGAAAAATGTATCAGTCCAGCACCAAAAAGGGCAGGGCAACAAACTGTTTCAACAGGATCAGTTTAGAGTTCTTTGTAAGCTGGGGAAAAAGCTGCAAACAGCAAAACGCCACTGCTACTAATCTAGCAGCAATCCCACCCTGTTTTGTTAGGCAATATGCGATTCTGCTGCAATTCTATTGAGACTTGGCGAAGGAGAACCAATTATAGAAGAAGTGACTGGCTGAAGACAGCGTTGCTGAGTACGGAGGGGTGTGCAATTGGTGAAAGAAACACAGTTACTCCTCTGCCAAGGGAGCAGGGCGGGCACTTGCCCAGAGTACCTGCCGCACTGAGCCAAGGCAAGGGGGAAACTCCCTTTGCCCCTGGGCTACTTACTCCGCGGGGTCATTCCAACTATTCTTACACACACACACACACAAGATTTCACACTACCGTTACCACCGCGGGAACGGGGGAGGGCGGGGTGGTGGAATATGTCTGGGGCTGTAACTGTTCGTGCAGCTCCCGCCGCCGCCGTCCCACACACGTTCGGTGCCTCGCCACGGCTCGGGGCGCACCGGCTCGGCGCCGACCGCCGTGCCCGCCACCGCAGAGGCGGCCCAGGCGCACGCCTGCTCCACGCACCCGCCGGCGGGGACGCGGCGCAGGCGGGTTCCCGGCGG
>JAOXJM010000012.1:106265105-106281341 GCA_026413425.1 Tringa solitaria | reverse complement strand
AGATGGAGACTCCACCACCTCTCTGGGCAGCCTGTTCCAGTGCTCTGCCACCCTCGAAGGAAAGAAGTTCCTCTTCATGTTTAAATGGAAAGCAGAAAATTAGGTTTTCTATAACAAAAAACCTTGTTCCAAATCAGTAGAGCAATGGGTTTTGGCCTGCCACAGCACCAGGTGGCTTTTCTGACACTGCAGGGTTAGCTGTCGATAGAAGATTAACCTACTTCACTGGAGAAACTGGAATCAGCTCTCCATGATGTATTTCTACTTCTGGCCAAACAAGGACATGTAATGATAAAATTTGGGTAGGGAGCCAACTGGTGCTATTACTGTCCCAACATCCATTAGCTTTAATTGGTGGAGTGATTGATGTACTGGACAGTACAGATGGAACATGCAGGCTGTCAGCCAAGGTTTCTCTCACCCACAAGGCTATGGCAGAGCTTTTGCTCTACCTGTCTCTTTTCTGCTGTCTCTTTCTCCTCCTAAAATCACTTGGACTTATAGGTGAGCGCAGCATTAAATGCACTGAAGGAGAGCTTAGTGGTGTGACTGAATAAATAACGCTGACGCACCGTTTCAGTGCAGAGGCACCGACACGTATAATCAGTGAGTTGATACCTGACTTGTTCAGCCTGCGTCTCAGCAGCCTGCCTCACATGGATGACGTAATTTTGCTGTGTTCCTAGGGTTTATGTAAGGGTCATGTGTACAAGAATGGGAGAAGACAGTCCCGTTCTTCAGCCCTCGCTCTGAGCAGATCAGATAGAAACCAGCTCCAGGTCAGAGGCTGCACAATGCTGGGCATTTTTCTTTGCTCTGTTGTATGATTTATGATATGCCCTTCTCTGAGACTTCTAATGTGTTTTTGTCTAATATTGTGTCTTCCGCACTCAGGATTATCCACCAAAGAACACATGCCCAGTACTTAAGAGCAACATGTGGACTGTAAGGCAGGACTGGTTTGGGAGAACACCGCTGTGGGTGGCCATTCAGGCAGCTCCAGAACTCCGCATGTTCCAGGAACTGTATTTTGCAGTTCAGATTAGTTGACATTGTTGCCTGAGCTTTGGTTGTGTGCAGAAGTTCAGAGCCATTGAATACCTTGCCACAGAAGCAGAAAGCAAAGATACTTCTATAAAATGGAAAAGAAATTCCTAGCAAACTCTGGACATAAAGAAACAAGAATAAGAGGGTCTTATTTAAGTTCTGGAGAAAACAGAGCTGGTACACTGTAAAGACAAAAGTCTAATGTGTTTAAAAATGAAAATAATTTCCAGTGTCAGTACTCTTTTTTCTCCTTCCTCCCCCCCCCCCCCACCTCCCCAATGTCACTGTAGTCATTCTAAAAGACAGGCCATTAATCCTACTCACAGTGAGTGATCGTCATTTCAGCTCCAAGAGTGAGGTCATTGATTTATGGAGGTTATAGCTGCATTTGGGAGCATGAGATGAAGGAAGAGTGACTGAGATTTTTGCATAGTTTGAGCATATTGGTTTTCCTTTAAGCAAGGAATTTTAAAATTCTGTTCCTAACAGTCTTTACAGCAGCCATTAGTTCCAGCTGAGAAGCAGGACTGATGCTGAACGGAGACAGAAAAAAGGGTGGGGGAGGAATCAAGCGGCATAAACCAGAGAAATTTACAGTATGCACAAGGGCTAAAAGTACTTCCAAGATAATAATTTGGTTTCAGTTAATAAATATATGAATTTGTAGAAAACACTTTTATATAAAAACTAGCAGCAGTATTCCTCATTGTTTATTTAAACTAAAATCCCCATTTGAGGCAGAATTAAAAGATGCATAACAGTCTTTTTAAGTTTTTCCTAGGAAGGCTGGTATTTCTGTGTTGCTCTGAGGGAACCCCGAGCAACCATGGACAATCTCTGCTGCTGTGGCATAACACAAATGACAAAAGATACAGCAAACCATCATTTGTGACCTAAGACTGATAGAGCATTTGGAAATTGCAGATTTAAGAAAAGTGCTTCACTTCCTCTTTCTTAAAAAAAAAACAACATGCAATTGAGTAGGTGTTTCTCATAGTCCTCCATGAGTCCACCCATACTCATCTCATAGTCCATCCACAGTACCTCAAACCACCGCTATACCTTGGGATCTACACAGGACTTCAGGAGGTCCAGTTCAGTTCTTGTTGTCATAGAAATCATTTCTTCATGTTCATCCAGCCCCAGATCCTGTTTCAGAGGACTTTGGTCTTATTCCACTTGATGGAGAGTTTGGTGTCATTTCACGAGCACGCAGCCATAAAATACGTCAACACTGAAAGCCTGTAACTAGAGATAGCAGGTTTCAGGAGCAAAAGAAATTGCAAAGGTATCTCCAGAGATTAGATCAGTACAGTCAACTGAAGAATATTTGGTACCACCAGAAAATACTTGAAAACAAGGATCTGCTCCTTTATGCAGTGGAGGGGAAGGGAAAGAAGAGACTCTGCTAATTGGTTTTAATCTCTTCTCATTAGCTCAGTGTTACTCTTTTATGTCCTGCAGAAGAATATAGATCTGAGACTTGGTAATGGGAAATTGCCCAATTAAGGACTTGCCTTAAAGTTAACAATACCGAAGAGCTCAGATTAATTTTTGAAACAGTGAACTGTAGTTTGGGACATATTTACCTTGAAAAACATCACTTCTCTTCTTAATGCTTTGTAATAGCGAAAGTAAAATGAAAACAGGGTTTCCTTTGGTATTAGTTTGAACTTTGCTCATTAGATAGATTTTTTGTGTAGGGCCTCTGACTGTGTGGTAGCTAACAATATAAAAATGACGTCAGCCAGTTTGATTGAACATGTGGCTGACAGAGCAGGATTTTGTTTGGGCAACTCAGTTAATGCTATATAGTATGTGCTGCTGGTGTGTTCAACAAACATTAAAAATAGCATGCATTATCTCAGAATTACTTCAGGCAGGTCACAAACTTTTAATAGACTAGACTAGGAAAAATGATTAAAAATTAAGGTTTGATTCCTAGCTCTGCAGAACCTGGACCATTACTGCTCCTTTATTAAAAAGAGGAACATATTTACCTCACCCTTATTACCTACGAAGAGGGAAGATGTAAAGGTGAAGCTTGTAAATGGGCCTGGTGATCTTAACTGACAGAACTATTTTGGCTCAAGGCAAGAAATCTGCAGCAAGATTTGCCGGGGTGTTTGGCCAAACTGGAGCCTGGATTCAATGTCTGATTTATTTGCCATGAAGAACTATCTATAAGGAACTATAATTTCAGCAGATACAAACTGCTGTACAGGTGAGCCACATCACCTCACCAGCTGCCTAGATCTCCTCTGGGAAGAAATAAGACTAAGCTGTTAAATCCTTGCTTTGATCTAATACCTGAGTTTAGAAGCCCATTAAAGTTTTTTTTATATGCTTGAGCAGAGAACAGCATTACTTGCCATTTTTGATGAGACAACCTCAAAAACCTTCAGAGGGATAAAAGTTAAAGTGATTTCAAATGGCCTTACAAATGCCAAAGCAATGTATTCATCCTTTCTGTATCTGTACTGGTTGCAATTGCTGTGATTGCTCGCTGTGCCCGTTCTTGCCTGGTGTGCAAAGCCCTGCCTGGCCATCCTGGTCCCTTACCTCAACGGTGCAGAGCAGCCAGCTCCCACGGGTCTGAAGCTGTGACTCCAGTTGTAACAAGCAAGGCCGCCCCCTATACTGGTGTGTGTGTCGGTAACGGCGCTTTCAAGTAACACAATGTTTGATGGTTTGTTTTCTAAGCTGTTTTATGTTGAGAAGCCAGACAAAGACCAACAATAAATGAGAAGAGACGGAGACAAAAGATGGTTGGTAGAAACAGGCAGGTGTTCTTTATTTCATGTGGCACAGCATTAGGCAGACAACCCAAGAAACAGTTTCTAACAAAAACCAAAGCTATCACTTCCAGGAACCATCCCCCAAACAAGGGTCTACTGCCAACAGTGGCACTGAGATGTCTTTGCCTGTCCACTCATCTCCTCATAGTTTGCATACGCTTAGGCCGTATCTTAGCTGTCAGCGTCCTTTCCAAGGAGACTAACTTCTTACGATACAGTATCTTTAGACAGCATACATACTTTGCAGTATCACCGAAGTACAATCTCCTCAAGCCATGCTAAAATATAACGCTAACTCTGGAGAGAAGGCTGTGCAATTGCCTGGCGTCTCTCTGAGGTAATACAATGCTGTTTCTTAGCTGACAACATGAGGGGCACCTGAGGGAAGATCAATATGGCTTCAGAGTCTATTTTTAAACTCCTGATGCAGTAACGAGAACCTGGCATGTCGTCTGCTGAGACACAGGGCGAGTACCTCCTCCACCCCTGGCTGCTGCCGGGCACCGGCAGCACCAGAGAGCTGAGCCTACCGTCACCGAGAGGGCTGAGAACGTAGATGCTCTTCTACACATCTGAAGGACTAGGAGGAGGAGAGGTCGGTCAAAGATCACAACAGAAAGTAATCTTTGCGTTGGTCGTTAGGCGAGAGGTAAGCAATGATGGTGGCTGGGGGAGTTACATAGTTAGCACTCTGGATTAAAGGCATGAAGAATGGCTGGTGGAAGGAAGACGTTTTAGAGACTAAGGGCAAAGCTTTAAAAGCCTCAGGATATTACTTTTAATTATTATCTACAGGTTATTCTCTCTATATATACTATTTTTCTTTCTAAATTAAGAAAATAAACATTTATTAACAAGTCACTGGGTCAAATCCTGCTCTCCACTGAAGCCAAAGCCACTGACTTCAATGTGAGGGAGCCCCGTGTAAACAATGATGGGCAAATTTGGCCCTTTATGTCCTGAAAAATCTGCTTGTACCCATTTCTTTCAATCCTGCATGGAAATACAGATAGAAGGATTAATAATTTGTTATGAATTTCTCTTGAACTACCAGGGGAGCGTCAATGTGGCAAAAAAGCAAGAAAAAGGAACAGATAAGTAAGTACAGCTTTAAAGAGAATTTTATCCATGTTTCAGAGCAAAAGTACAAAAAGAGAGTGGATCTGAATCAAGTGCTACTGGCCTTTACTTTCTAAGCAACCACAAAATCCTTCATTTAGACTCGATGCAACAGTACACAACTAGAGAAAACGGAAGGAACCAAATACTCCTTTTTTCCCTCTGCAAACATCATTTGCCCAAAGGTGAACACTGTCATCCCCTCGGATGCTCCACTAACTCCAACTGCCTGCACAGTGCAGTGTCAGCCGCTGAAGACAAAACGTGGCTACTGTGCAGTTGAGGGAAACCTGTGGTGTCTTACAAAAGTAACTCAACGTTTTGAATATTAAAAAACACTAGGTGCTTTTTAGACACAGAACAATACGATTTTGGATGCATTTACCACTTTTATTTCACTATGCAGAAACATACATTCACCATGTGTTGTGATGCAGCTGACAGTGTAATGGACGCTATCCCTTCAGTGGGTATTATAGCTGGACACTAACGAGTTTTCAGTGGACGTTCTGTACAGGTTAAGGCTTGACTCTGAACTAGATAGTAAATGCTGACCAGATTCTCAAACAGATTTTTTTTTCTTTTTTTTCCTCTGAGAACAAAAGGGAAATCAATAGAAAACCATCACGGTTATTTCAGATTAATAATTTTCTAATGCTGCAAACTAAGTAAAATACAGATTTTTTTTTTTCTTCAAAATAACTACATATAATTTACACGGTTAGGATCTGTGAGGGGTGACTGGAAGCTGACTCTGAACAATGCTGACAAAAATCGTTAAAGTTAATATACTAAAATCATTACTACCTCATAAGGTATTCAGTCAGGTATACAAAGCACACTTTGTAAGCATTTAAATATTTTGATAAGATTAAAGATTCATCATTGTTTATCGGGCGGTAATAAAACCAGATGAAACAAATATAAGATTCAAGTTGTTTACTGAATAAACTGTGTTATTGGCACATCTAATGTGTGGTAAAACATTATACACAGTACCTATACAGCTTCTAGCATTTTGGGGGTAATCTTCATTTACAATATCCGTAAACAAAAGGCTTGCCACCTAACAAATTTTAATTTGTTTAGACTTTCATAAACTGTGAAAGGCATGAACTGTTTATGTGTTACATGAGATCACTGTTTATATTGTTTATGAACGTGCAGGTATAGCTGAAAACTTAGACATTTTAAGAAAATTAAAAATGCTGCTTTTCTGTAATTTTATCGTTGCTTCATGCAATATTGTTTAACTGCTGCTGATTCAGATTGCTTTCTATGGAAAGGTATCTCTGCCAGTTTCTTTATTAACAGTCAAGATCGATTCTTCTGTACTGAAATTTTCCACAGACAGATACAAGTCAGTCAGGTTGGAACTGAGACTCCGTATAGGCTCTCGTATTCCTACTGGTGTGTATGTCTGGATTCATATGCAATCTAGGTTATTCCTGCAGGAAAGAGAACCGAGTTAATTATTTGAAGCAGCTACTCTCTTGCAAAAGAGGTTTTGTCAATTTGTTCGCATAACAAAAGCTATTTGAAAACAGCATCATCCCAGTATAAGCAACTTGGCGCAAATCCAAAGTCCACTGACGCCAACGGAAAGAATTAGTGACATCAATAGACTTTTAAGCAAGCCACATTGCGTTGTTTCTGAAACAATTAGCAGAATACCACAAGAATCACAGCTACTCACTCCTCAGTGACTGGTTCCATCTTCCAAATAAATAACAGACACTGAAATTCAGTTTTCTTTAGGTTCTGTATATCCAAAAGCAGGAGAGCACAACAGCTTCAAAAGATGCTGTGCATCATACTCTGTTACTTACACCAAATGCTAGGGAATATATATTGTTTTAAGAATAAAATGCTGCTATCGATTTAAGCAAACCAGACAAGCAGCTTTTTTTCCCCATTCTGCATACAGCATTCAAAGCAATTTGTGCAATGGTGCTGGCATTAACGGCTTTTGCATAGCGGGTTAGTATGCATGACATGTTTTTGCTCACAGAATAAAAATAGTAATATTAAGACGTCTTGTTTAGCCAGCCACACTTGGAGAGCATGCCTTTACTGAGAAAAAAGCTTGACACAGGAAAAGCTGCATTATCATCTCATCCTGATAAACAATGCTGCTTTAAAACATAAAACGTTCTTCCAAATACAAGAAAGCCAAGACACCCAAATTCCGACACGCTAATTCAACTGGATATAAAAGAAAAATCAAAAACAAGTTGGATCACATCTTTGCAAGTTCAGAATTAAAGCTTAACTTGTAAAGTATCTGCACATGACATTTACAAAGCGGCTGTAGGTTTTTCCCTTGGCATTTTTAAACAAAATGCATACCTTTAAGAACAAATTATTTTTGTTCTTAAATGGCATAAAAGCAGACAACAGATTTTTTTTTTCTTACTTCAGAATTAGAAAATTAGACTATATCAAAGCATAGACAATGAGGACTTTCCAGAGAGCCACCAAAAGCAAATGAGCAGTTTCTCCAGCTGGCACCACTAGATGAAGAAAGATGTTTAAAGCTGAATGGGGTTTACATTCAAATACCAGAACTGATAACCAGCACAAATGCAACTTGCAAATGCCAGTGAGAGAAAGCAAAGAGTTAGAGGTGAATTATGGTAGGAAAACAACCTTTGCAGCATGCCAGCCCAAAAAATGCCTAGGAAAATCATCTAGTCCTCTTACCTGTGGTCAATCCTCCCCATCTTCTGGTGTGATTTCTGTCTCTTTATGTACCACTACTTTGGTCACTGACATGTCAGGGTGCTGCTCTTTGGCTTCTTTAATTGCCTGAGCCAGCGCCTATCCCAAGGAAACCACAGAAGGGCAAAAACAAAAAGGAGGTGGAACATGCATGATCAGTAGCAAGGTGGAGAGATTCATGAGATATTACACAATTTACAAATGAGGAAAAATGATTAAAATATGAAATATACCATCACTGATTTAAATACTAATCCAGTTTAATTTAAGGCATGCCAGCATGAATAGTATCTTTTAAAGCAACACTTAGAAATGTTCTCTTTGGCAGTCTTCAGGGTAGCCTTTAGCAGCTTATAGATTTTACCTGATCATGATCAATATCTGCATCTCCTGTGATGACTATTCTTTTTTCGATTCTTGTCTCTGAGATGCCTCCTTTCACAGTCTAGATGGGAGGGACAAACGCATGTCAGTAACTTTAAAGAGTACTGCAACTCATCAGTGCGGGAACCCAGATGTGACTGGACTGAGCTATCTCAAACAGCACGCACAGAGGGGACAGCCCCGAGCTGCAACCAGAGTAGCTCTGAGGTTGCCCTGCTCTGAATGGACTAGATGACCTCCAGAGGTCCTTCCGACACAGACAGTTTTATGATTCTAATCACTCAGAAACAACTCTCCTGACACATGTGCAATGTCAAAAATGGCAGGTATTTATGGTAAATTCATCCCATGAAGAAAAAAATGAACGCACAGACAGCTCATATTAAGACCTAGTTAAGTCCAACTGCAGACTTCAGAAGGACATACAGGGTGGCAAGGCCTTTGTACAGCTCATCTACTTAAGGGTGAATTTTGCTGCAAAAAGATGAAATCCTGTCCTTAGTGAATATCATCAGTAGGAGAGCTGTCACAGCTCTAACAGGGTTTCTGCTTAGGGAGGAACAGTTGTTTAGATGCTATTTTGGAATTTGGAAAACCCAATGTCATTCTTCTGTGCAGCCATAAGCTTTCTGTCTGGCTTTGGGCAGGTTCCTTAGGGTACCACACAGCAATGCAACCGTGGTGTCTGAGTTGTCCTGTTATGACTACATGATACAGATTTACTATGTGCTTTCAACACCGTGTAGGGATAATAGTTCAGGACTCAAAGGCAGTAGAGCCATGTCAATGGAGCCTCATGCTCAGGCATGGAAGGCTGAGTATTCCTTCCTGGCTACCATATGATGCCAACGTGGCTGCGCTGCTTCCAGCTCCACACAGTATTTGTAGCTAACTCAAGTGTCTCTGCACAGTGACATTGTGTGCTTGCGTAGATGTACCCTAAGGGATTACCCTAAGGGACTCAGGAGTCTTGTCAAATCCCTGAATTACATATTAATGAAGCCCGTATAGCCAAAGACAGGTAAATGAAGACAGGTACCCGAAACAGACGAGATTTTGTCCAGGGTGTTAAGCATGTGTCCACTTTTAAAAATAAAAAAATAGAACTGAAGTTAAGAAAACATACACCCCTGTGAAAAAATAAAGCTCCCTGTTTCCTGAGGACTCACTTTGGTGATATGTGTAGTGGTTGTAGTGCTGGTGGTTTCAGATGTGATAGTCTGTGCACTCATCAATACACCCGGTTCTGAGTCAGCACCACAATCCACCTAGGAAAGAGAAAACCAGCCATCAAAAATATGCTCCTGAGCACAGGGAAGCAAGAAGTGGACTGGCTGAACTTCCCTATTTCTACAGTTTTTAATAAAGTGAGTATCTAATGGTAAGGAAATAACTGCTGTTATGGTGAGATCGTGTGTCAGTATTTCTCTCTGCACCCAGAGACTCTCCTTTGCTTCTGGAAGACAGATAAGAAGCTGGGGCTTTCAAATTTGTAGTTTCATCAATGTTCTCAAAAGGCCCTACACCGGGACATGAGAGTACCCTTAGGTAAGCTATACTTATATACATCCTCCTCATGCTAATATTTAATACTTGACCAGCTTAGAACAGTTTACACTAGGGCGTACAGTTAAAGATGGGTGAAGAAACATGGGTTCCCTAAGGGCATGTTAAATTAGACCCTAGCTTTTGCAGAATTTCTTACCTGAGAAGACTCATATGTAATGGTTTTTGTTTCTGTATGGACTACTGGCACTTCCTTTGTTGAAATTTCAAGGTTTTCCCCACCAGCAGAAACGCTACTGAAACTGATAGTCTCAGTTTTCACAACTGGTGACTGCATGAACAAAAGAAAGGAATTGGAACATTTAGCAAAGCTTGTGGATTTCTCAGAACATTTTGGGTTTTTTGCTTAAGAAAAGGCAGGGGAACAATTAAAAAGTGCTCTGCATTTAAAAAAGAAGAAACAATTATCTTGGTTATAGGGCTACATGCATGTATATAATGCTGGCAACATTTAGCACTACCCTGGATTTCATGAAAACAAACTTCAGAAAAGATCTAAACACTACAAGAGACAATGGCCACAACCTGAAACACAGGAGGCTCCCTCTGGACATCAGGAAACACTTTTTCACCATGAGGGTGACTAAGCACTGGCACAGGTTGCCCAGGGAGGCTGTGGAGTCTCCATCCTTGGAGATATTCAAATGCTGTCTGGACATGGTCCTGGACAACTGGCTCTGGGTGCCCCTGCTTGACCAGGGGAGTTGGAGCAGATAGCCTCTTGAGGTCTCTCCTAACCTCAACTATTCTGTGATTCTGTGATTCTACATTTTCTTAAAATGACAAGAGAAAGGATCATTCTATTCAGTCTTAGTCTTCCATTCAGCTCTCAGAAAAAAGAGCAAGAATAGTTTTTTTTTTTTAACCCCTTGGCATAACAGTTCTTGAAAATCTGCTAATGGGGCTAAAATAAGGACCTGGATTGTTTAAGACACAGTTAACTTATTTACAGTTGTACCAGGCATGGAAAAAACAATGTATTTTCTGTCTGTCTTTGAGGACACATGAACTTTGTCAATCTTGATGGACTTCCCCAAAGAGAATGCCAGCTGAATCCTTTTCATCTGTTGCATAAAATACCACTGAATTAGGTATTTCTCTGTAGCATAAACGGCGCTTTTAGTTATAATAGCCACAGCATTTTGCCAACAAAAAACCAGCAAGAAGCCTCGAAGGTGCCATGCAAGGAGGAAATAAGAGGAGAAACAAACTGCCTGCTGCAAAGATGCAATCGTACAAGCTTGGTACACTTGGCTTTCTTTCCATGAGAGGACCTACCACCTACATTTACAATTTGGCACAGACACGACTGATTTACTAACAAGTTACCTCGAAGTGAGGTTTTCTTTCCAAAGACTCTGAAAGGTGGGCTGTTGTACCGTGCTCCTCCACCTGCTCGCTCGAAGCAGCAGCGACTCCTTCCAGTTTGGTGAGGGCTTTCCCAGCCTCCTCCCTTTTTCCCTCCTTCGCCCCCTCAGTCCCAGCAGAGCCCTCCTTCCCCTTGGCGCCAGCAGCCGCCTCCGCCTGGGCATCCAGCGCCAGTCCAGCCGCTTTGGCAGGATCCCCGCTCACATGCACGTTCATCCCGTGTCGCTCCTCCACCACCACGGTCTCCTGTACAACCTTCTTCACCGTATCCTGGTGCGGCTGAACGGCTTGCTTCGTTTCACTGGAAGTTACCTCCTCGGATGTTGTCGTGTCTATTCTCTGCAGGGCAAAGAGATAAAAAAACACCCAACCCTCAGCATCAGTAGCAGGCGATACTCCATGCAAGAGCTCCTCAGCTTAACATACTGTGAACGTAAATAAAAAAAATGGGTATTACATTTTGCCAATTTATTTCTCTCACGTTGCACGCATTTTCATTCTCAGGACACTATTAGAATAGTAGAAATGAAAACCAAAGCAAGATTCACAACTTTTAAAGGTGAAAAGAAATTTCACAGTGTTTTTCTTGCTGGTATTTTTGCGTGAGTTTTATAAAGGCAAAATACAGCACCCTGCAAAATGACCAAAATAAAGTGAAATGAGAGAAAAGCTGGCTTGGTTTTTTGTTTGTTTGTTTGTTTTTCTTTTCAGTGAAGTTTCTATTGTGGTCTATTGTAACAAAGGAAAAGGCACACGAATACATGCGTTAGTTATATAGATTCTGAGCTGTGCACAAAAGCAGGAAACAAAAGGAAAGCAAAAGTAATCGGTGTGCAATTGTGATGCTGATGGAGGGAATCAAACGGCCACCTGAGCCCAGCTATGTGAAGTAGAAGTAACCCCTCCTATGAACTCAGTCGGTTTTCTGGCGGACTCTATTAAACTGAAGATGTCTGAACCATCCAAGGTTTTTTCACCGGTGGACTGTTTAGTCTAAACAGACAAAGAAATGTAGAGTCATACACAGAAGAAAGGCAGACCCACATGCACAGACATATTAATTACCAAAACCGGAGGCAGAGACAGAGGAAAGGGAGAGAAGGCTGCAGGGGCACAGAAAGGTTGGAAACAGGAAAAGAATGGGAAAATAAATCAGAGCAAATTCATAAGAGCTGTAGTAAGCAATAGTTATAAAGCACAGTTGTTAGCGTTGGCATTTTGCTGGTCCAAGCGAACCTTTTTTTATTTTTCCTTTTATTAATAAGCCACAGCAGCAACACTGCAGTTCAGTAACATGGGATCTTTAAATAAACCAGAAAGGTTGAAAGCCTTACAGAATATCTGCTTCAGACGGTGGGACGGATTCAAAGTATGAGGGGGAAAAAAATAAGCTGGGTTGGCTGCTGTCAACATAAAGCCAGGCAGCAAGAGAACCGAAAGGTAGGGTGGTGTGAGGGGATTGCCTAAAAGAAGTCATGCTTTAATTTTTAAACCGTGGCATGAAGTCAAAGCCACTTGTTACCACTACTTTTGATGCAGACGACTCGGTAACATAGTGAGCAGTAGCAATGGTAAATGGCTGTTCTCTGGAATATCTCCACTCAGACAGGCTCTTATCTCTCCGGGCAAATGCCCCTGCTTTTGCAGCTTCACTGCCAAGGTGTTTTTCTGCTTTGCCAAGCTGCAAGCTTCTCAGTGTACCATGTAACTGCAAATCCTGGTCCATCTTTAAGGTCTTTTTCAAACTTTCCTCTTCAGGACTTTGCAACTGAGATTCTGCTTCCTTTATGGGTGTCAGGGAGTCGGACAGCTTTCTTTTCGTGCTCTGCACGTCGGATCCCCGCCTGGCTTTCTCATCAGTGACAGGCTCGAGGATTTCATACTCAGCCACTACCGGAATGATTTTCATAGGTTCTTGCACTTCCCTTTCCATTTTTTGCAAAGCTTCTACTGAAGGCTGTACTGTTTTCTCACCCTCTTTAGCTTTACTTGCCACGGTTACAATTTTCCCGGATACAGTATCATAGGACTTTCCTAGGGTGAACATTTGCTGCTTATTCTCCTCTTTGGATTGTATTTCACTTTCCAAGTCCTCAAAGCTCTGCATTAGAACGGTACTGGATTTTAATATCTCAGGTGGAAAGGCAGTTTTACTGCTCACAGTCACTACTTTGTATGTCAGATTTTTTTTCGATTCACCATCAACTACCTCAGAGGGTATTTTGTCTATAATAACCCAATCCTCAGTGCCCTATATTTGAGATATAAAAGCTAAATTAGGATATCTGAAGGTTTAGCTGTACTTCAGGAGCACTAAAGTATGAAGACTTTTAAGAAATCAATGCTGCCTCCTCTGAAATCATATAATATCTTTTACCATTGTACCTCTTAGAGCAGCTATCAAACAAATAAAGAGCATCACCTTAGGCAAAGTACGTTTCCTTTGTAGATTCCCTCCCCGTAGAGGCCCATATAATGTGGACACAAATATTACTTTCGCCACACTATTTCTGTAGTAATTTGAAGCAGGGTAGCATTTTAGCACATCATTTAAAACAATAATTGGAATCATCCTGAGGTTAAAAATCATACATCGCAATGGTTCATAACATTATAGTCAAAAAACAAATTACAAAAATAGGGCAAATAAGACCATTCTGCTGTTCCCCAGTTGTTACAAACACACTGTTGATTAGGTTTTAGAATAGTATGCATTTATATCTAGATGCAGCCTGTACTGAATTTCCTTGTTTCCATTAGAATAACATCAACCCTCTTCAGCACTGTTTAAATTGAGTAGTACAACAGAGTAAATGCCATACTGCTAAAGATACTGAACTTAATGCAGCATCCTTTTTCCTCCTTATGTAAATATGCTATGTGATTTGCTTTGACTATGCAATCAACACCCAGTTATTTGACCTTAAGACTGTAACTTCTGTATTCAACTAAGCAAATGTGATAGCTTAAAATTGAATGAATTAAAAATAACCTCTAGGGATGATGGGATACTTTTCTGGATAATGATTTGATGAGAAGTAACCAAAGTGCCAGCAGATTCTCCCTCCTGCAGCTTCTTCTCTATCACACTTGGCTAATAGAAAAACCAATAAGAATACAAAGTTCACCATCACTCAGCATAATCTGAATTCACTTGACAGTATAAAGGAAATTCAAGTGCCCCATTCACCATAACATTCTCAGTGAAGCTTACGCTGGAAATGCATGCACAACTGCAAACAACATCCACAAACAGCACCGTGCAAGTAGATCTCTAATTAGCAGAGAAATCAGTCTCTATTAGGAAGCCATAAACTCTAGAGGGGACTCATTCCTCAGAATTTTGCCCCCAGATTACATCTCTCTCTGGAACTTATGAAATTAAAAAAAAAAAAAAAAGTGGTTTGAAAAGGAAAAAAGGTAATAAAATAATAAATAATTGCCAGCCTATCTGACTGCATTCCAATAAAGTATTATTTGTCTTTACCTGCAATTCAAGGAATGTAGTACCTCCCTTCTGCAAAAATATGAGCTTTTCTGATTTTTCTCTTTCTTCTTTTGTCTAATGTCAGGGGAATAAATGATTTTAGTAAATGGAGGGTATAAAGTCCACTTTGCAATAGCTCATCATATTTCTCTCTCTACAAATTATTAATTGCATGGTAAATTAGGAAACAGAATTAAATAGAATAATTTTACAGCAAAGAGGTTTCCAGTAAGAAGTGAAATCAGTGTCTCTTCATGATGAATGGCAACAAGATTATATTGTTTGAGTAGCAGGAGAAACAGCAAATTGAATAACACCCGGGCGTGGATAAACTGTGTTCACTTCACTTTATATTATTCATATAACTGTGCCTGGTGCCAATTTCTATGGCTTCCATCAATATCCTAGAACAGATCCCTCCACCCTCACCCTTGCTTTAGCTCTCTCCTGGGTTTGCAGCCTTTCCTGCTGAAGCAGGCAGAAGGTGTGTTCTCTGAAGATTTCAGCTATGCTTTTCTCCTTACAGGTACAAGAGTCCTTTTCCTATGCAGGAAGCTAACCATTGCTGTATTACCTCCATCTTGTGACACCAAAATCCTCCTCACTTCCCATCTGTGCCTTCCCAATGCTGTGAGAATGGTAAGAGTATCTCTGCAACTTGACCAACTGGGTAAATTTTAAATGTTGGTAAAGACTCAATTTCCTAAGCCTTTTCAGCCCAGCTTCTGGGCTGGCCACCTCTTGCATTTGGCCAGAGCAGA
Organism: Tringa solitaria; assembly: GCA_026413425.1. Lineage (NCBI taxonomy): Eukaryota > Metazoa > Chordata > Aves > Charadriiformes > Scolopacidae > Tringa > Tringa solitaria. The sequence continues at coordinate 106,266,090 of JAOXJM010000012.1, read as the reverse complement.
GCAGGTTTCTTGCCAAACCCTTTCTACCCACTTCAACGGCTGGTGTACTCATTAGACACGCCAATGGAAGGACTATGACTGGCACACAAGGAAGGTACAAATTTAAAGAAAGATACAAAACTAGAAACTAGAGACAGAGAGGGAGAAACGACTCATCTACCTGACTGCAATGGGATGCATAACTTCTTTATTTCAAAAGTGCTGGTTTAATCCAATCCAGGTCAGATTAAACCATGTCAAGGAGTTTGTTAATATGAAGGCTTTCACGTTCTGCAGCTACCTGGCCACTATTACGGCAAATATTTAAAAGCATATTCTTCATAACTGAAGAAGAACAAAGTATTTCCCCTATTATTGTAAGAAACCAACTGGTGAGTAGACAGGTTTAAAGTCAAACTGACCAAACACACACAGGTGCCAAAAGCTCAAAGCACACATTTTGTAAAGGTGTATTTTCCCTTCTGCTCTTATGCTATTATATTAAAGAGCTACCAGCAACAGCACTGAATACATTTTTTAAGTGGATATGTTAAGTTAAACGTGTAATTTCTTTGAACTAGAAGAAGCTACTACATAATGCAGTTCTACATGCTCTCTATCCTTACTGCCTTTGCATTTCTTAGGGGACATCAAGGTACTGATTTTGACCTAAACACAACTTAATTTTTGCATAACAAACTCCTCTCTCAGCAGGACATGTCCCGGTCAGCGGGACCAAAAAGAATGGACAGATGTTATCTGCAGCAGCGGTCCTTTAATGCCTAACCCCAGAGTCAGGCTCTGATTGCTCAAATCCACTCACATTTTTCCAGAGAAACTCCCTCGTTTAGATGAGATTCTGTGGGACAGCTATAGTTTACTCAGATGCATATAAGATATAGTAACTGGACGTTGCTTTTGAGCAAGTCCTTTTCCAGTAGGAGAAGAGGTACCAGATAAGGATATTCTTGTTCTTTTCCTTTTCAAATGAAGTTTAAATTCAGAT
>JAOXJM010000012.1:106225829-106265005 GCA_026413425.1 Tringa solitaria | reverse complement strand
ACCAGATAAGGATATTCTTGTTCTTTTCCTTTTCAAATGAAGTTTAAATTCAGATGTGTTTCATCAGGGTGAAGCCTACATAACTGTGTAATGCTTTGCTACTGCTTGTGTATTTTAATTAAAAATTGCTATTAAATTTCTGAAGTCATAAAGACATCAAATGAAGTGAGGTGGTTATAAATTTGTTTCACCTGCATTCCTCTGATTCAGGCTCAGGTATCCACCCACTCCCTTTTTAACAGTTCCTTACTTCTTTAATATGTTAAATGTATTCAGTCTATTACACTTAGAATTTTAAGAAAGAAACCCCCTATTTTCAGCTACAGCTAAACATGTTTGTAGGGTCTATTACGATCCCTGAGCAGTTGCAACATTAGGACTCCTCAGCACTGTCTCCAAAAGGTAAGCTTTGGGCACCAAGTCTGTTTTTCAGGTATTTTAATCAACTTGATGGCTGCTCTAATGCATGTCTGATGCCAGTATCAGCCACTAGTTAGATGGGCATAGCATAGGAGATGCCTTTTTCTTGGCAATTTCCCTTTCCCTAGGAGAAGGAGTTGACATGTGTTGTCTGGGTGCATCAGGGATTCCCTTCCCCAGAGAGCTGTGGGTCTGCAACATCAACCTCTATGGGGGGAAAGCAAAAGACTCTTCTGAGTTATACTCTCCAGCCAATTTTTGCTGAGTTCCTTACAACATTATATCCATGCTGGAGGAACAGAAGCAAATTTTATGACCATTTATTGGTCTAGAATGCTACAAACAAGTGGTAACCATAAAGACGATTCCTGTGAGACAGAAACCAGATATCCATCCACAACAGAATAAAAAGATTAATCTTCACGCAGACCACACAAACATATTTCTTTTTGCTCCACTGAATTTAAACCAAGACTGTCTGCTTTTTTTGAAGATCTATGAACTTCAGGGCAACCTGAATGTTACATTGTTACCTCTACGTCTAATTATCTATCCACAAACTAAATAAAAAGGCAGCTTTTTAATTGGCAAATTCCTTGCAAACACTTCAAGACTGCACAGTGAGCAAAATATTTTCCTGCATGCACACTTCATGAAAATGCACATGCTTAGCAATCTGCATTGAGTCTTCAACAAAACAGTATCCAGCAGACTGCAGCAACTATCAGTTCCCTTATGGAACTGGCCAAGCAGGTCTAATTATCATCATTATTTCTACCCCATCTTCAAAGACTGAGTTCTGCCTTTTGCATTGTATTTTCTTGTCAAGCTTGGTACCACACCCCCATCCGTCCTGCTACACCCGCTGCTCCCAACCAGTCACCATTATTTAAATTTTCTCTCCATCACCTCCATGGTTTCTGTCATGCATGGCTGGACTTCCTCAAACTCATCAAACCTGTAAGGAAGCCTGCATTTTGCACCCTCAGAGAGACCAAATTCTCCCAAATTCTTACAGTGAATTTCATACTCTAACTCTGTATATATCTACAGACACACAAGGTATCCAATCCTCCTTGCATGTTTGCTGCCAGAGCCCAAGTCCTGAGAAAAAAGGAGGACCTACAACAAGTGGGGAACGGCCTCTAAAGCTACTGAAAGCTATTATAAGTAAAAACGAAAAGACAGATATGTAATGAAGCCTTTCAGCTCACGCTGACCTCTTCAGGCACTAGTGGTTCAATCATAGGAGCTTCCTCCTGCCTTGCTGCAAGCCGAACGGGAGATGTGGAAAGCCTCTTCTCCCACTCATTAGACACAGTTGTTTCTGTGGAGGTTTCCAAGAAGGTGCGTTTCAGCTCGCTTATATTGGTCTGATGTTTCATCAGATCTTCCTGGGTTTTGTCTAGGTCCTGGACAGTTTTAAAAGAATAGAGCAGTTTGTAATACATCCTAAACCAACCAAAGTTTAGAGCCAAAACACACAACTTGGTTAGTAAAGAGGGAAGTAACATCTCAGGGAGCCAGGGAGCACAGCACTAACACAACACTCTGTGAAAATGTGGCATTTTGAGAGATAACAGCATAGCATATCTCGTACAAGTGAGTATAAATACACTCTTAAAGAGCTTAATTGTATCGCTATCACTTACACCTGATAAAGAGGCTTCAAACCAACATACATATGCGCGTGGACGCACACACACATACGCGCACGCATATATATATTTATAGTTCAAGTTAGAGAAGTCATCATAATCTGAGAAAAAAAATATCTATTTAATTTATTAGCAGGTGGGAATACACAGTTCATGCATCATAGTGCAGATTCACAGGTTACCACTAAAACTAACACACATGTACGTACATGCACTGGTATATACCAATACCAACCTCTAACATAAGATTACTATGTTTGACATACACATTTTCACCCTGTATTCGCTTAATCAGACTATTCTGAAAGAAGTGAAAAAGAAAGGGAAAGGTAAGGGACACAGTATTGAAAGGATACAAAATGCTGTTTCTACACATTTCTTCACAGAGAACCAACAATACCATGCTGAGAGAGGTGAACACCTCCAATACTTGAGCAACATCTGGGCCTTTGGTTTCTGTACCTGTGCCTTTAGATCTCCGTCCTCGTCTTGATCCGACTGCCAGCATGAGAAAGATCGGAAAACAACACCTTACCCACTTGTATGACTGAAGGCTTTACACAAACTATTGAGAGGAACATGCTAAGTTAAAATCATATTTTCTCTACGTTAAAGGCTTAAGGAGAAGGCGTAGGCACACTGGTTGACTTTGTATGGTTCTCCTAACTCAGAGCAAGTCTCCTCTTATCAAACGTGTTAACTGTGAATGGAGGAGCACTAAACATTTTCCTTTGATAAATACCATTGGGGCAGTCCGTGTTCATAGATCTCCATTTAGAGAGCAGCCGTTGGACCTGAAGGTCCACCTTCTCACCAAGGTGGTGGCTGGTTTTGGACTAAATGGCAACAGCAAATTCTTAGGAAGCCCATAATCTCAGAGTTTAAACATATGGCATATCCTGGGCCACAGGCAAAGCTTTGTATTAACTCACCATGGGTAAACGACCCGCAACACTTTCTACAGAATGAAGCACAATTTATTTGATAAAAATGCTATTTCCCTAACCTCATTCCCTTTCCATATTTATATAGTTTTATTTCATATTTAGTCTGTATTTATTCTTTCAGGATCTATCTGCGGTGGTGGTCTTTTGTAATTGCACACATTTCAGCTCAAATTCACTTCAGCTCTCATTTTCAAAAGCAATGCAACATGGCCTGCCAAAGCAGATCCCTTTCTGATGGCTGAAGTTGGGCAGGTGGCAAGTACACCTCGTGCTTTGAAAATCAGGTATCAAGAAGGAAAACAAGAGGTTCACAAAATCTTCTCCCCTAAAATAAAGATGGAGGACAGGGGGATTATCACGGGTTTAGGATTATGCTTTACTTTCTGTATGACTCAAGGCCTGAAGTCACACAGTCCAAGAAGCACTTCAAAGCATTCTCTACTCCAGACTCATCTCAACAGACTTTATGTTGTTGATCCATTTGGATCCTTTTAATGCTCGTGCCACTATTTTATTGTTAATTTTTCATATAGTCCTAATTAGTCAAATGACCCATAGGAAAATCTTTATCTGTTGATAAAGAGGGCTGAGGCCCAGCTGAGGCCGAATTGCCCTGACATGACATACAGAGAATTCTTCCTCGACGATAATTTTAACAGTCTGAAATATTAATGAGATCCTACTGAAAACCTACAGTAGTGGTTGCAGTAAGACGCTGTCTTCTATTAGATGTCAGACCAAATTCAGCTCATGTTTGCAGCTGCAACCATATTAATTATGAAAGCATTATGTGCACTTCACTGGAGTCACATAGGGTTGAATTTGCCTGCACAGTCTACAGACCGTGTTGTGGATATGAGGCTTCTCAGTGAGGAGAAAATACAACAATGCCTCCTCTGAAGACAATACCTGGACTACCGGTGGCAATATGTGAAGATGACACATGAAGTTGCATTCAAGGAAAACCATAGGTGTTTATAAATATGGAAATACCTTTATTCAGAAAATTTGAAAACTGCTTTTTACTGTCTTCCCCCCCCCCCCCCTCCTCTCTCTCTCTCTCACACAGGCTGCAGGTCGTAAGAGCAAACAAGCAAACTGACCAACCCAGGGCACAACCAGGCCAGCGCAACCGTGACACTGCCACCGCCTCGCTATCTGCACAGCACGGAGGCCTGGCAGTTCCCCAACCAAAGGCAGAAACAAGGGGAACCTGTGGGGAGCAGGGAAAACTCCCCGAGCACGGCTCTCGCACATGCAGAGGGGGTCCTGAACTGCCGTGGGAGACATGCAGTTTGGCACTCGGGGGGGGAAGAGACGAGGCAAAAGGCTCTCCCCCTGCCACAACTGGGTGCCGGCGACTGTACAAACCTCGGTGGCAGTGGTCTCACCATCAGCCGCAGTATCCGTCTGCTCACTGTCAGTCTATTCGGTTAGACAAGTAACCGGGTCCCAAGAGGAAGGCAGGAATAAAGAATAAACCCAGCTCATCAGTACACGCGGCTCACACGGGGGAACTGTCAAATTCAACATCCCTGCGAACTGCATTAGCATTGCTTTTCATACCACGCACAAGTCAAAGAAGCAAAATAAAAAGGCTATATTAGTAAACAGAACAGACTCAGAGGAAGACTCGAGGCGTATTGTACACGGTATATGGCTTTACTGGAACAAATTTATAAGCCAAACAAAACATTACTGGAAAAGTGTTATTTGAATAGCAGATTTTTTTCTTAAGAAAGCCAGGTGGCTTTAAAAAAGAACTGGGGGAAAAAAAAAAAAGCTAATATTTTTTTAAACAAACTTTTCCTCCCATGATTTTTTTTTCTAAAAGAAAATTATTCATCAATTTTTTTTTCTATTCAATATAGATTAATGTGGTATTTGACTTTTTCTCCGGAGGGTGAAAAGATAATTAAAAGAAAAAAAAAGGCTACTTTAACAGTCACCTGACTTTCAGCCCCTCATTTGTACAGAAGTTGTTCTTGTCTCCACATTTATACACCATGAGGCTGTCTGCATTACCAAGGAGTTGAAATAACCATACCCCCAGCCCATTTACTGTCTGTCTGTGGAGTAATGGTAAGGCTCAGATCCCACTTGGTTCCAATAAAGAGAAGCTGATATTGTTAACAATAGTAAAAAGAAAGAAAACTGCCATTAAAAGAATCAAAAATACTTCTCATTCCATTTAAGAGTATGGATGAAAGCAGGAGAAAAATAAAAGTACCCCCCCCCAGCCCAAAACACTTACTAGGTACAAGTGATGAAACAAAGCACAGCATTGCACAGACTCATCTATCCCTACATGCTTGGCACCGTGAAAGACATTTTAGTGGAGAATACAAGTGTCAAGATTTTATAAATAGAGAGTCGAGTGTAGCTTGCTACAGGCTGAGAAGAGAGTTCAAATGATTATTTTTGATGTTATGCAAGCTTATGGAAAACTAGTAAGTAAAGTAAGTGCTCCCTACTGCCCCAGATTGGCACATCCAAGTGGTTTTAACATCAGTGAAAGCTCTGGTTTTGATTAGAGGTTTTCTGTGGTCCTTAGATAAACTAAAGTAACCTGGGCAGGTAATTGAAAGCTGGGACAATACAACTCATCCCCAAATCACTTCTGTATGAAACAAGAGAAAAAAGCAACCTATTGGAGGTTGCAGTATCAGTCTTAACTTTGAATTTCCAATCTTCTGTCATTTTCTGACAACTGCATTGTGTCATAAAACTGCTTTTTGGATATTTTTCCATTGCTTTTCTCTCTATCATTCCTTTCTTTGAATAATTTGTATTGCTTGCATGGCAGGCAAAAGAATAAGCAGGTATTTTGGACTGTTCAGTAAGTACATGAATGCAAGTTATTTCCAATTTTTCAAGCAATAACCACTCACATTAGACTGAGCGCTTTAATTTTTAAAATGAAACCGTAATGCCAAAATAGTCTACCTAGCTGGTCAAATTGTTTTCATTGAAGTGCTAGAAAATTGTTTCTTTATTAAGAAAGAATCTCAGATAACATTATAGGCAATTGTAAATGTATGGCAATATAAAAAAAAAATCTATGCATTGTCATTCCTATTAAAAAGAAAAGGAAGGAATGAATCTTGGAATTTAAAAGAATTAAAAGTTTTGTATTAAGGCACTGTAACACGTGAGTCTGGCATATAGGGTTCATTTAAGAGCATGAAATTGGGAACATTATAGAAAAAAAATCAATAGAAATATTAGCTGCTAAGGTTCAAACGCAGAAGCTAATGAAATCTAAGGAGAGAAATTCTGCCTCTGACTGCATCGACTACCTCCAGATGCACTGCTCAAGGGAGGATGGAGCTCAGCAAGGTGTGAGATTGGTTCAGGATACTGGCTGTAGCCTTCTGCATCACTGTGTGCAATCTTTTGTGACTGGGGGGAAAAATAAGGTTTCTGTTTCTTTCACCATAACAGCAATGAAATCCTAAATAAGGCATAAAATTCACTTTATTGCAACACACATGTCTGCTAATAGGCCAATCAAGAGCCACGGAGTCAAAGCCAGCATTACTGAGCTACTTGAAATAAAGATTTGAGGTTATTGCAGAGGAGGGAATGGCGAATTTAAGCTCAGCAAGGCAGGTCTCCTGCGGAGCGGAGAGTAAGAAAGGTTGGACTCAGCTCTGAGATGGGCTGTGGTGCACTGAGGGACAGGCAGCTGCTGGGGGTGCTCGTGGTGGGGCAAAGGATGGAGCAGGAAGGGGAGGCAGCTGTCTCCTGAGATGCTGTGGCCGCACCTCCTCTAACTTGCGATTGTAATTGCTGTGATTTGTTTTGCCAATGTAATGCAGACATGCCCGAGTTTAAAACATACTCACTTTTCATGCAATATTTTGAACAAGAAATAACCCCTGGATTAGGCACAAGTCTGTGTTGTCTGCCAGGAAGCACTGCCAGAGTAATCACCCTTATAAAAGAGTGACACTAAAAAGCCTATTTAATACGTTTTTATGCACAATAGTTTCTAACTTTACAAACGAAAAGAAGTGCTCATTTCTGAAAGAGGAACAGACCAATGTATTACATAAACACTGCCTCGTTATTGCCTCTGGAGCTGGCACTGTATTAATGCTGTTATTGCTATTAGATTAATCCAAGTGCAGAGCTAATGCAAATTGAGACCTAAACGCTATCTCAAAATGAGGACACAAAATGAGACAGCAACATTTTGGATGCCTTTTATCAGAAATTGCACATTACTATTTAGTCATTAGGCATCACAGAGCCAAAAGCGTCTAAAGACAATGTTTTTACAAGATAAATCGATGTGACTTTCGGCTTTCCATAAAAAGGAAATGAAATCCTGCACCAAGGATAACAAAACCAACAGGGGCAGATCACACAAATGTGTAGATGCTCAAGCTGGCTTATTGAAGACAACTAGTGCAATGGCATCGAAAAGTGGCCAAAACAGCTTTTTACAAACGGCCAACTGGTCTGTGATTACCCAATCTGGTTTTGTTTTTTTACATACAAAGCAAAATCATATTTTTGCATTTGAAGATGATGGGGAAAAAGGAAAAATGAGGAAAAGCCAAACTCATTTTTTACTTCTGTCAACAAAGAATAACTAGGCACCAGCAGAAACTGAGATGCCAGTCACTCTGTTACTTAAACAAGCAGATTCCTTTCCTTCTTCTCGGATATACTAGCACCTCCACAGCTCCCAGAACCACTGTGGACTCTTCTCCTGCAGTTGGTTCATCTGCCTGTGATAACCCCGGTGGCTTGAGGCATCGGTTTTGGCAGCGCTAATAGAACACTGCAAATGGCAAGGCAGCCCATATGGCATGTTCCCCCAACAGCTGGAGAACAGCTGTCCCAATCTGACCTCCCACTGATACGTTGGATTTAATCACAGGAAAACAATTTAATCTGCAGCAGAGATGGGATTAAGGTTGAAAATCCAGATCCAGGTTTCGCTGGATCAGAAAGCCTCTTCTAGGCTCGGGCTACAGCTCACAGCCTTGTGCAAAAAGCTGAGTCCACCTGTACTTCGAACATCCTGAAGTCTGTGAGGGTGCCCATAATTATTGGCTAGCTACTTATATAAATATAATGTATATGCATACACATATATATGCATGCATATATAATTATGCAGGAAATTGTACTTACTTCCCACTATTTAGATAACTATTCTAAGCCTAGTATAAACTGATAGGGGGAAGAAAAAGGTCTCAGTGGGTTCAGTTACAATACTTCAGAGCTGAGCAGTGGCAATTTGTTTAGTGCAAGTCACTTTGCATCAGGTGACACAGTTCAAACCAAGCCACTTCCACACAGTGTTGTGCCTAACCCTGGGCCCCACGCTGCACTCCCAACACGAGAAGAAAAATAGAAAAGGAAAAAAAAAAACCAACCCAAAACCCAACCCCCAAACCAAAAAAAAAATAAAAAATCCAAACCAAGCCCAACCCTTCTAACATATCAGCACAGACAGAAATGAGGCTCTGAAAGTAGGACCACTATTGCAGCAATCTAACACTGGTTAGGACTGAAGCACTGAACACGAAAAAAGAGTGTGTTCGATGCCGAGGTACACACCTCTTCCTCTGAACTGTCACTCAGGTCATTGGCAAGTGAGGCACTCAAGGAGGCCGCCTTGGGCTCCAGGTAGCAGAGGCACATAGCCAGAGGAAAGGAGAGAGTGAGGGCGTATGGCACTGAGAAAGAGGCAGAGAGCAGAAAGAAAAAAATGAAGAGGAAGCAAGGCACCAGGGAAGGGGAGCGGATGGGAAGGTAGTGCTGCACGCTGGCAGGCAGGAGGTTGGTTTCGGAGAGGTTAGGGAGCGACAGGTAGCCGTCGTCATCCAGGAGGGAAGGAAATGACTCCGGAAGTTGCAAGGAGAAGGAAAACAGCGTTCCGCCTTTGCCGGCTTTTTGCTTATAGCCGAAAGGCACGTCTTGCTCGGGGGAGCAAACTCGCCCCTTTCTGTCGGAGTCCGGCTCCGGCTCGCCGTGCTTTGGAGCGCTCTCCTTGGGCGCCTCGCAGCCTAAGGACTTTGTTCGAGCGCTCTCCTTGCATCTCCTGCGAAGCTTTGCTGAAGATGCATGGGGGCCAGGCTGCGAGGATGGCGAGGGGTGGCGGGAGTCAGTGCCAAGCAAAGATGGCTGGTGACAGAGAAAGAGCAGCAAACAAGGCGCAAAAGCAAAAGGACAAAAAGAAAACTGTAATTAGTTAATTTTCTTCCGTGATGATTAGTTATATATATATATATTAAATTATAAACAGTATTTTAACACCACAGCTTTCCAGTGAGTTAAATGGTGCATGTTCCCATGCCACACACCCCAGGTATTAGTGAATCAGGGTTACAGCTTAACAAAAGGCAACTTCTTGATTCAGCATGTGTCTAGTCATCTGCAGCACAGCATTCACATAAAAACCTTCCCGGCCGTATGCGGAGTTTCAGGTGCTGCCAGTTTCCACTTACTGTAAGACTGGCTTCAGATCATAAGGAGCTTTCAAACATGAAGTACGTGGAGAGCAACAGAGAAACGAGGGAATGTATTTCTAATACCAACACTGCTTGTGACAGCACTCCTGCAGTCAGGAGGAGACCCAGTGGGGGCCAGATGCTTCCCCTCTATGCCTTGGACAACCTCAGCAGTAATAATTAAATCCCAATGATTTTAAAACTCTATGTACCCAAATTCTTCTATTACAACATTAAAAAAAAAAAATCTAGGTCCTAAATCTAAATAAAACACATTCTGGTTGGGGTGTGTATGTGTGTGTGTGGGGCATAAATCTATACGCCAGCCATAAATCCATATGCCAGCTCCTATCGCCGCCCAGGCTGGTCTCTGCACAGCCCTGCCCTCGCCTCTGCCCGCTCCTGGCCACCCACCCTGCTGCCCCCCACCGCTTCGGCAGCACGTCGACAGAAGGGAGCTGAGGGTTTTGGGTCAGGCAGGTTCCCCTGCTCTCTTGCTGAGGATCTGAAGGGGGTGGAGGGGCTGACCATCGAGAGGTCCATGCCCCACACAGCCACGTCTCCCCGCAGACAAAAAGTGAGTCCTTACCCATAGCAAAGAGGCCAAAACGTATGCAACGCTTTTGCTACAAATTCTACCGCAATGCAAAGAATATTGGCTTCCAACAAGCAGGATTTGCTTCGATACACCATTTCTAGGGCATTCAATGGGTCTTTAAGGTCATTCAAGGGCAAAAAATTGGTATGGGCAGGGAAATAATTGAGCAGGAGGGGTGCTTGTGACTCTCTGACCATCACTTAAGACACTCCCCATGGACAGCCACAACTGCTCTTTGGAAGAACAACAGCCACTGCCACCAAAATACTGCAGTACAAGAGACCTGCCACAATATTAACAGATCAGAGACGTTTTGGCCAAAGTCAACTAGATGCACTTAGCTAAAGTGGTTCGCTGGCTCCATCTCCATGACCAAACCCCAAGTATTCCATCCAGCAGGCATCTCCCCGAGGAACTATAAAAGGCATTTCACTCCCACTGCCACCCCCAGCTCCCCAGAGCAGAATGACTTCAAAGCCAAAACAGCATTTGCCTGTACAAGCTGGTGCCAAATCTGAGCCAACAAGCAGAATTTAGAAACAGGTTGCAGCAATGCTAGCTACGAAGCCTAATCTTTACCAGATATATTAAAAGCAGGAATGGGATTTAAGCCCAATATTTACATGGAAGAGCTCCTTTCCCTCCCTTTAATATTTTGCTTCTTTCTCTTCTCTAACCAGAACAGTTAAAAACCCAATCTATCAGTTCAGGCAATCTGTATTCCCGAATTAAGCAACCAAAACCAAGCCTAACTTCAAACCGCTTACAAATGTCTTCTTTATGGGCTTAACGTAGTAAGCTCAAGTCAAAATTTAATGCTGATGGACTTGATGTGAGCTGAACACACAGAAGTTCTCTTTATATTGTAAAGGCAAAAAAGCCAAAGTAAATTTATTCTTTGCTAATACAGGCTATTCACTTACTGACATCTTTGCAGTGTTAATATTTAGAATAACTTCTGGTACTTAAATATATATGGATAAAACAAAGGAAAATGTCTTAGTGGAAAAGCTGAAAACCTACCTAATAAAATTTGTATACTCTTAAAAAGGAATTTGATTTCAAATTTGTCCTGTGTTTCTTGAGACCCTATTCTCTATATAATCAATGATGAAAGTGTTAGCAGGTCCAGTGGAAGCAGGACTGAGATCTCCATAGGCTTAGTATTAGTGCTTTAAAAGTGGGTGCCTTAAAAAGAACCCACCTCCTGGGGAGAGGGGAATAAAAATCATTCATTTGTGCATGTTTAACTACCATCAAAATATTCTCCTAAAAATATCTTTGATTATTTCTAGCCATATATAAGGAACAGATGATCTTCGAAACGCAGCTGATCTCTCCATTGACCTAAATTAACAAACACTTGGAACAGAATTAGTTTCTATTGGATATTTACTATATATTTGATTTTCATCAATGTTTCTTCCATGCAGAAACCAATCGAATTTCAAGAAGACCCCAGTTAAATTTTACAAGGACTATTTTTTAAATGCTACAATTACAGCACACAGTTTCAAAAGAAAATCTTTTCTCATCTGCAATTTTCAGTACTTCATTTCTGATTTTTGGTACCTCAACTGCAAGTCTTTTCGGGGACTTAATCCTTTAACTATGTAGCTATTGTGACCTCATATGATAAGGCTAGAAGTTCAGGTTCTAACATTTGCATGCATGAAAGTTTTGTGGGTGTAAATGCATAAAGCAAGGTTTTTCCTCATAAATGAAGAGGGTAAATCTTACTTGTTTAGCAAAGGCATTACATAGTACACTTTTTGAATTATATCCTAGATCTAATATTTCATATTCTGTTCTCCTCAATGTAAAAGAAAGAGAGGACACGTTACAGTCTATCTTTTCTGATTCTACCTTATTTCTCTTCGCTGTCAGTCTCTGAAATTCAGTATCTTCTCTGTCTCTCCATTTGATTTACCCCTTCTTAGTAACTCAGTAGATTAATGCACGGCCATGTGTGTATGTGTGTGTGGTGGTGGTGGTGGGATTGGAGGTGGTGATGGATGAATCAAATTTAACAACTGAGCAGAGAACCATCAACAAAAACAGTTTTCTTCAATGCAAAACTTCAAATGAGGGAAGCAAATGCTTTTGTAAGCCAGAAAAAAAAGCTTATAAAGTATATTAATACCCAAAAGTTAATAGAGAAAAAATGCGCATTGAAATACGTGCAAGGAACCAGAGCATTATGAGAAGTAAATGAGAAGAATACAATTGTTTAAAGCACAGAGCTACATACAAGAACACAGAACTATTTCATTGCCTTGTCAAAAAATAAAAAACGTGATGCCCATACTAAAGTCAAAATAGGACTGAAGACCAAAGGAGCAAAAGGTGCACTGCTGGTCCACTTTTGGGTGTTTCCTAAAGAGCTCTTGAATGGTATGTAAAAAGCACTGCGCTGATTGTTGAACGGATTTACTTTTCAAAAAAAGTGAGGAATTCCTGAGGCAGGAATTGACTTTTACACCATTGTAGAAATGCAAAAGGAGTATAAAAATACTGATTCAAGACAGGTACATACATATATATACAACTGTGTATATTCCAGTTTCCTTTCACTGCATTAGGTATTTTCTCCCTCCCTAACAATTCTGCGTTTCTCCAAGCACTCTGCAGGCAGGTCAGTTTAATACAAAACCCCCAAAACTCTACCTTGGTGTCATGGCGTATTGCCGAGACCGGGGTGACTTCCTCTGCTCTTTTCTTTTTGCCCTCTTCATCATCTTTCTCTTCTTCTGCCTTTTTCTCCGGAGTCACAGTGGTTATCAAGTTGGTCTGAGAGATGCCCTTTGTTGTGGCGTACTGGCCAGTACCAACCTCTGCAGCAGACACAGAATCCTTCATGTACATTTCATGGTTTTCATTCACTGATGCTAAAAGCAAATATTTAAAGAGGGAAAGTCTGAAATAGCTTTTGCTCGGAAGCTGCATAAAATTAAAAAGCTGGGTTAGTAAAACATTTGAGATATTGCTGAAAACACAACTATGTGTCATGTTTCAGGAAACCAGAAGCATGTGCATACATTTAAATAAACTGTTTACTTGAAATAAAGCTTGTAGCTTTTATATGCATAAACATATATTATGGATGTGCACACACACATTACTGTAGCTAATGTGCGCATTACACAGTTGTTAAATGTTAGCAAGCCATTGAAAGAGCTACTGTAGTAAAACATCAGAAAAAAAAAATCAACACAGTGCCACAGTTATCAGGCAGGAAACATAAGGAAAACCAGCTATGACATCAGCCACGGGGGTGGAAGAGATTTTTTTTTTTTAAATCTGTCAGAAGATAACAATGTGGATCAAATGCATGGTAAGTAGCACGCTGCATTGCAGGAAATGACAATATTGATGTAACACAGGCATAATATCTGAGAATTGAGAAATGGGATCTTTGTATTATTGAGTATTAAAGTCTGCCAGCTAAGCGAGCTCATTATCCCAAAATATTCTGGGAACTGACGGCATTCAATTCAGTGAATCAAACCAGAATATTTTAGGATGTAAACACTGGATAATTCAGCAAACTTAAATATATATATAAATGATTTTGAAATAAATAGTAAATTTACAGATGGACTATAATTAAAACATTAATATATACCCAGACCCTGCTCTTTACTAATGCATAACTAATTTCTAAGTCAGTAGAACTATTCAAATTTATAAAGTTACTTGCACCTGTAACAAATGACAGGGATGAGATCACAGTGTGATTGCAATGCAGAATGTTACAGACACATTTTGCGTTATAGTAACAACATTAGTGAAGAAATCATAAGCATTGATTAAAAAAAACCTCTTTTCCCCATTTGCACTTACACAAATTAATATCATAAAAACCTTGCAGAGTCTAACAAATGCTGGGGAAAAGCATTTCAGGTATCTTGTCTCTTGGGAATGAGCTTAGGAGGCAGGAGAAAGCAAAGGGAGTAGAGGGAGACATCTTGTTTAGATGTTACAAACAAAATAACGCAGAAGGATAATTTCTGCTTTGAGACACATGCACAGCAATCAGGTCACCAGTTGCTTGGTAACGAGCAAGAAGCACATCAGAATTAGAAGATTCCAAAATAATTAATGACAAGCAGCACCTTTAGGGGGAGAAAAGAAGGCTTGTCACTAGTTCTTTTAAATCAAAGCTTCTGCCCCTCCCCACCATCAGTTATATTCATTGCAATTTGTTTGTGATATTTTGTGAGAGAATTCACTTTTTTTTTTTTTAAACTGTAGCAATTCTGAATTTAGCCTCAGTCTTTTTTTTCTACAAAAATAAACTACAACCTCTTTTTACTCATTAGCTGACAAGAGTAACAGCTGATGAAGTAACTGAGACTGAATCACATGCTGGTTTAACCTAAGAGAGCAGGAGAACCCTTCAGGAACTCCAGAGAAAGAGAGGAGGAGGAGGAAGAACATACTATAAACCCATGTATGTTACTCTCCATCTCACACCTTCAAAAGTAATGTATGGAAAAAAGCCTGTTAGTGCTCATTGGACTAGGACACGAGGTAATCGGAAGCAAGTGCTATTACTCAATCAAGGGAAATAATCCATTTATGAATTGTAACATATACTTAAATGAAAAACCTACATAAGAAAAAGAAACAAGTTAAAGCAAAACTCAAAGAGTTACTCATGCAAACCCTGAAAAATTGTTGAAGCCTGACTTGCTTGGGCAGGCTGGCAAGTTCAGGCGTCCCATCCTTCCCCAAAAGGGGAAAGCCCTTTGCAGGTGTGAGGACAAGGAGTGGGGCTCCACAAAGAGCGGGCTCCCAATGACCTCATCCAGGCAAACACTTTACAAGGACCACAACACATTATTTCTCTGCATTGTCCCCTAGCCCTGCAGTGAACGTGCAGGTACTCACAGCTTCCACTCTGCCGAAGCTCAAGGGGACGGGATGACAACAGGCTTGTACCTAATAATCTAAAGCAGTGACCACTGCGATGATAACTTCTGACAAAATCAATTAAGAGGACCTTACCCCCATCTAAGCTGCGAGACATAGTGTAACGTTTACTAGAAGACCGCTCGAAGTAAGGTGCGGGACGGTCTATGAGGGCGCTGGCTCTTCTCGTCTGGGCCTGCGTCCGGCCGCTGTAGCGAAACTTGGAGCCCAGCGTGAGGAACTTCTTTGGAGGTGCTTCTGGCAGCAGGAGCCTAAAACACACCAAGCAGTGCACTCATTTACTCCCCCATCCTCCAAAAATCAGTCCACTACGTCTGCACAGAACGACGATGACTGCTGGGTGTCACTCTCCATCATAAGCTGTGGCTCACGGGTGTGTGGCTAAAAGGGAATCAAAGGATGCTCCTCATCGAGCATGACAAAACTGCTTAGCTAATGCAGTCGAAGAGCTGAGTTCTTCCTAATGGGCAAGAATCACTCAGCCCCTTCCTGCTTGAAAATCAGATTTATTATTTTCTAATCACCAAAACTAAAAATAAGGTGTTCCTTGTATCAGGGACTCTGATCTGGGCTGAAATACACATACATTTCTTATATGTGCAATTTCTCACAATGCTATAGCTGAGAACAGGACCAGAACAGATTTCCAGCGAATGCAGGGCAGTATTCATTCACAGGGACACAGACATTTTTCAGGTTAGAGCCTTCCCACCCGCTGTATTTTGGCTACGGGAGTTTGGTGAAGAAGCCATTTCTCCTGCTATGCAGTTTGTGCTTCAGACATTGATTTTCCATTAAAAATCTGAAAAGACCCAAAAAATGCAAACTCAATTTCTTTTTAGATCTTTTGCTCCTGAGGCTGCATTTCATATGAACATACAGACAGCCTGAGCCAATAGTTTTAAGAAGGGAGAAAAATTCTTCAACCCCCACAAACGTCTTGAGAGGGTTTTTTAAGTGCTGTATGCCCTTTGTTGCCATTGAAAAATCTCACCCTTTTGGGTTCCTATTGCTAAGTATCTCCTTGCTGACTATGTCAGCGCAAATTAATTACAGCATTTATTCCACCATCCCAAGCTTTTCTCACTTCTTAGATGTCAAAAACATAGCTGCAAAATACCTCAGTAATACAAAAATTCCAGCTATAGATTGGTATTCACCAACTACCATCTGTATTTTCATATGTAATTAAATAAAAATCCCCTTTTTTGTTTTAAAACTCTTACCCACATCCCCCAGTATCTTTCCATATAGGTTGTTCTCCCTATACAAGCGTATGTGCAGAAGCACAGCAGAGTCCTTCGTCTCTTTAATCATAGCAGCTGATAATATCATGGCACAGATAAAGCGAAACGATTAATTGGAACCATATGGTGATTTAAAATATTCAGTATCTATCTGAAGTAGTATGAATAATTTGGGTGAAACATTTCAAATTTTGAAGAAGGAATAACCTTCCCTTGTCTGCTCAGAGATACCTTATAATCAAAAAGACAATTTGACTTGAAGGGCTTCGTCTCTGCTGACAGAATTGGTCTTTTCTGTTGTGTTTCATACCACACCTTTAGGAAAAGAAAACCACATACCTGAAAAATGTATGGTGCTCAACACACACTTTCCATAAGCGCTTTGCAGCACGATGATTTGGCAACTTAAACCCAATAGTACTTTCAAACTGCTCAAACTAGGTAGGAAAAAAGAAAAAGTACGTTTTTGATGCTGTGCATCTATTTTTACAGCGTACACAGGTTCATCTTAATTTCCTCCGTCTGTATCATCTCATTGCAAGGGTGGATGTATATGCTCATGTATATAACCATATATACACATATTCTACAGACTACTGCCTGGGAAGGAAGCTGTGAGTGATAATCAAAGGTAACCTCTGAGGATTGTTTTTCAGGAAAAACCCAGATAACGAGCAAGAGGGTTTTTTTGATGGTGACAGCGATGTTTTATGGCCTATAGTAACAAAGAGATCAGTTAAGAGTCGGGAGACTTCTGAGAAAAACATCATTTACGTGTTTTAACCCTGTTGGTTTAACTTCACCAGTTTAAACAGTGGGAAGCCTGGTAACAGCCTGGAGGGGAGCAATAGTCCCCAGGGACTGATCTGGTCTCACACAGCCTTAGATTAAGGAGATTTACAGTGAAAGAACTAGAGTTCGTAAATTACAGTGTTTTTAGCTAATTTATCTCCTGGGGAGGATGAGGAAAAGACAGGCAATTGAAAGAGTCGGCTGGGGATACTACGAGACCTTTCTAGGTTGTGCTGAAGATTTATATTTCAGATGCAAAAGCTGTGCCAACTACAACCGCTGTAACATTGATGGCGACATGCAGATAGCTAAGTAGGTGGAATAGTGTTGCTATGACCAGGGAAAGGTAGGCAGAAGGGCACTTGTAAGGAAACCTGGGTCCCTATGGGGAGCTGACAGAGAGAAATAAGGCAGGAAACACCAAAACAATAAAGATGATGTAAGCGACACACGGGATGGTGACTCACATCATCATCAAATGTGATTTGGAAAGAGACTGCACTGATTATCTTGCATAAGGAGCTGTGACCTGGTCACAGGATGCTACACACCAAGACCAGCAGAGCTCAGCAGGACTTCAGTGGTGGAGACCTTGAGTACAGGCATTGGGAACATCAGTGGCTATTCATTTATTTTAAAAATCAAACTCAAGACTGGGAAGTTGGTCATTAAAACTGTGTCTGCTGAGAGGCAGAGGATGTAGTTTTGTGGGTTTTAGTTTAGGACTCTAAACATGGCTCAAGCCCTGGGGGTCAGGGTCGAGGGGGTGGGAAGGGTCAGAAGATTTCCCAGGTCACTTATGAAGTCAGTACCGGAGACATTAGCTCGGGACTCCCAAATGCCATATTGCACTAAGGAAATGCCAGTCCTCCACCCTCTAAAATACATATATGGGTTTTTCATGTATCACAGACTGATTATTGTACCAGCACTTAAAATGGAGACACTCCTTTGCCTCTCATGATCTGATTTATCATCTTATTTCTGCCTTGGTGCGTGCTCAACCCACGAGGTAGGTGTTTGCTGTGCATCTGGCTGAGCCACGAGAGGGCACTCACTGTACGAGATTTCACATCACCTTCTCCAGAGCCAAAGAGGAGCTCCTGCCGGCCTGGGAGGGCTAATGTCTGTAGCCATCAAAAATGCCGAATGTTGGATGCTTGACTCCCATTTTTATCAGTGTCCAGATGTCTATGCAGACTTCCAATTTACTAGTCTGATACACTTAAAAATTTGGTATGGCCTGTCTACATCTCTTAGTGGGTAAGAGGAATAGACACTAATTTGATATAGAACATGATGGTGGGCGATAAGCACTCCATGAATGAGCAATATGTTACTTAAATTCCCAAAATATTCACAATATGGATGAGCTTTTTACATGCAGATGGCTATATTTATTCTTTATATTAGTTCATGGATGTAAACAGAAAACCACCAAAGATGATTTTACCCGTAGTTTAAATAAAGTATTTACCTAATCTTTCCTAAGAAAATCAGCACAAATTAAAAAAATATAAATGGAGAGGAATGTTAAAGGCTTGTAAGACATGACACATCAACAAATCAGTGAGGACATGGGTTTTCTGAAAAGGTAAATTCACTAAAGTGTGTCAGGATGCCCTTACCTCTCCCGGTCGGATTTTGATGTAGAAGTTGTTCCTCTTGTAGGAAATTTTCAGAACCTTTGGCCAGGCAAATCTATTTATTCTGAGTCTGTCTCGATATATTAAGAGACCACTTGCACAAACTCCTAGCATGATTTCCACTCCTTCAGAATCCTGGAAAAAGCAAACAGTGCACTTTGTTATTTGAATGTTTCTCTCCTTACATCCCACAGTACTACATATTCTTGTATCCTGTGTTTCTGTCTGAGCTGCATCTTTTTAATGCACCAGCTGTAGTGACCTGATTTCTGAGCGCTACCCTACTCATTGACTGCATTCATGCAAGAAATAGTAAGGTTGGGCAGGGTGGGAGAAACTGAATGTTGCGAATGTTTCCTTTTATTTTAGACAGACTCCGAAAGGAAGGGGGGAAATTTTAGGTGTTATTAAAAGAATGATATTAACCACATAGCAAAATTGTATTTGCATAATAAAAAAGTGCTATTAGCATAAATACCAGATTGAAAGTAAGTAGGACAGCATAGAAATTGACTTCTCCCAGAGCCACTCATCTCCATGACTAAAGCTTGTGAATTTTTAGATAGATTTTTCTTCTGTAGTTTGCTCATCTTGGCTTAGTTGGTTTGCTAGTTTCTTTAACGCTGTTGTGCTTATGCTCAGTATTTTCATTTTGAAATTACCAGAGAGGAGGAAGTTGGGCATTTGGAACAGAAAGATTCTTTAAAAGCATGCTGCTCTGCCTATGCTATAACCCATTTTTGACAGGGAAGCTGTAGGACAGAAACATGAGCACTATAAAAGATTTGGCCACAATCTTATCAAAATATATCCACGAATGTGTATTTTTCAAGTAAGAAGTATACACTTCTCTTTCCATTAGAAACCTTCAAATAGTCTAACACCAATCTTCACTGTTTGCTATCAGCACTAGACTGTGTAATTCTGTTTTTTCATTTAGCTAAGTACTAACACTGCTGGAGAAAAGAAGGATCAACCTTAAAGCACAGAGTTCCTCGGTAATTATTTTAAAATAACTTAAAGTTACAGAAGTCTGACAACAGAAGCTATGAAGACGTCACCCTATGATAATCATGAAATGAATTCATTGTTTTCCTCTGGTTTTCCTGACAAGCCGTCTTTTAGGCCAACAGTGAAAATCTGATTACATTTTAAGATGAACACAAAAGCATGCATGGTCAGTCATGATGAAAAGGCTACGGCATGGCTTGAAAAAAACCAAAACACCCACCGTTTTAAAGTCAGAGGCATAACAAAGAATTACTGACGCAAATAATATCAGTGTTGGAAAACACACTAATAGAGGATGTATGTTCCAACAATGATGGTATCACCCCTTAAAGGTAGATTTTTTCTAAATAAGGCTCTTGTGTGATATCATTGTGAGGTACTACAGAAGACACAAAGCTCATTTTTTTCAGTGGAATTTAATTTCACAGTTTCCTAGGTAAAGTGTAATGTCTAACTATGGTGAATACATCCTGAAAAAGAAAGTCTCATTGCCAGTAATCCCACTGCCTGGCTAATGCCTGAAATGCCTGCGTGCTCACATACGGCACATCGCTGCAGGTGCAAGGGGCTCCTTCTTCTGATACACCTTCTCAAAAACTTGTAGAGAAATGCCTTCTTCCCTCAGCCCCACCTTTGCAGCAGATCTAAATCCATTCACGGCTTCTGCTACTTGTTGGTGTCAGAGTTTGCTTTTCGATGTGATACTACTGCTGCAAAATGAAACCCGAATAGAAGAGTTTGGCTTTTTTCAGGAGCGATGTGGTTGCATAGAATGGAAAACTGTTAGCTGTGATGTCCGAGGCACGAGACACTGAGCTGCACATCCCTGTAGCTCTGCATACGAATGGGGGGGCTTTAACAGAGCGCTGACAGCCCAGAGGACAAATCTGTCTATTTGAACATTTTTTATCGTAGCCTTGTGTTGGATAATTGAGAACTAGTTTTAACAGCAGCTGGCGAGTCCAGCATCTGCTGAATACCTAAGATATTGGTACAGCCTTAATGAATTGACATTTACATAGAGACATCTGCCACGATGTGACTTCAAAAAGGCATCCACAGAGATACTTGTCCCCTAGCCTGATACCATCAGGTCTCACTGGCAGACCTAATTAAAACTAAACATTACTTCTCACGCAGAGTCTACTTTTCCCACCTCCAGCTCAATTTCCAAGATTACTGTTGGGTTTCTTAACCCACAGACAGACCCAAATTGGTGAGCACTGTAGCTTTTTAAATTAAGAACATCACTTTAGAGAGAGATCGGCTTGTCTACTAACTTCTCTTGCTCTGAGTCTTTCCATATGAAAAACAGAAGAGTAAAACTGGATACCAACATTTTTTAGAAAAAAAATTAAAATGGTTACCTCAGGATACCCTATCCTAAACTTCACAGCCTTTCTCCAATATTCTGAAAAAAATACTTGGGCTTTAATGTTATGCTATGTTAAATTTTTGGTAACAAAGCCTGTAACGTATTTAGAACAGGAACTCACTTTGTTGCTGCTTTGCAGATTTCTTTGTGTTGGAGAAAGGATGCTGAAAAAAACCCTACTGAGTGAAACTGGCCAATCCGTTTCTATCTCTGCTCCAAATGTGCCTCAAGATTTTGTGCCTATCTGCAAGACGCAGGGAAAGCAGCAGCATGCCTCCTGGTAGAGCGCTGCCCATTGAGCCATACCCAGATTTTTCATTTTCAGTGAAGGCAATTAAAAGAACACAAAGGATTGCCTTGAATTCTGTAACGCGCATGCACAGCTACTACAAAATGCCCCAGGGACACAGTTGCAGGCCCTTTCAAGATCCGAGCTGCAAAGTTATCTCGGTTCTTGAAAGGATCTGCTGCAGCATAAAATGAGGCTCACAATAATTTAACCTTTACAGAAAATGCAGCGCTCTCCACAGCTGAGGATTCCTTGTTCAGTGCTCATTTGCCAAGGATGCTCGCTAACCTCAAAGATGTTAAAGTCATTAGCCTTACTTTGAAGAGTGAAGAAAAAAAAATAGCAATGATTTATTTGGAAAAAACAGAATGAAAAACAGACAACCAGCACAAGGCTCTCCCAAACCGCAATAAGAATGACCATGTTTTATTTATAACTTAACCGACAATGACTAGAGAAACTACTTGATCATGGGAGAGTATTTCCAGCAGAAATGCTGCCCTTCCAGTCAACTGCAACGACCACACTTCAGAAGAGACACAAGCCACTGTCTCCCCATTACTATCCATCTGATTAGGCTTCCAGCAAGGCTAAATAATTGCTTGAAAGTTCTCTGCAGTGTTAGAAATGATCTGCTTATCTAGTTAAGATACCACAGTTGGCCTTATTAAGCTGGAATGAAATGACAATTGATCACTCTCTGGACAGCTTCTAATACCCTTCCACATTACTCTGTCCATCCAATATTTTCCCAAAGGATTTGGTTATTTAATTAACATGAAAGGTTGATGTACAAAATCTTTGTATCTATAGGCTAGGTTATGCTACAGCTACAAGATATATTTATGCTTATCCCATGAGTCATCTTTCTTTGTGTCGACACATGATTTATCCTCCAAAATGCCCGTCTCAAAACAACAAGAAAGAATAAATCAAGGAGTCCATGCAGATTCAAGTACTATGCCAGAGGAGAAACATGACCGGTGAAAGAACTGTAATCCATACCTTGGCGTGATGGAGATCTACTCCATACATTGACAGTTTTTTGGCATTCTCCAGGAAATGCATCTCAGCCTCTGCAGGTGTCATTCCCCTGAGGAAAAGCAACCGATTCTAGCATCAGTGCTAAGGAAATAGAGACCAGAATAAAATCCAGCACCTGGAAAACACTTTCAGCCTGTTAAAACTACAGCTGTGCCCCTTAGATAGCTGGGTACCTACCGGAGCCAAAGCTTTGGTGCAGACCCTGTTGTCTTTCAGAGCTGCAAAGCTCTTCTCTAACCAAAGACATGGCAAGGAGCCTTGTCCAAAAAATATTTCTATTAGGTTTACTGCAGCAGGTTTTAATGTTTCCTGACGTACCAGGATGGTACTCGAAGGCGGGCTGCAGCCCACACCAATGCCCTCTGCCTACCTGTGGCTCTTGTGCAGCTCAATCACTTTATCCTCCAGCTCTTTCGTGTGATTCGGCGCGAAGCGGAACTCGCTGACGTAGTCGCTGCCGTACTCGTCGGGGTCGTAGTCACCGAGCTCTGACTGCACAGTGTAGGAGCCCAGCAGGGCCAGGGTGACGAATGAGCATGGCAGCCGACCTGACACGATGTCATCTCTCAGCTGCAAGCAGAGGTAGTACCTGCAATGGAGCACCAAAGGGGCTCAGAAAGCGCTCCTCCACCGCCGTCCCCAAAGGAGTGCCGTCCAAGGACCAGCAAGAGGCCTTGATGACTCCACTAATTTGCAAACAACTCCCAATCCCAAGGTATTTCAGGTGTTAACAAGGACAATAATAATTTTGAAAAAAAAAAAAAACCCAAAACACCACCTTGCCTAACTTATCGGTGGCAACGACTAATTTATCTTTATAAAGCAGCACAGAGATTTCTTAATAAAATAGGTTATTACTTTGTTTAGGGACCTAGCTGGAGAATAAACCATTAAACATACCAGGCTTCTATCATAAATCACTAAGACACATAGTTACCTGATAATTCTTTTCTTTAAGGAGAGAAAAATAACTAAAACCCCAAATACTATTAATTAAAGGGTAGCTGAACTCCAAGCCATTCAAAATACATAAGCTGTCTCTTTAGCAAACTGTTGAGCTTTCTCAAAAATATATTTAAACAGTAAATGTTGTTAAAACCATGGTGATAAAGAGTGTAAGGGATCACCAGATAGAAGAAAACAGAAGAAAAGTGTAGAGCGTTGGATTGCTGGTGGAGGCACGGAGTTCCCAGGGGAGATTTGAGGGTAACAAGAGATAAAAAGCAATCCTTTCTTTTGGGAGATCTCTCTTGGTGTGTGAACTCTTGGCACACTGTCTTTCGGCACAAAGTGTAGCACAGGGAAGTCTGATCTAAGCCAAAAGGCTTCACACTACCTTAAAAGTAACAAGTGGTCCACAAAGCAACAAAGGTTAAAAATATCCACAGGTGGCAAAAACGTTAGAACAGACTTTAAGAACGTTTTGCTGATGGCATAAAACTCGTCATGGCTCCAAAGTTTTCCTGCCTTATACCAAGGAGGAAACCAGGTAAAGTCTTTTTTTTTTGGGTTGTGCTCACAATCTCTATAGAAAACCAGAGAGCAGAGGTGCAGATGGCAGAGCTAACTGACTTGGATAGCAGGGAGCAGCCATTCATTACCACCACGTTCCCTGTACCAGGTGCATCAGCTGCTTTCCTGGTCAAATAACACATCAAATTTACATGCATGCCTGTTCTCATCCCACTTCTTTCCTTCCATAGTTATGGTTTTACTGACAATAATAACTTATTACCACTGGCAAAACCTGGCAAATTTGTGAAAATTAACTCTCAGGAATATACATACCGGAAAAGCTTGGGTTTAGGGCTAAATTAGAGAAAAGAAAAAG
Organism: Tringa solitaria; assembly: GCA_026413425.1. Classification (NCBI taxonomy): domain Eukaryota; kingdom Metazoa; phylum Chordata; class Aves; order Charadriiformes; family Scolopacidae; genus Tringa; species Tringa solitaria. The sequence goes on along the minus strand of JAOXJM010000012.1, from coordinate 106,240,742 downwards.
TCTTCTTAGCTCAGAGGACAAACAGTGTTCACAGTGTCTTTTCTGCCAAAGCATCGCATATTTTCCATAAGCTCATAAGAGAAAGGAAACCAATGGGAATACAAAGCATTCCTTTTCTTGGGTAATTAGAGAGCAAGCACTACTACGAACAGCTTTTAAGTCCCTCCTGGAAAGGTATTTAATGTTTTAAACACCTGGTAATATCTTCAGATAGCTGGGCAGGGTCCGGAGGGTAGAATTTCACATTAAATGCAAACTGCCAAGCACCACCTGGAAAAGAACACAGGTTGACTGAAAGTACACTGTAAGTGCAAATAGAGATGCTCATACTGTTTGATTACCAGCAGACTTAAAAATATCCCAGCCAAGCAATTCATAAGAACAGGATACAGTATCTTTTTCCCATACCTCGTTCTGAAGAAACTACTTTTCTCTCTCACAATTACAGTATTAAATCAGATTTTACAACTCTTTTCTTATTTAGTAAGATTTCCACTGAAGCGAGGCCCCTAAGGGAACAGTAATTTATTATGAACACTAAAAAACCCCTCAGTCCGAAAACAATGTTTACTGGAATTAACCATCTGAAAGCACAGCCTATACAAGCTTTAAAAACCAATAACCCAAAGGACAGAGGCGCTGGGAAGGCTGCAAGCTGGAGTCCAAAGGGGCTCCAGGGTGGGGTGATGTGCCGAGGTCTGGCTGCCCAAAGCAGCCCACGGCATCCTTGCGGAGTGCTGCCTCAGCACACAGCTCCTGTCTCCAGCGGACAGAAATTCCCGTGCGGGCAAAAGTGCAAGGACAACCGCAGAGAGCAGGACTGCAAACTGGCACATAACATCGAGGAATTCCTATTTAGTTATTTCAGTGAGTTTAGGTGACCCATGGGATGGATACTGGTTTGCGTCACCACAGTTTGTGCAATTTTTTTTGAATGTTAGCTTTAAAAATGGTAAAGAAAGACTACCAAGACTAAAAAAAAAAAGAGTTGAACATAGTATGTAAATATAAAAGCTATTCTGAAAAAAGGGACAGGTTATCCTAGTGTGTCTCAAGTACAAACAGCAGAAACAAACCCCCAAACCACAGTGTTCTTACAAGCAATGCAGTGGTTTTTCAGCTACAAGACTTTTCACCGAGGCTTTTGTTGTGGGATATACCTCTTATATGGACTTCTACCCCCAAAATGACAGTATTTCTGTCATTGAGAAACCAAAGCCAAATGACACTTCTGTTTTCTGAAACGCATTGATGTCACATTACAAATCTAACTATAAATAAATAAATGTTTCTTGAAAAGTCTCATATCTGCTGTGTAATTAGAAAGTGCTTCTGAACACTGTGAAAAACAGGACTCTTCCTTATAAACCTGACCGGATAGGGCTTTCCCATGATCTTCAGTGCAGGGGCACCTTCTGCCTAAGTACCTCCTAAAGAGTATGGGGTTTGAAGGTGTATCTGGTACGCTCTCCTGTCAGATACCTTATATGCTGGACAGGTCTGCTTGCCTGGAAATACTATATGGTTGTCCTAATTGGGTGTTTGAGAGTATTTATTTAGAGATGATACAGAAAATTTCATCCCATGCAAAGCCCCATCCACTTTGGTCACCCACACACCCAAGAAAACGGGCTCAATGTGCGAGAACGCTTTTGACATTTACCACCAGGACTTCAGCTCTTGGCAAGACTTTTGGGCTCCTTAGTTTTGGGAATTTTTCCACTTTCTTGGACCACAAAAGCTGGTGGGAGGAAGATTTGGCTGGCAGCGAGGATGGGGCATGGATCCACACCAGGGAGTGGATCAGCCCTGAGGTGGGAGCAGAGCCTGTGGGTGACATCTGGCCCCATAAGAGGAAAGAAGCCACGGCCCAAAGAACTATTCCTCGAGCACACACAAAATAAATCCAACCTATGATGTAGTCTATCATACAATACAGCCAGTTAAAATAGAAGAGTAAGAGGCCTTCACCCCTCATTTACAGGCATTTAAATAAAACCTAACTCTGTGCAAGTTTACGGGTTATAACTAATGGGGTGTGAATGAGGGGCCACATGCACGGCGACAGCCTCATTTCTCAACCACCTGCATGAAATCCCTGTGGTCTGCAGTGGAATCACGGATATCTGAGTGTTGTACAACTCAACCAGCATTTAGCAGATTATACATATACATATATATGTGTTTCAAAAAGCATCATGGGTCTACTTTTCACCATTGTCCTTTTCCAAACTTCTAGGGTGAACTGCACAGAGCAAGCAAATTATTGCTGTCATCTTCTGCAAATACAACTGTCCCCCACATCAAGTCCAGGATGAGACTCTTCTGCCCCGGTTAATCTCTTGCTGTCACAACCTTTCATTGTCTATCTCACAGCTCTGGCACATATTAAATTTCAAATCAGTGGTGTGGAGCTGAGCTGCGTTACTTGCATGGACCATCAGCACCTTCCTCTCCAGGTACATCTTCACAAGACATTAAAAAAAAGGCAGATTTTCATTACTTTTTACTGCAGATCACTTACTTTTAATGAAAATAATACTGGTGGAAAGGTGTGGTTGCTCATAGCAAGTGGGGAAGTTTTCCAGTCAGTGTAACCCTTTGAATCTTGGAGAGGACAAGGATTTGTTTGCCGGGCCTGACCCAAAAATGTGAACTACCAGATGTATTTGCTTGTGAAAGCACAAGTTCTAGAAGAGATAATTTATGAAATGTGCAAAGAAAAAAAACAAACCAAAACTATGGAGGCTTTCCTGCCCAAAGAAGTCACACACGCAAACATTTCACCAATTTTAAGAATAAAGGGGGGGAAAAAAAGGCCGGTCAAATTTTGAGCCTGGCAGTCTTGACAAGGTTTTCCTTCAAGACGTTTTTGAATTTCTAATGCAGCAGACAGCTAAATTTAACAACCGAGCTTTTTAAAATATTCATGTGAAGCAGAAAATTGACTGGTTCTCTGTGAACTGAGTGGTCATTTTAGGAGCAAAGTTCAAGCTTTTGAAATGCAGGAAGGAAAGATATTTTAGATAGAGTGCTATCATTGCATCAGTGAAGTATTTCAGTATGGGGCATGAGCAGCGTTCCTGGATATGATATAAATATCAGTAACACAATGAAATAATTTATATACATGGCCCAGTTCCTAAGGTTACGCTGCTTAATGTCAAACTTCAGGTTTCTGCATCTCTGCAAATGTCAAGTTGTTTTCAGCAATGCAAGTTCACGTGTTACGAGCCTCAGTAACCGCCTGCACTCATTGTGGGGTACGATGCTTAAAAGATGCAGGTAATTCCTTTGCCAGAGACTCAGGACAGGATGCAAAAGATTGTGAAACAGGATTTATGGCCCCAGGGGGAGCACGCTCTTCTAGGTGCAGGCACTGAGAAGGGGGCCGTGGTCCCATCCCGCCTATCCCCTCACCCTGGGGGCAGCGGGGCTGGGGAGAGGGGTCTGCCGAGTCCCCACAGGTGCTGGGGGCACCCCAGTGGGACGGGCCCTTCAAGCCAAGAGCAATGAGTTACCCCAGCTGTTTAGGAACAAGCCCAGCGGATCAGAGGGGCCGGGCAGTGAGGGGCAGGAGTCCCCTCTGCCTCTCGCATCCCCACCCGGTACCACCCCCCTGGAAGGGGTCCAGCATCTTCACAAACACTGATGGCAGTTTAGAGGAAGAGACTTTTTTTTGTGTGTGCAGATTTCTGGGGTCCAGATACATCGGAATTAAAGTTTTCTAGACCCCCTGAAATAAACACACAAACCATAACAAACTTACTTCGGATCTGCTTCTTGATTTCCTTGGCAGGGTCCAACCAATTCTGCAAAGAAAATGACTCCTTTTTTCAATTTGAATTAGAAAACACAATAAACATTATTTTTAAAACAGAACTGTGAGTCAAAGCTAGAACATGTGGAGTCTGCAACCCCTTTTTCTCCTTGGAGCAGCAGGCAGGGATAACACTAACTTTCAAGATGTGGCCCTGAGTGGAAGCAGGATTTTTATTAACCGTCCCAGGCATTGAGGGGCTGAATGGTTTGGAACGAAAAATAGAAATTAGTAAAATAAATCCACAGAAACCTTTTTCCAGAGTATCTTCTGGAAAAATTAAATTTCTACAAGCTTGTTAAGAAGGGTTGGGGGTTTTTGATTTTTTTTTTTCCTCCAATCCTGGAAGGGCTGAAAAACCTTGCTAGAGGACAAGCAAGCATGGTGTAGGGTACAACCCCATTTGTCACCTGGCGTGGACACGAGGGGCTCCCCAGGGGCAGAGGGAGGCTGGAGGGGAAACCAGAGGCAGAACTGCAGCACCAGGGCTGCCCTCATCCACACCACGCAGAGCCCAGTGACCACACGAGACAAAACCCCTGCCAAGGAGGTGAGCAAGTATGACAGCAATGTGTTACTACTCCAGGGACGCCAAGAGGCAGATGAAATTCCCCCTCCCAGAGGAGATGCACAGCAGCCTTGGTCTCCTAGTGTCACTGCTGCAGCCAGAGCTTACAATTAATAGAGCAGCCTGCCTCTTGGGCACCAGGAGGTAAAGGCTCTGCTCTTCTGCGCTGTCCTCTAACAAACTCAAATTAATATTTAAAATGCACCAACACAGCCCAGAACAAAAAGTTCGCTTCCCCTAGGAAAGTTCCACTTTCACCAAAGAAAGATAAACAAATGTATCAGAGAAAAAACAAATACTGAAGAAATATCAAACAAGCAGAACACAACAATCTGCCCCCCCCCCAACAAAAACAACCCGTTTGCAGCTGTCCAAACCCGCTCTGTGGTGCAAAACATAAGCCTGAAGTGCTCCAGCTATCGCTGAGCACAAAAGCACCCTATGCACCAAGAAATTAAAGATGCATCAGGATTTCTGTTTTCAAACATGACATGTGATGGGGCCACATCTACTGTCTGGTTGGAAGTTCTCTGGCAGAGGATGGAGGTGAATTGCTAAGTACTTTGACATTAAAAATATGCATGCTATTGATCAATAAATGTGGTGGCAGGCAGTATTCTTTTAGCTGTTTAGCTCTGTAAAGTAACTGGTGATCTATAAATGTTTAGTGCTTCTAAACCACCTGTTAATAATGAATTCATTCTTCTCTTTCCTCTACAGGAAAGCACACTGATCTGGAAATGCACTTAAACATCTGCCTAACTTTTACCACAACTCAAAACTAAGCATATGCTAAAGTGTTATCTTCCACTGACATGGACCAAGTGCCTGCTTAAATGATTTTCTGAATCAGAAACAAAATCCTTCTACTTAGAAGTCTCTAAAGAAAGGGGTAAAGACACACAAAAAGACTGATTTCTTTTTGTATTACATATAACTGAAACAAAGCCTAGAAAATAAAACTGTTCTCACAAAATGGTTGAAGAAGCATTAATAGCTCCAGATTCATTGAGGAGGACCTTTCAGGCTGTGCAAAGCACAAAATACCTTCACCTGGTGAGCTCTGCTGGGCCACAGGACGTATTGCTACAAAGTTTTGTTACTTGTTTTCTTTCAAAATATTTATCTTAAAATGCCAAAGCAACACAGCATATTTTAAATTATCCTTTTATACTCCATCATAACATGTCCAAAACAATATATATAGTCACCTGCACATTAGAGCATCCTGGACACTGTTAATACGCAGGTTATTTAGGACTGAAGCTGAGATACAGACAAGCAGAAAGTAATTCGCTGTTGCTGCCAACTGCTTCTGAAGGCTTATGTCTTTAGCCAAATCAACAATAATGCTCAGATAAAGAAAGTCAAGACTTAAAACCTTACTTTATCTTAGCAGTTAGCAGGAGCAGTCAATCAAGTCCTGCCTATCTGGATCCCAACCACAGTATTATTAAGCCATATTTTAGTATTATATGTTTAGTAGCGTATCTATGAAAGTAAATCTGACTTTCATCTATAGCAGTGACTAAATTAATCATATCAGAAAGAGAATAAGCCATATGATTAACTTCTTTCTTTTCATAAATAGGCAACAAGGAGGGAAGTGAGGAATGCTCTCAAGAGGTAGAGAGTTAACAAAAAGCAGTAGTTCAAGCTAAGTCTATGGAGATTGGCAAAGAAGATAAAAATCCATGTGCCGAATACCAGCAACAGTTTTGTGGGTTACCTTTTGGTTTTCCGTGTCTCTGTATGTTAGCCCAAAGTAGTCTTTTTCCAAAAGGTTCAAATGCTCGCACACTTTGTCGAATAGCACTTGACCTCTGGAGCGTTTCTGTGGGAAATGAACAAGAAAAAAAATAATAATCACGTTTGCAAAATGAAGTAACATATGCATTAAAATAAAACCCTTTCTGTTTAATCCTGAAATCAACAACCTCGGAATGATTTAATTCAACTCATCCATCTTTCAAACCTGTTGACCTGGAGCTTCGTAAGAATGTGCTGAATGGGGCAAATCTGCTTCTGATAGAAGTTCAAGTGTTCTTGCAGAGTTAAAAATAAGTCAACACACATCACGTTTCAAGTTTCAGTGAGAAGATCTCTTCTGTCTTTCAGAAATTGCAACTTCAAATGCAGGCTGAAGTGGTATCTCAGCAAACCAGAGCATTCTTTGTGTGCAACAGTAGCAACACACAAGGGCACAAAATGTTCCTGGTCATGGACTACCAGAGCTATGACTGGGGGGTGATCCACTGGAGGAAAAACCAAAGGTGAGGATATTTCTGTGTTTAGTAACAATGTAGACTGATTCCAGGATCCTTTTTGGTCTAACATATAAGGAAATGCAATGCACTACACCATCTACTGAAATCACTGCATGAGCCCGGCATCTCACTGGGAAGGCAGCTGGGTAAGAAAGCAGCTTTCCAGTGTCCCACTAACCTTCTTTACTACTAACACGTTAGATGAGAAGATCTCTCCCTGTCAACAGCCAGAGCCCTTAGCAGAAGCTTCGTAGTATCTCTCGTATTGGACAGTAAAAATTCAGGTCATCTGAGTTCTCAGTATTATATGCAAAAATGAGAAAAATTCTCCAAAAAAGAACCAAACACAGAGAGAAACATCCCCTTTATAAGCTACGTGTGCCAACTTTGATATGCATTACTTATGATAAACAATTCAAAATTATTTGGGCCACTGTTTCATCATTGCCTGCTTCCTTAAGTGCAACTCAGCTAAAGGAAAAAAAAAAAATCTCCCCCGCTTTATATCAAACACACGCATACATAAATATTTTAGTCGATGTCAGTGCCGCAGTTTCTTTATCTGCAGCAGACACATGACTTGAAGCAGACTGGAAATACGCTACTTGCTTCAAAGGCAGCGCAGGAAGCTGACACAGAAGAGGGGAGAACGCCGTCTCCGAATTCGGGTGCCTCTCCGGACAGCGCTGCCAGCCCAGCAGCCTTGGCCGGGGCATGGATAGTTCACAATCCAAGCTGACACAGCTATGCCAACAAACCCGTGGAGCCCAACGCTGGCCTCAAACTATTTTAGAAGTGGTATGTAAGCCAAGAGAAAAGAAAGAAAAAAGAAAAAAAAAAAGGATAAAAAGAAATGAGGGTTGGTGTCTAACACCTCGCGAAACCATTACGAGAGATGATGGAGGGAGTTGTGCAGCGTAACCTCATTTATGTTAAATTCGGTATTTCTGCTGAGGCTCTGATGGTACATTAGAAAGAAAGTAGGGAAATATCCTCTACGTTTTTATCAATGGGGAAATTGAAGAGTGTGGCTGATAGAGTCTAACAAGTGTCCTCCAGCTGAGAAAAAACCAGGCACAGAAGTACATTGCAAGCATATTGCTGTAACTTCATTTACTGTGTCTTCCAGCATCATTTGAACAAACAGCTCTAGGGCCTTGTTCTGCTTGTCACATGCTTTCCACCCTGCAGTAGGAAGCAGAACTACAGCCTACCTCCTTTATAATTTCAAACAAATGCTTAGTTAATTCTTTACACTTCAAACTTGGAAGTAGATAACAAGAGGTTGATGGTTTTATACTTGATGCTCCACTGAGATGATCAGGAAGATAAAAAAGATTTGACTCCTGATGTGCAGAGGGGAACCAAATCAGAGCCTTCAAGCCAAAATAGCCAGGTTTCTGCTGGAAGCAAGCAATGCTGTATTTTGCCAAACTTCTGACTTTTCCACATGATTAAAAAACAAGCGGTTATACTGAATGGAGAGAAATAAGCAGGTCAGCTCTATAGGTTGCCTGCTTTGAGAAACACTATGTCTGCACCACTGTACCATTTACACATATTTGAATTATGACACTTCAGTGTCCTCTTAATTTTAAGAGTCACACAAGGCCAACACAGGAGCCATTTTATGTGGCTACACAGATGTCAGCTTTGAGAAATAGCAGCTCGCAGCTGCAAGGTACGGTGCTTTAACAAGGAATTGCAGAAAACAGTTGTGTGGGGCTGTCCTGTAATAAAACCCAACGAACCAAAAAACCCCAATGCTCAGGATTAAGAAATGTGTTGGGCTACACATTGTGGGCAAGTGAGACTAAGTATGGCAAGCCTGGAAGAACTAGCATAGTTCCATGACAAAATGGATCCACCCCCTGTATGTAGATGCCCAAGTTGTACTTAGCAACTTTCCACAAAATTCCTGCTGCATCAGGATACGGGAAAGTCCTGCCTGTGCTGTGAGACGACATCAGAAATGCCACGTATAACTGACAGCCCTTCGTGAACAGGGTCTTCTCTTCACCAGACACCAGGTGTGAACTGGTGATGGTGGAGGATCTACTTGCCTTCTCACTCTCCACAGAAACCAGTATCTCCATCAGCATCCAGACAGACAAGCCTCATGTTGCAGCCTCACCACTGCCCCTAAGCACCTCTTCCCAGGTCAGAGCTGACCCATGGGAGCAGGATTTAGAGGGCTCCTGTGATTTGGGGAGTGGGGGTTGCCTGGCAATGTAGCCACCACTAATGTCCTCCAAATCCTCGCGTAACCTGCGTATATGCAGCACTGCTGCTTTATACCCCGGCAGCATTAGCACTTACACCCTCTTTCTAAAACAACGTTGCACAAAAACACCGTGAGAGGAGGCTACTGCATTAATCCATGGGAAATTAAGAGGTTTAGTTAGGAATATATAATTAAAGCAACTGAACAGACCTCCGGTGCTCTTGCTAATTGCTTTTATTTTCCTGTGTGCCCAAATAAGCATGCCAGACAAGGCACGGGTATAATTGCTTTGGCAGGGAGAGAATGGGAGGAGGAGGAGAGAAAGGTCAAGTTACAAATTCATACAGTTCCTCAACCCATCTTAAACCTTTGCTTTCCACATTTTTGGGGTGACAAGTCTAAGGCAATGAAAGACTGAGTCTGCTGGTTACTGTGGATCACAGGTTAATGCCAAAGATGACAACCAATTCTCAACAGTCCAAAAAATGTGGATTAAAAAAATAAAAAAAAAATAGGCTTCATGCTATAAATTACTGGCCCTGTAAATAAAGAATTTTTCTGAAAGGTAAATATGGAAGATTCTTCTCCAGAAATATTCTTAGCTATTTATCAGGCATGAAGGGAATGGAATGAAATGAAATGTGCAAATGTGGAAAGAGTGACACTTTGCTCAAGCTTTGGGTAATCAAGACAACAGAAAGAATGCAAAACATAGATTGAACAGTGTAAATGAGTACGGAAGTCCAGGAGCAAAAACTTTACACTTTTCACAGCCTGCTCCTGCAGCTCTATAAAGGCCAGGACTCTCGCTGAAAGCTGGAATGGGAATAAACAGCCTCCTGGTCAAGCTTCCAGTGAAAGGAGCCAGCAGCAGCGAACTTGGCAAGCCTGTGCCCACCAGCAATTCCCACACACAAGGGAGAGAAGCTCCCAGCTTCTCCTCTGTTTTGGAGCAGAGCCTCTCCCTCCTTGGGCTCTCCCATCCCCTAAGCTGCTTCCCCAGAAACAGTCCACACTCAAGCCCCTCCACATCGGCTTCTTCAGCCTATAACCTTCCATCCCACCCTCGTCCCCTTACAAGACCACCAGACCAAGAAAACACATTGTACATCACTGAGAGCAAGGAGCTCAAAAATTAAGTACTTCCATCTTAGCTCTTGGTGGATAACAAGATTATAATGAAGTCAATTATTCTCTTTGACAAACACTTGGGTACAACGTCTGGTATTTCTTAATGCAGAAAAATAATGAGAAAGTTTTCCTTTATGATGATTAAGCTCATAAGCTGTAATGTACTTACAATAAATGAATATTATTAAAGTGAATAAATGCAAGCCTTTGTTATAGATACGTTGTGACTTCAGTCACAAAATATGTATTGTGCATTAATATAATCACAGAATCACAGACTGGCTGAGGCTGGTGGGCACCTCTGGAGATAGCCTAGTCCAATCCCCCTGCTCAAGCAGGGCCACCTACAAGCAGGTTGCTCAGAATTGTGCCCACTTGGGTTTTGAATATCTCCAAGGATGGAGACTCCACAGCCTGTCTGGGCAACCCGTGCCAGCATTTGACCACTCTCATAGTAAAAATGTTTTTTTCTCATGTTTAAATGGAATTTCCTGTATTTGACTTTGAGCACATGCTCTTGTCCTGCCACTGAGCACAGTCTGGTTCTGCCTTTACTCCTCCCATCAAGTATTTGTACATCAATGAGATCCTCCTGAGCCTTCTCTTCTCCAGGCTAAACAGTCCCAGCTCCCTCAATCTTTCTTCACAGGAGAGACGCTCCAGTCCTTTCATCATTCTCCAGTCCTTTCATCATTCTTATAGTCCTCCCCAGTATGTCCATGTCCGTCTTGTACTGGAGAGCTCAGAACTGGACCCAGCACTGCAGGAGTGCCTCACCAGTGCTGAGTAGAGGGGAAGGATCATGTTCCTTGATCTGCTGGCAACACTGCTTAATGTGGTCTAAGATGCCCCTGGCCTTCTTTGCTGCCAGGGTATATTATTGATTCTTGTTCACCTTGTTGTCCATCAGGATCCTCAGGTAATAATAAACCCTGTATTGTAGCAATCAAGCTACCAAAACCATGTGCTACTACATGGGCAAATTACATGGGAAATGAGCAACTAACAACTTAATACAAAGATGTGACCCCAACTTCCTTTTCATGCAGGTGCTAATAAGACCCCAGTGAGATATTTAGTGAGATACAGGGAAGTGGAATCAGGAATATTTCAAATGTGCTGAGCTGGATATTGCTTCCCAGACTGGAAGCTGTGACAGAGGAAAATGTATCAGGATCCAGAACTGCCACCTCCAAGAGGCAAATTTTGCTTCTTTGCAAGAGCACAGGCTTGGCTGCCCCACGCCAGGAGGCACCATCTCTCAGAAATGCGCCCTTCAAGCTATTGTGGTTCTTGGTTTGGCAGTCCTGCACTGTTCCCAAAACATGACCATTTGCAACTGTCTGTGGGGCATTTTGGCACCCACCTTGGTGATGCAGCCTGAGCCTCTCTTCTGACGCACCCCCACCCTGAACAACACACCTTTCCTTGATGGGTAACCTCCACTCTACTGGACCGGCTGTCTTTTCTAGCTGAGGTGTCCGTGCTGGAGATCGGTCACCACTTGAGCTTCTTCCAGACTGAATCCAACCCTCTGACAAATTTCTCCCTGGAGGGGCAATGCCGCACTGGAACTGGTATCTCAGGAAGGCCAAGGAGCCTCCATTCTCAGAGGGTTTCAAGGCATTGGCCAGACAATGCCACAGCTGATGTGACCCAGTGCCAGCCATCACCTTGCTCAAATCAGGGCCCTCCCCAGTCCCAACCAGCAGGTGGGCTCCCTGTGCTCCTCTTCAGGTGCTAAGGGGTTAATTTTCATGTACCTGATTAAAGTATAGAGTGTTAGTCTGCTCTCATACTCTATTTTTACTTATGAGCAGATTACCTTCCTCTCGCTGATAGGGAACTAGGGTGAGGAGCTGAAGGGCAGAAAACAGCCCTCTCAGCTTCCTAGAAATGAAAGCTATTGCAGCCTCTAAAGTGTCGCATTTTGGAGTGGTTCTATTTTTGCATCCGATGCTGCAGTCTCATGCGGATGCAAAACGCTGAGCAAGGGCTGGGGGAGGAAGCTGTCTGTACACCCCTCCTCTTTGAAAGCAGTTATGAGAGATCACATTCAGTCTGAGTTTTACAGACAAGGGAAAACCCACAGATAGGAGGAGTCCCACAGCCAAACAGCTATAAAGGGACATATTTTCGGCCACTGTCATCTCCACCGCGCAGCAGCTAGAAAGTCAGGGCAGCCCAGTGCCCCCAAACTTTTTGCCCCTTTCTGTTCAGTCAAGGAGCAGCGCCGGACGAGCAAGTATCGCTGCTGTGGAGCTGGATTTCAAACGGAAGAGTTAGGACACATCTTTCTGCACAAACACATGTGCAAACACGCCACCACCACTTTCCTCGGAAAAGCTGTCAAGCAGCCAGCCAACAACGCAACTCTAGCACCAGCCTGGCGTTAAACTCTGCACAATTACTGTAATAACTCCAGTTGGGCACCGTCGCTGGAAGGAGGACAAAACAGATTAGTATCATGAAATCCCGGTAGGAATAATTGGACTTTAACTGGGGTTGAGGTTATCTGGTTCACATTCCTAATTAGCGTTTGCACTTTCCAATGGGTCTTAACAATGTACTGTTATAAATGTGTGGGCTGGCTCTAGACTTGCATGCTGTAACGTATTTTGGCATGTGGCTGTACCAACCTCTTCCTTTCCCCCCCCTTCTTTCTGGTGGAGAAGTATTAGCTAATTTTTTCATTTGCAATGTGGACGATGAAAAAGGTTCCAATTGGTTCCAGACCACTGACTTTATTTCATTTTACTGTTTCGATTTAAAGTGCATTTTGCAAGTTTTGGCCAATACTTGGATTCCTACACTGCATGGGCCACCTGGTGATCTCCTCTGTGCAAACACAAGGAAAACAACCATAAAGTTAAATGTATATGGCAACAAATAACCAGCATGCACAAGGGGAAGTTTCTCCCCCACCACGTTGCAGCTTCTGCAGTTATTCTTGCACCAGAAACAAGTGTAAATGATTAACTGATTGTCAGGAATACTTTGTACTTGCCGCAGTGAGCACTCTCTTCCCACAAATTCCCCCAGCTGAGTCCCCGAGTTTCTGAATTCCAGCCTCCTGACAACACACTTTCTCATTCTTTCCTCATGAATTACCCAGTTTACACAAAAATATGCCCAATGCCAGGAAAAAATAAATAAATTACTTGTGCTAATAGTCATTACTTGCAAGTTCAAGTGTATGCAAGCTTCCAAGATTCACTTTTGTACTGAGAACCCCATTTCTGGGGGAGGGATTTCCCCATCACAAATACATCATCATTTAATATGCATAGGCAAATATGTGCATAATTTAATGCACATAATATGTGCATAAAAAAACATATGCACATTTCTGAGGAAGTAAACACTCAGTGTGGTTCCAACCGCAGAGGAGGTGGCGACCACACATCACAGCGTTTCTCCATCTACTGAGAGTCAATCCAGAGGTCCTAAACTCACACAGTCATTCTGGTGAGGAGTGCTTTTTTTTGTCTCCAAATGAAATAAAAATCTACATACTATCACATTCCCCATACCTCTTCTGCAAGAGTTTAAGCTGGCCAAGATTCAAAGGGCTGAATAGTTCTAGAAGCTAATCATTGCACTTCAGGCCAGAAGATTTCCAACTAGGGAGAATGTGTTTTTTGAACTAATCTTGATTACAAGATGAAAAAAATAGCAGAAGATTTAATTTTTCTCCAGGAAGATAAATGGAAGAAGTCACTCCAAAGGAGGTTAACTTCATTTCACTTCTACACATTTGTATTTTGCACTTTCAGACAATTTGTTTTTGTGTTGTTTGCACTTCTCCACAGTATCTCTCTATGAGGAAAAGAAGACGAAGGAGAAAAGTGACAGAGGAGAAAAGAAACCACAAATTTCTTCGGATCTGTAGTTTCTCAGCTGAAGTCCCCAGCAGGAAGCTAATTGGGAAGCATCCAGGAAGAAGAATACGATGGAGAATATTTTCTGGAGCATACACTGGCAGAGAATCAGCAAGTTTTCCTCTGGTTTACTCAAGTACATCTCACAGACAACATGTATAACTTGCAGGATGAGAGCTTTTAAAAACATAACATGACTTAAATACTGGAATTCAGGCCCCCACATCCCCTGCTGTGCCTGCTGAAAATGGCACTGGCAGTTCCAGAAAAATCAACATTTAGTTTATCTGAAAGTTCAGAGCACTGAGAGTGATGTTCTAGGCATTACATAAAACATTTTCAAGAAAGTAACTTCTGTTACGGAACAAAAACTTTGGTGAAGTTACTGTACAACGTTGTATGCCAGAGACAGCGGAAGGATTTACAAAGTGACACAGCAAACAACAAGCACCCTACTCCCCTCTCCCACACAGGCAAACAGAAAAGCTTAAAGATAAAAGAACTAAACTCATCCAGCCTTTTTACTCCAACTATTTTATTTTATGTTTTTTAGGGAAAAATCTTGGTTTTGGCATATGCAGAAAATTATAAATCAACATTTATGAGGACACATGTATCCCTTGGATGGCCATAATACTCTCAAGCAGTTTGTAAGCAGTTCTCCAGCATGGGTAGGAGATACTGAACAAGGTTTTTCTGCCAGCCTTTCAGGTGGCAAAGAAAATAAAGGCAATGAAAGAAAAGTTTCAAAGTAAAATACATTCATTTTTTAGTTGTCGAAAGGAAATGCCATTTAATCTTTTACTTACTTGATCATAGCTACTAATGAAAGTTCACTGGTAAAGCGTATCTGGAAAAGTCCCTGGTCACAGTTCCAAATACAAAATACAGAATAAACAGTTTAACATCTAATGAGTAAATGAAGACAATGTGGTAGATATACACAACAGAATATTATTCAGCTGTAAAAAATAATGAAATCCTGTTATTTATGGCAAGATGGATGAGCCTAGAGGACACTA
>JAOXJM010000012.1:106215479-106225819 GCA_026413425.1 Tringa solitaria | reverse complement strand
AGCTAAGAGTTAGGCAATTTCAGAAACCTATAGTTCAATAATAGATGTGTTAAAAAGACTTTTTGTTTTCCCCAATACGCACATACTTCAAGAGGTGCTTTTTCTGAAACCTGCATGCCTATACAAGCTCTCCAAATGTTCTGTTTCTTCATTGACATTTTTATGTGTCAACTTGTATATACATCATACAGTAGGTGACCAATGTATTCTAATACTCTGAAATTAAAACTGCAATATTTTTTTGCCTATCTCTGCTTGTTAATTTAGAACCCTATCCCATACTGGTTTGCATCACACAAGAAAACTTAGAGTAGACTAGAAGATAATTTGATATACAGTCATGACTGATCTATTTCTCTCTTCCTCTCTCTCCCCCCACCCCCACCCCCCATCATGGCAGTACTAGAATTTATCAGCTTACTGATATTTATTGTAATATAGCACATTGAAATGTATTGCCATTTCTGAAAATAACCTTTTCTGACCCCTATCTTCAAAGTATTTTACACAGGCATTTAGATAAATACGAACACTGTCTATGCTATAGTTACATACCTACACCAAGTGTGAATGACATTGTATAACATGACACAGTTTTTATCAGGGTCAACCTTCTTTAATGCCGTTTGAGCTTGCAATCCTAAAAAGCCAGCACTAATCTAAAAAAAAACCCAAAAACAACCCAGGGGACTGCTAAATCCCCGTAAGAAGATTGGTGACCTAGTGCTGATGCTGGCACCAAACCAAATTAGGGTTTTTTTGCCTTCTACCTCAGCAGTAGAGAGATCACAGCAGCACTGACATCACACAAGCTCTAAGGACGCCACCGTGTGCGCTCCCCAGTTTGCATGTTTAGGAATAAAGTGGGCACTTTGTTCTCGGCAATGCAAAGCAGCAGCAGGAGGCACCTGAGGAATAATAAATACTCTGGAGCACGTCTTTACACGTGGAAGCGTAACAGCCACGGCTGCAACGTGCACAACAGCTACAGAAACACCTGTCAACAGTGATGATTATCAAATGCTTGGGCATCCCAAGTGCATCAACAGAATTCATACCATAAAAATTCCTACAAGCACTACTCTCTGATAAAGGTAAAAAACAGTGGATAAGTATTTCTCAAACAGCAGAGGATCTCAATCTGAGCACACTGATTAGTCTCACACATTTGCTAAATCCTGACACAAAATAATAAGCCATATTCCATGATTTTGGAGGCTTTTCAAGAGAGAAAGCATCCCCCTTCCTCAGTTTTCTTGAGAACACAGATTGTTTGGGCTTGGATGTTAACTAGACGTGCAGCTGATCCACTGGCTTAATGCCTCCTGACTGCCCGACTGCCTCCTGCAAGACACTCTGCGGTAACTCAAGCGGGTCTCTTGGGATTCAATACAGCAGTTGAAGCTTTCCAGTAGGGCTTATAAATATAAATATTTTCCTTATTCTGCCTATGCTTGGATGAGCTCGGCAAACACTCATCTCTCCTCTGTAACTGCTAACTATGCACAAGCCTAGCACTGACACAGCAAGGGGAACCAATGCTACCTGTACCATAAATAGTTACTGGCATATATCAGCAAAAATCAACCATAAATTTTTTGTTTATTTGCAGCTGAAAAAAGCTCTACTGACAACATAGTCCGATTTACAGAGTAATCTTGCCATATGAATTTAAAAGCCACAGAGCTCTCCCTGACCTACATTGCCAGGTTGGAGTGGAAAAAAAAAAACAACCCAAAACATCACACAGAAACCAGAGCAGAGAAAGATGCTCTTGAGACAGGAGAGGCAGCACAATGATCAGGCTTTTAGATCTGGGGTATCGTAGACAGTATCACACCATCAACTTCGGGATTGTCGAGAAAAACACCGTAGCCTATTCTCAAGCTACATCCAAGCTTTATCCACTTCAGATCAAAACCATTTCTGTCAGAGCAAGATAAACCATGAGAGACAGACCTCACTGCCTATCAAAGCTTTGTTTTACGAGCAGGTATTTCCTCACCACCCAGTCCCACCTCTGATATTTTGTTCATTGTATCAACAGACAGGGATAAGAGAACATAAAAGCAGCCCAGCAAACACTGCATGGGGCTCAGATGGAAAAAATCACCTATATAAAGTGCCATGATTTTATATGACAGCTGATATTTTTAGGAGACGATAATAAACTGAACAATTACTTAGAAAGCTAAGTCTGGAAACAGCAACTGTAAGCGCTAATATGGGGACAGAATCTATACAATGGGAACAACTAGCAGCAGAGTCAGAGATAAATTCAGGTGGCTGGAGCTGGTGACAGGCACTTGAGTAACCCAGAAACAGGGAAGAAAACACGACAAAATGCAGGGAAGGGTTGGCAGAAGCGTGACCGGGCAGCGACAAGAAAATCAGCAACTTCTCTGGGAGGCTGGGCACAGGGCAGATGGGAGAATGGACACATGGTCCTGAAGCAGCAGGAAGTTTTAAAATCTGACCACCCGTTTGGGGAAGCTAAAAGGGTAAGGAAAGCCCTTCATCCACTGTTTGCAATTGATATTCCAGCAGCACTTAAAAACGTATTGGGGTTGGGTGCTGGCTGCACCAGGCACCCCAGTAAGATGCAGCAGATGCTCTGGGGTGAGGACCACCCTGGGCAATGCACCTGCAGAAGACAAACCCTGGTGAGGCCATCAGCAAGGATGGTGACAAGGACAGGACCCCTGGAGCCTGGCAACAGGTGGGTAAAAGATCATCCTCTTGTGGGCTCCTGTGAACAGGTTAACCAGCAAGGAGCCTTCCAGAACCTGTGTTTGAGTGTGCATGACCATAAAGTTTTTAAAAACTTCACCAGATGGGGAACAAGCTTCTGTTGCCTGGCTCATGTCCAACTGGTGCACCAAGGGGAGAGAACCGGAGGCAACATTTCACTAGGAAGCTTTCAGCTAATCATTTATTCCCTAGAAAATGCAGTTTCAGGGCAGCTGAAAATATTTGTCAATGTAGGTCGACCTTTCTCAATAGCTTTCACCATTACGAAAAAAGGCTGGCGCCTCTGAAGCATCAAAATGAAGATTTTTGTCTGCTAAACCCATCATTTCACTGCCCAAAACATTTTCAGGAACTATTAGTGAAAATTAATAGATGACTAGATGTGGAAAATAAATGTAGAGAAGAGACATAAATTTTTGTTGTTGTTGTTATTTTAAACTTTTGGCCTTTATTTTGTGACCATGTCCTCTATTGTGCCAAAAAGTGGAATATAAAGCCCAACCTGCTGTTTACTTGGTGCAACATCTGAAGGAGTGACTTGGATTTAATTCCTGGTTTTCCTTCAGTCTCTGTAAAATACCTGCATATTAACTGGAGGAAATACAAGAGACCCCAGCTGTCTAATTGCTTAGGTGTGTTTTCCTTACAAGATTATAAAAGACCTTCTCCCTTAATACCACACAGCCCAGATGTTCCCAGCTGTGAGGAGTTGCAGGGGAGCAGGGGGAGCTGAGCCTTTCCTGGTGAGGAGGAAATGCTCCAGCCCCCACTCCCCCCACCCCCCAGCATCCTCCTTTTGCCTTGAGGCACTTCCGAAACAATTGGCTCAACCTGATGTGACTTTTTTTTTTCATTTAGATTTCTTGAGCTTCAGTGAAAAACCTTTAAAACATTAATAAAACACACTAAAAAGGTAGTCTCTAACATGTTTATTTTTGGTTCAATTACCAAATTGAAGCAAAAAGTCTTTTTCTGCTCATCTTCTCAACTGCGTATTATGATCTGACAACTCCCGTATTGATTTCCAGAACATTATGGTTCCTGAATTGACAAGTATTTTAACTCGTAAAAAGCTGCACACAGTATTTGGAAAAAGCAAGCCAGAAGAGTTATGTATTAACTCTATTCAGCTGGAACACATTCAGACAATACCGAGACTCCTACTGACATGTGTCAGGTAACATAGATCTTCACTGAATCCCCTGGCTAATCTAAGTCAGCCCTAATTAGCGGGTCTGGGGACAGAAAACATTCTGTGTAGCGACGACGATGTGTCTCAACCCAGTCACATTTACTGAAACCCGTCCTGGGGAAGGAACGAAACCTAAAACAAAGCTCTTCATATTAAATTAACTGAAATGTAAGCAACGAGTAGGTCAAAAGGAAAAGACTTATTAAAAAAATTCCCTCTTGTATTTGGTAATCAGTTTCACATGTAAAGCCATTTGCAAGAGACTGTGTGGAATTCATTAAACAATTAAAATGTGCAGGGGGTAACTGAAACTGTATCCTTCAGAAAGCAGAGTGCATCTTATTACAGAGGTTTCCTTCCTGACCTTAAAGCCTACCTCAAAACCGATGAGAAATTCAGTGTTATTAAATTTCCTGTGCAAAAGCAGCATGCAGATCCGTGCTGAGACAGCTCCTGGAGAAGGACACTGCACGGAGAGGGGGACAACGGGGCCACGCGTTCCCCCACTGCCATACAAAGACACAGAAGGGTTTTTCCTCCAGAAGTAGGTCTGGCAAGCCAGGTTTGGGAAACCAGAGGAAGAAACACATGCAGCATTGAAGTCAGCCACTGCTCTCATTCATTTCTGGCAGCGGTGGCAGAGCAGAAATAAGTCTGCTTGTTCTCTCTTCTTCAAGCCTGTCCTACGACCATCTTTAACGACTTATTTTTTAAGAAAGCATCCATTTACTCTCACTTTCTAACAGGAAAAAGAAAAATTCATGTGAAAACCAGTACCCCATCCTATTTGAGAATCCATTTATTTCATGTCCATTTTGTCTCCGAAAATGAGTTTCAGCACATACTTCTTCAGGGCAGAAAGGGACCTGTTCACTCCAGTCTGCCTCTGTCTGTGTTATAAACCCTGGTTTCAAATGTATGGAAATAAAACTTCCCACCATTTCAACTCAAGTCTGCTACCTGAGGATGCAGGGAAACCCATTAAGAAAATGGGGTCTCCATCAGGGAGGAAGTCACCAGGGGTTCATCACAAAGGCGTAACAGCAGCTACAGGACATCCAACTACTGCCCAGGGTCCCAGTGGCAGCATGACTGAGAAAACTGGATGCAAAAAATCACAAAACTAAACACAGTGTATTTTTACCAGTCCCCTCCTACCTTAGCTGACCCCCACCCACCAAGAAGAGGGGATACCAGTAATGCTTTCTGAGATGTCAGCTTTCCATGTGCTCTGCAGCCTGAGTCCTCCAGCAACTCACTCCGTTTGATGTAGGGCTGCAGAGATGCCACAGACAGGCTGCCATGGAAACATTTGTTTTCATTTACTGGTGTCCTACACGATAAGGAAGTCTGAGTGGTAGAGGAACGAAGAAAGAGTATAAATTACCAATGGGCTCAGACAGCTGAGCCTTTGAAAACAAAATCTAATTATTTTACCACTTATTTAGACAGATTATATTATAGCTTTCTGATCTCACTTTGTGATTAATAACGTATATGTTTAGAGCAGAAACTATGAAGGCAAATTCCAACCTGTTTTAGGAAGACACTTCAAATTAGGCTACACGTTAGGGAGAGGATGACAGCTGGGTCCACTTGCATCTTTTAATTAAAATGCAGTAGTCCAGATAACAGAAAATTGAGATGGGGCAGAGAGGTAAGAAGAGGGAAATAAAGCCTAGATACAGTGTACTTGTACATCACTTGAAACCCTCTACTAATACTGTGAAGAACCCAGGAGTAAGTTATTTCTGCTTGTTTTCTTCTATATTCAGAAAAAAACTGAAGTTTTATTTTCTTTTTTAATGTTATCTGAAATGAATTTGCACTTTTGGATCTTGCTTTATCTTTGGTTCTTCAAACCAACAAATGCAAACTATAGGTCTAGCTTGCTTAACAGAATTCTTCAGCACCCTCTTTGCAGTGAAGTTTTTGGCCCCAGCTGTGGACTTGGCAGCTTTTGACAAAGAGCATTTCTGATCCTGATGCTGCCTGGGAGAGTGCAATGAAGAGCCCAAGGAGAACTGCTTCCAGCAGGGTTGGACATCTAGGTGGAAATCACTGCTCTACATCCCTCTGAATAGACTACATCAACTCCTGCAACTGGGAGTCCTTTACAAACCTCCAGCTTCTTCATGACATGGGAGAACCACTTGGTGACCCTGAGGCTGTTTTTCATTGATAGAGTATCAAAGACAATATCAGCATACAGCAAATACTTCTGCTCCAAAAGCCAACAGCTGTCCCTGGACAGGCAAGGCACCATTAGGTGGCCATCCCACCTCTGAAAGGAAAGACCCCTCTAAAATAAGCCCACCGCTACCATCTGTAGGCTCCCAGACAAAAGCCGCAGTGAGGGTACAGATGGTAAAGCTTCTGGTTTATGCTTTTGGAGGAAGATGAATGAACAGGTTGGGTTACCTACTTAACCTGATTTTGGCTTGTAATGTCTTAATGCATGAAAGACTTTCTGGGTCAGGACAGATACAGCACACAGGCAGTAACACCAAAGTGCCCCAGGAGAAAGCTTTTACCTAGGATTTGCTTAAGATCCTTTCACCAAAAGAATACCACATTAGATGAACCACTGTTAACCTCAGCTTTGAAGTTACCTCTGCCACATTTTCCCCTGTTGATATATCTCATACAATATGAAAAAGTCTTGGTGTCACAAATGCAAAGTACTGGATGTGAGAGAGACTGAAAAAAACAGCAGAAGACAGTAAAGATGCTCAGCATTAAATATGGAATAAGAAAGAGGGGCTTTTGAAACAAAGGACATCAAGGGGATAATGGATTAACCAAACCTGCCTCAGAAGCATCTCTGTCTTTGAGTATGTGCAATTTCGGCTGTCAGGTCATTAACGGGATGAACACATAATTGATAAGCTGTAGGTTGCGTTCTACTTGAGAGCAATAAGCTCCTTTAAATGATATTAATATTTAACTTATATAAACGCATTTGTCATTTGCAAAGCACTCTATAGAGTAACTGATGGATTCTATAATGATCCCCAACTCCCATAACTAGGGAATGCAATTCTGGAGGCATAAATATCTGGCAAGATTCACTGACAGAGCTATTATTCTAGCTCAAAATTAAGTTTTTAAATTTCTGGTCCTTCTAGATTACACTGCTTTGTCACCTTCATAGGTAGAAGCATGACACAGAGAGAGAGCTGGAAGACAGGAGCTGACAACATGGGATGACATTTCTGACTCACATCCACCAATTGTCACATCCCAACCCTGGGCTACCACCCACATCGAAAGATGCAGTTAAATGGGTGAAACACAAGGAATGGAAACATTAAATATTTGATTGCCATGTGTTGTCTGCCCCTCTCCTCTTTCTTTTAAGGAATTAATCTTGGGGAATTTACTGACCTCCATAATTTGTTAAGTCTTTCAGTATACTTCCCAGTTTAAAGGGGTACAGTAAATTGACTTGTAGGTGATGCATATATGACAGTATTTTCCTCAGATGTGACAGATTATTTCTCATGCTGCAGCACCAAGTTTCTGTGAAAGAGCCACAAAACTTTTGTTATTACACAAAATTACTGTAGGAGAACTTTGCCTTCAGCCTCCTATATGGTTTCCTGAAGTGTCTCTTGAGACAGACCCTCAGTCTCCCTGCCCTACTAACTCCTTTGTATATACTTTTCCTCCCTGGGAGATATAGCGCAGTGAAAGTCACACAATGTCTCTTGGCCGGGCACAGCATTCTTTCGCTTTAGCTGAACTTTATGCACATGGAAAGCGGAACCCCCTGGGGATCTATCAAGTGTTCCCACGGGTCAGAGTGGGCTATGCCAGAGAGGTACCCGCAGTTGCATCCTCAATACACACTGTAGGCTGACAATGCCACCCAGGAAGGATACAAAGTCTGGACCGTCCATTTAAGGTATGCAAACACATGCATCACTCCACTTGCACTTCTACCCTGAAATACTTGTGCATTCTAAACCGCTCCCTGAAATATTTGTGCCTCCAAACCAACTTCTGTTTCAATGCACCCAAAAGTCTGCTCATCATCATATCTTTGTCATTTGAGGATTCATCCTTTTTGGAGCTCTGTTCTCATCAATATTACATTCTGCCTAGGAAGTCTAACCATCTTAGAAACAGATAAAGTGATTATTGATGACAGTCAATACAACTTCAAAATATTTCAGCAGTGTAAGTAGAAAAAAATGCATACAAAATTTATATTGGACATTATTCAAGAGCTATTCAGAACTTGCAAAGCAGAGAAATCTGACAAGCAATAAAATATGATGGCTTCTATATGGTAGCATTTTGACTTTTCAACTCAAATAGAGTCCAAGTTTAGTGGAAAAGTGAAACTTCCTAAAAGAAAGTATTATTCACAGCATTTTTTTTTTGCGTAAAGTGCAAGTCCAACATAACAAATCTTCACTTCTGCTCCATTTTATATTCTTACAAAGCTCAGCCTACTAGACAAGATTTCAATAGAAATCCTATTTGGCAAAATTTGCTTGATTGTATTCCAAAAAGTGACTCACGTTTTATAATCAAGTGGCAAAAGCTGAGACAAGTTTGACTCGTTCCATCAAAGCCAGTATAGTGATTCTTCCAGCTTAATGGTTCGCACGCTACTCTTGACAGACAAAACTGTGACCACAGGTCAAGAACTGACAATTTAATAGTCACAAAATATGTCACCAGACAGCTATTGCTAGTCTGAAGGAAATAACACAGGACTTGGCCAGTGAAACTAAAAGATACTTGACAGCATGACTGCTAAGTTGCTGTAAGAGCAATAAAATCACTGCTTCCATGTTAGTTTATAAAAATTTGGCCCAAACTATAAAGACAAGGTCAAATTTTTGAGCAACCTGGTCTAGTGGGATGTTTTGCAGTGCCCATGGCAGGGGGTTGGAACTAGATGGTCTTTCAGGTCCCCTCCAACCCAAACCATTCTATGAGCCTATGATATAAAGTTCTTCCTCACCTACACCCTCAAAAGTGCTTAAAACAAGAGCGGCCAAAGGATGCAAGGGCTAAGTGCAATCTGGTTCTAAAGACATCAGGATTTGGCTCCCAGTCAGATACTCTTTTACTTCACCCTCTCTTCTTCTTCGTCTTCCTGTGGGTTTCCCTTTTAAGCTGCAGACTATCCCATCTCTACCTTTAAACTCCTCTGTTCTCCCCTGGTGGCTTTTCTTCTCTGCCATATGCTGTGGTTGTCTTGAAGGAGGGTCAGCTTTGCTGAGCCCTCCAACGCACATCCTTCCCCTTCCAGCCACGGCTTGTGGCCTCCTGACCTACAGCAGGCTCAGCACAGGCTGGTCCACTGCCCAAAGACCACCTTGGTGACATGGCTGGAAAGGATGAATGGAGAAATGGGTCCACTCTGAGCTGCTGAATTTGCCCTTGCATACTATAAGATGCTGAATTCACTCATGCTCTGCTTCTCCATGGCCTTCTGGAGTTGAAGGCAAGGCATGCTCTTAGCATGGGTCTGCCTGCAGGCACAGACCAGTTCCTAAGTAACAGTGCAGCAAAGACCATCCCTCCCAAAAGTAGGCTCCTGGCAAAATCCCAGCAGAAGGCAAGTTTCCCTACAGAAAACCACCAGCAATTTCCTGCCAGTAACATTCAGACATAGTTACAATTCACAGGCATTGTGGAGAAGCACATAAATCTCACCACTCTTACTGCTATTTGCTCCTGACACTTCTCCTGCCTCCCCTGGGTGTCTCTTATGTCCTCACTAATCTCATGATGGTCAGAATTACTATTTAGAAAGTGACTAAACGTGAGATTCGACTCAGCAGAGTACCAAGGAAAAGAGAAGCCCTATGGGATCAAGTTCTTTGTTTATAGGCTTTGCTGCCCATAATTCATTTTCTGCATTCTGTTGTGGCATGTGCCCATATGATATTAATCCAAAGCCTCTGGTTGTTCCAGGGACTGCTCATGATCTCTCATCCAGCTCAAATTTGTGCAAAGTCTTCAACCTCCAGAGAAAACAACGGAAGCACGTCTATGCTTGGCATCAGTGAAATACCAGGCCACTCATTCTTTTGCTTAAATTAGGAATTTAATTTCAAATATTTTCCTCTAGACAGGATAAAAAAAAAGGAAGACAAACTGTAATTTACCTCTACTTCACAGGCATATTCCGATCCATCAAGGAGTGTCACTTTGCACTGCATATTTTTCGGTTTCTTGACGATCTTTAGAGGAGACTTGGAAAGCTTGCTAGACGATGATTTTTGAGAGAGCTTGTCGTCCTCTAGCTGCTGGTATTCCAGCTGTTTTGCACTCGCAGCAGCAAACTCCTGTTCTTTGTCTGTGGCCTATAAAGAGAATGAAAGATACACTTCCAAGTGAGATAAATCGATCACGCAATGCAGTACACTCTACA
>JAOXJM010000012.1:106179392-106193948 GCA_026413425.1 Tringa solitaria | reverse complement strand
GAATCCCACAGAGCCTGGCTGGCTATAAAGTAAATATTTTCATGAATTCAGACACCAGAGTCTTCTAAAGTGCAGTTTTCCCCAACACTAGAAGAAAAGTTAGTCCTGTGTCACTCAACCCAGGACAACAGATTGCAAGGATAGCTTTATGTGTGAAAACAATACTCCTCTTTATACCCCCTGGTAGTAAAGAGTTCAATATTTTCACCATATTATGACACTTACCAACTTAGTTTTAGCTTTTGATCCGTTCATAATCCCACACTGTTTTCTCCAAACTCCTGCCTAGAGATCTCCCAAGTGGAAGAAAACTATCTTAACGACATTATAGTTAATAAAAAGTAAGGAAAAACCCCATCTGCTAGGTAGATACTATTTGATTTTTTTTCATTTTATATTTAAACAGTTCCGTCTTTTGTGCTGAATAAAGTATTTATTAACGTACGAGATCCAGTTTCAGTAGCAGAGTGCACTTGATTTATACTAGAACAACTGTGGCTCTCTGTATGCGAAGTGCATTCAAGCCACAATACTCTCTTATTTATTAAATTATTAGGAAGTACCAACTGGAAACATTTCCAATTTCACTTGTAGCTTCTATCCACTGCTGAAATACCCACTCCAGAGACAGTCACCGCAGTCCCTGGCAGGGGTTAGGGACATTAGCAATTTGGCTGGGCTGACCTCCCAGCAGGTTTTCTGTAGCAGTTTCAGAGGAGCTGAGAACATCTTCCAAAAAACACAGGAACTTGACATTCTTGTTTGCTTTCAAGAGCCTCGAGGCCATTAAGATGACCCGAGTGGCAGTGCTGGCAGTGTCGTAACTTATTAATAAATTGGGAGCAAGCTCACATCTGCTGGGAAAGGAAAAGTCTAGTCTAGCCCATTTTATGGTCTCTAGCCGAGTCAAGCACATTAAAATATGTATTACTTCTGTCTACCTGTCACTTCTTGTAATATGCTTAGGTGAACCCATGGCTGCAAGCCAGAACCCAAACTGTTTCAACACAAGCGGTGCTATTGGGGAAAAGTTATTTGCGACAGAAGTGTCAGGTCCCTTTCGGTCTGCTGGCAAATGTTTGCCTCAGCCCTTATTGAACCAAAAGTTAAATGGTGAGGAAAGACTGCAATTTCAGGTTAATCTGGGGACCTTAATACACTCAGGAAATTAACTAGATGCCCATGAAAAATGGAAAATCAAAAGACTGAATGAGGCTGATTCCTTTAACCTGTATGTGAAGAACAGTTTTGATACTGGTTTCCTAAGGGGGAACAAAACCCCCATCTACATCACACCACTAAGGAGAACATCTACTCTTCCTACCTCTGGTACCAACAGTGAATGTTCCATGAGGACACAACGCCAAGGAAGGGGCTGACAGGCCAGTATAGGATACCATTTCATTCAAACCCATCGCTAGACAATGGCTGGCATTCAGACGACTGAAAACTTGCAGAGAAGCTAGTTCAAGCTGGCTTAAGTAGATGCAAGTGTGGACTTGGATATTTAGGAGTTCTTAAGAAGAAAAGCATCTTGCAATATTTCAGGGTGGGGCTCTAAGATTTTTATTTTTTTTGTCTAATCCATTAGTACTAAATAAAACGAGAAACATGACAAGGTCCTTTGTGCCCAGAACTGCATCTAAGCCTGAGAATTACAGCTGTAATTAATGGGTTTTCCAAGCTCGGAGGAAAAAGAATCAACTGGGGGAAAAAAACCTAAACAACCCCAAAAACCCCAACAGCCTGCAGAAAGAGCAAGTTAAGATTTCTTCTCTTGCTCACACATACACATGCACACTCAAGCATATGACAAAGGGCACAACTCCCAAACCACACATACTGGAGGCTCTTCCCTGTTCCACCCCATTTTTAATCTTTTACAGTCTCATAAAAGCATGCTGCCTTCGGGAAGATGAGAGTTCTTTTTATTTCTTATTATTTCATCTGCAGTTCAGCAAGTAGCTTGACCTATGCTGACATAACCTTAAGTAAAATAGGTTCAAGTATGCAGTTTCACGATGCCCAAAGTCAGCCGTATTTTATTTGGTTTTTTCTTTTTTTTTCTCCTCCTTCCCCCTTTCCCCCCAGCTCACACTTCAGAGGAGAGGAAACTCCCGCTGTGAATTCCGGTCCAGTGTTTTAAATACCGCAGGAAGAGTTTTCTTTCCATTGCCAGAGAGCTTCCCAAGGACTGTTAGCCCTCCAAGAAATAGAGGTGGAAATACCTTTGTCCCTCCCCAGCAAGTGGGAAGCAACTGAGCTAAAGATGGAGCCAGTAGCCTGAATCATTTAGGTTGGAAGAGACCCTTGGGATCATCGAGTCCAACCATCTACCCTACTCTAAAAGTTCTCCCCTACACCATATCCCCCAACACCGCATCTAAACGGCCTCTTCCTCATTTTATGGGGAAGACCATTCCTGTTTATTCCTTTAATGCTCAGGCCACAGCTCTCTGTAAAGGTACAGTAAATCTATTACTGCAGCTGAATAAAAGGCAATCTTAAACTCACATCCAGAGATAAACGCAAACTTCGCCATATATACTATCACCCTTCATAAGAGTAGAAACTCCACCAAGTCACTACTGCACGTCAGTTTTAAACACTCTTCAAAGCATTTTTCGTTTGGTTTCTGCAGGGTGTGTTTTTTGGTTACTTCTGGGTGTTTGGCATTTTTTATTTTGTTTTGGGTGTGGTTTTTGGTTTGTTTTGGTTGTTTGTTTGTTTGTTTTCCCAAAGAAGGCTTGTTATCATTCTTTGTCCTCTCAGAGGATGACCTCTGGTTACCATAGTGTATTAGAGAGCAGTTTCCTTAAGTCATGTATGCACCCAGCAAGCTTAAGTCTGGCACATATCCCTTCCAACTCCTCCTCATTCGAACAAAATTTATATAGTGAAAAACCTGTGCCACAGAAAAAGAAAAATAAAAGAGCTATTTTCAGACCACAGTGCTTGTACTTGAATCAAATAACCTAAACTCAATCCTAAGAAAAGTGACAGAAAGGGAAAACTTGATCAGCCTAACACTGTACGGGCTATAACTATCCTAGCAATTGCACCATTACTAATCTCAGCAGCAGTGCATGATCTGTACGACAGGACTTATAGGTCCCCTAAGCAGATACAGAATTATTTCCCAACCTATACACTTTTAAAGGCAAAAGGATTTGGAATTTGCCCTCAAAATTACCAGTGTGGCTTTGCAACGTAAGCTACAGTTTGCTCACAATCCCCACACCCAGTGGCATGGGGTTTTCTAACTGGTTTGATTTGCAGGTCTCGGCAGGCACGGGCAGCCTCAGGACCGGAGTAAAGCCAGTGCAAAGCACGTGGGTATCAGGTCCTCAGCCCCGAACATTTCACTGCACGGGTCTCCCTCTCCCAGGCCAATGCCCCTGCCTTATGCAGACACAGGCACATGCTTTTCCCCCAGTTTATATTTATCCCTGGCCCAGGTGCCATTTTCCAACAGCGAACACAAGCTCGCCCAGTCTGAGGGCTCTGAAACAAAACGCAGGAATTTCCCCCCCCCCCGCCTCTACACACACCTCTGTGTGTGTGCAAGCCCTTAAAATGGTTTCATACAAGCCAGGTTCATGTGTCAAGGAACAGGTGACCTGGAGTTTTTGAATGTTCAAAGCTACATACGTTTGTTCCTACTCTATATGTACTTTGCCTCCCTGAAGCCCACAGCAAACAGCTGTCATTACCATTCACCCCTTCTGCTAACACTTTCCTTAATCCCTAACTGACTTTCCAGCCTATAATTAAACTTTCCAGCTGCTGCACTCGGAGATGGCACCAATATCCATCATTTGTTTTTAAGCAGTCCCTAAAAAGCTCTTTTTCCAATTTTCAAGACTATGGGCTAGGACCAAAGCCTCTTACACTTACAGGTTTTAGGCTAAAAACCTTCCATTCACTTACAAATTGTCCCATCTTTTACTAAGGAAATTAAATGGCCAAATAGTATTATCTTAATAATTAAACTAATGCATTTTTATAGTGCCAATAGGCAGAGTGCAAAGAGCTTGAAAGCTGATGGATAAACGCTGCAAGTTCTTCCACATTTTGCATGGAAAATATACTGGAAAGAGCTGTATAATCACCACCATCACTTACGAAGCTGTTCAATCCAAGCCCAAAGTTTAAACAGCAGCCCTGCGATGAAAGAATTAAGATTTGGAAAGACCTTCTGAATAAATGGAATGAGAGACCAAACATCTTTCTTTAGATTGCAACAGTAAATTGGGGTTAGCACTTCAATCTTGAAAATCTGTTTTTCGCATTCATGGCAATGATTACTTGAACAGTAGCAATGGTTGGCAACATTTTTGCCTGATGCTATTGTTATAGTGTTCAAGGGGACTTGATGTTTTATGAGAAAATTACTGGCTTCTCTGTTGAAAAAGGAAGGGAGAAGATATCTGAAGGAAACAGTGTATTTTTTGGGTAACACAACATGACACGACATGGGGGCACAGCTGAACAGAGCAAACAGAGCAGGTCGGGGCAGCATAACACCCAGTGCACACATACCGTGGGCATCAGGAGATCAATGACCACAAGCCCTGCAGATCCAGGGCAGGAAAACACCACCAGCCAGCCACAAACTCATGTTACTTCTTTTGCAAGCCCTGAACGTCTGGGACATCTGCTCAGCCTCTGAATCCACAAAACTCCCCCACCCCAAACCTGAAAGCTGGATAACCACACACAGCATCCTCAATCCCAGAGCTCTGCAACTCCACGGCACTGCAAACCAGGAGCAAACATCTCCAAACCAGGAGCAAACACTTCCACCCCCACTGGCCACCCCACCAGTCCACAGCAATCACCTCACCTGTCGACGAAGATGTAGGGATGTTTGGGGTTAGCCACCCCCACAGTCTCCTCTTAACATGTTTAGGAGTCCCAGTGTGCTTTGGATTCACCTTTTGCCTCGCGTGGCAAGGGGTAAATTGTGTGCTTAGATCCATTCGGATTTCAGAAACTGATGGCTGCTTTCAGAGGGGATGAAGGCTGCAGCCTTGCTGAACGTTATCTCCTATTTATACAAAGTGGGGGCACCTTCAGGAAAGGAAGCTGTTCGTTTCCAATTTTAGCCCCCTGGTTGAGGTTAACAATTTTCACATTAAGGTTTTAACGTTGCAAAATATTTCAGTAACTGCACAGGATTTAGCAGCTACTGTAAGGCTATTTTGGTAGGCTACCAGAAGATTAATCATTCAGGGCTTGTCAAGTCTCAAAGCATCGCTGCTCAGCAAAGAGATCATACCAGACAGGTGCAAAAATTCAAAGCTTGGACAGCTATGACTTGTTCCTAGCGGCAAGGCAAGAAAGGTCAACATTTTAAGTAAAAATTAAAATACTTTCAGTTCTATCTATACTATAGGTGAAACTTTTCTCCCTCCTTACGTTAAACATGTAATTTTAGAGGTGAACTTTGAAGAGTGCATGCGACACATTTAAACTTCAAATACGTATGCTTTGAGAGGTTAGGAAAACGTGAAAACCGTGTTTCATTGAAAACTGTTTGTCATTTTTAATCACAGGATAACTCTACAAGAGGTGTGACTGGTGCAATTTAAATTTTCACCTGACAAATTGAATTATTAATCTTCGCAGCACCTACAACAAAGGATCAAGCGGAGCAGTCAGTCACCAGCCCCAGGAGCTACTTCAGAACATCCCTGAGATGGGGAAGCGGTGTCTTGCAGCACCCCAGGGTGAAGCAGCCAGGAGGGCTAGGAACC
Organism: Tringa solitaria; assembly: GCA_026413425.1. Lineage (NCBI taxonomy): Eukaryota > Metazoa > Chordata > Aves > Charadriiformes > Scolopacidae > Tringa > Tringa solitaria. Next base: position 106,188,189 of record JAOXJM010000012.1, on the reverse strand, counting down.
TCTGTCCTTCTCCTTGCTGCAATCCCCCAGCTTCAGTTTTCCAAAGCAAGGGAGGACCTTGAGCAGCCCCACTGATAGGAAACGTTGCAGTTTGCAAGAAAGGCAACAGAGAATCAAAGTTGAGGGCTTTATCTGCACCTGGAAAGAGCAGTTTGTTCTGTACTGGCAGTTCTTGCAGGGAGGACCAAGGAGCTTGAGGAACTTTATGCTCACACCTGAATGGAAGTCGTCCCTATTATCAGTCACTACTTCATTTCCCCATGAAAGGCATGGGGGATACTCTAAGTTCTCGCTAACTTTTCAAGGAGTTGCCTTTTTCTAACAGAGTACACTTGTCATGGTGCCTTGGCACACCAGTTCTGGAAGATACCATCTGGAAGATGCATTTTGCAGAGCTGTCATCTTAAGTGACATTAAATAATACTCTTAGGTAGTAATTTTGTTTCTCTCTAATATTACTGATCAATAATTTCCTTATTATGTGTGTTACCGGAGTTCAGACAGAAAAAAAAAGTTCTAAAAATTTCCACAGAGTAACTTAAAACGGGATTTCCATACACCACAATTTCAGAATACTAGGTTAGAGTAGGTTATATATAAGGTCTTAAAACGAAAGCTAAATGCCACCAGAAAGCAGGATTCCTTGCTTCAGAGTGTCAAGATGTTGGTCTTAAACGTGCCACTAGTCAAAGAGTGACTTCTGCTCCGCTCACTTCTCAAACTACTATGTTCTTAAGTAGGAAATAATCCCGTTCATCGTGTAAACACTTATTCAGACTCTTATTAATGTTTGTGCTATCCCTTCTGAATTTCTGGACAGTTTCTTTCAGGCTCAGCAGCCAACATTTAATTAAGAAACATTTAACCACTAGTATTTTTTAAACAATGGCATGTAAGGAGAAATAATTGCTTATCATGTCTACTTTACAAAATCAAAATACAGGCAGTGGAAACTAGATACAAAACACTCGCCTTTGGCTGAACTACTTTTGTTTAAAAAATGAACAGACAATGCAGTTCCTTGGCTCAGACCTTGACTTGTTTGCCAAGTCCCATCCTACAGAGATTTTTCTTCTTATAACAATATCCCATGAGCAGAGGACATGCAGTTCAGTGGGTTAGGAAAAACGATAGCCCTGGCGTGCCTTAAAAGAAGGTAGCAAAGAGCTTTTAGTAAACCATGTAGTGTAGTATGTGGTAAATATATCTATTTTATCCCTTTATAACTGTTTGGAAGCTTGAGAACAACAGATATCTTTTTAGTGAAATTTGTGTCTTTATAACAAGACAGCTTATTGCTGCATTATCTATTGCACACCACCATTCTTTTTACTAAAAAAAAAACCCCACAAACTAACAAAAAAAAAGGCATGGTAAGATTTCTTACAGAACTTTGGAAATATTAAACACTTGTATCGATTTCCACAAACTGTTTAGAAGAAGAAAGCATAACTACAGTCATTGTGTTCTTCGAAGCAACGTTACAGGATCAGAAGGTCACGGGGGCATCTTCTTTCACACTAGCTCCCTTGCTTTTAGATAGAAGAAACACCAGCAAGAGTTAGAAAGCAACACTTCAGATGATGGAAAATAAAGGACACAAGCAAATAGCAAAATAAAGCACAATAACCAAACTGCTGCTGGGGCAAGGTGATTCAGAACAACAAGGGATGGGGAAAACACAATGATCCCGTCTGCATGGCAGATAGGTAAAAATAAAATAGGAGCTGAAGAGGAAGAGAATCCAAAACCAGACAGAGATTTTACTTTATTACGGACACTTCTGTTACAGAAGCCACTGGCATCCTTCTGGCCAGTGTAATGCAGTAACTACAACAGCCTTGACTCAGTGGGTAACCCCAAACCCACACCATTTGCCCTGTACTGGCAAGAGACATGTCTTCCTACAGAACAGCAGTGGGAAGTTGGTAAAAACTCAAAAAGAAGTTCCTTCTTTTTATCCTTCAGCTCTGCATCCTTAATTCAATCACTGTCCCCTCAGGCTGAGCAAAGGACTGACTTTACTGCTCTGCATTACCACATTAGTAGAGAAGCTGCAAAGTACAACATTCATGGTTTATAGATGGTATGAGTGTAAGAAAAATAGTTTTGAGTTTGCAAAATGAAGAACAAGTCAAGAAATCTGACACACTACCAGAAAGTGAGGATAAGACACTTTCAAACTTTAAACATGAAATCCTGGATGGTTTGGTTTGGCTTTGCAAGAACTGTGGTCAGTGGGTACGGATAATAATCTTAACACCAACACTTTCAGGAGAAAGGCAGGTTTTTCAGGTAACTTTAGCCATAACAGAATTTTACCACCACAATAACTAATTGTGTGGCATACTTAGTTACCTGCAAACCAATTAGGCACATGGTTTATGCAGACAGAAAGACTAGTTGAATACATTTAAATATATTGATGAAGCAGGTGGGCACTGTCTTTTCTCCCTGACTTGGACAACTGCTGGGGGTAGAATCATTGTCTGCTGGCTCTTCTTTGCCAACCCACTACAAGTGGAAAGGGAATTCCCAGAATTGGAATAACTGAAGACAAGTCAATTATTGTCTAGTTTTTGAGGTTGCCACTGAATAGTGTAAGCATGAGAAATGGTTGGGGGTGGTGGTGGTGATCTTTTTACTTTTCCCAAGCTATCCTCTACAGCACATTAATGTATTTTTTATTGTCATTATATGTACATGCATAATTTACATACAGCTTTAGTAGCATTGAGGGCAGGACTGAACACACAACGTAAACCAGAGTCAACAGCAGATCTAAACTGGAGCAGAGCCTGTCTGCTACCTCTGTTTGCAGGAGCGGAGAATTACCCACACTTAGCTCACTACCCCTGCAAGTAAGTGATCAAACCCCGACAGCATGCTGGCACGGTGTTAAAGGACCCTCCTAATTGCCGTGCCTCAAATTCCAGCTCTACGCCTCCAACGAGAGAGCGTGCAAAACTCTTTAATAAATCATAGAAATCAGAGATGGAAATTAGGTCATCTTGCCTGCGCCTCCCATCCGCACCGTGAGTTTGCTACCCATACAGTTCTGCCGAGTGCTCTGTCTCGGCAGCTCCTAAACCAGTCAAATGCTGAGGTTTCTCCCAGTTACACAGCCCAGTGAACCTCACCATCTGTCCCACCTACCAGCCTCCTCCTCTCCACCCCAGTTTTGCCTCTGTCTCATTTTGTTCTATTCTTATTTATACCTCCCTCCAATTCCCCCAAAATCTGCTCTTGATGCTACCACAATCACCATCCGGCAAAAAATGTTGCTCAGGAAATGTTCTTCTGCCTCTCCTGTAATCCCACTGTAGTGTGCTGCTATTTTTAGGAGGAAAAGGAGGTGGTAAGGGAATGAAAGGCTGCCAGCTCCAGCTGTACGAGAATAATGCTCCAGTACGTGGAAACTACATTACAGTGTTTCCCTTTAAGTACATATAATTAACCAAAAGTTTCAGTCTTCTGGAATGATCCAAAAAAGGGAGACAGAAGAAATGGTAAGGACAAATTCCAAGGCAGAAAACCTGCCATCTCACTTCACCTTTCAACCCCTCAGCTGGGCCTCTCCTTCCAGGGTTGTTCTCCAGATTTTACACCTAGCAAGCCGTACGGTTAAACCAGCAACCTACTGCCGTAATAAAGCGATCAATTAAGAAACTTGCTTACAACCAGAGGCAGCTGTGCCTAGCGCCAGCCAGCCCTTCAAGCAGGAGCAAGAGCTGTGTCTTGCTGCTGCTTGGAGACAAGGCGATGTGTGGACCTCCGGCCAGGCAGCTGCCCATCACCATCCCCAACCTTGCCCATGCCAGACGCCCTGTGCAACATGCTCTGGGCAACCAGTGACTGCACCTCCAAGACCATCTGGCTAAACCAAAAAGACCTTACTTCCCTGAGAGCACACTCAGCTCACCCACCATCTTTACCTTTACCAAACCTCCTATTTACTGATACGTACGGTTAAGGACCGCTACAGGGAACAAACCAGAGGTACTAAGCTTCTTGCTGCCAATAATTCCAATAGGCAAGTGGCAATATTTCTCTTTGTATAGATGTATACGTCTGTATACTGACCCCAGTGGAGCCATGGTACTGGGGAGCAGAGGGGCTGAGCACTGCCTGCCCCAACCCTTGCTCTGCAACAGCAGTAACTTAATTGAAAGAAAACAGCGATGAATTCAGCGGAGCTGGTGAAGTAATCATCTCCAGGGTCCTTAGAGAGATTACAGCTTCCTGACCTAAGCTATGATTTGGTAGGGTCAGATTTTGACACCTCCATCTAAACCGAATGGAGCCTCGCTTCACAGACAGGCTCACCGATTTCCGTGGGAAGACTGGCAGATACAGATACTCTCCGACGTGAGTCGGGGTGCAAGAACAGGTCTCTCGGTTAGCATAAACATATGTTTCCTAGGTCTGGAAGAGTTGTTTGGTTTTTTTTCCTTCTTCACAGCCTGTTTGCATTTGCTGACTTATTAAACAAGATTTTATTTGCAGCCAGTATGTCCTAGGAAACCAGGAGGTGTTACACATAATTGCCCTCAGATTCATAAGGAGTAAACAAGGTAACCTCCACCACCAGGGACTCCTCCTGCTCCACCACCACCAGTAATGCCATGCTCCCCAGCTGCAGGGAGTGGTGTCACCTCCTGCCACCAGGGAAAAGCTGCTGGGGCACCTCAGCATGTGGTTGCCTCCCAGGATTTACTCACCTCCCTCCAGGGAGGTGGAGAGGACTGAGCGGCTGGAAGGGGTGAAGCTCTGAGGATGAGGAATGTGGAGGGATAATCCAAAATCAGGAGGAGAGGAAGGGGGACAGAAGCTCAGCCACATGCCTGGATGATGGGAAGGATGGATGGTGTCAGAGGCTCCTGCCCCCACAGAAAGCCCAAGGAAGGTGCACCTAGCCAGTGACCACAGCCAGGGTGAAGATGCAGGGGGAGCGAGAGGCGAGAGCCTGGCTGGTGGAGCAGGACACAACTAAAGAGAACACCAAAACCACAGATGTGGCTTGCTCTGGTCTGACATGGGCTGGAAACGGGTGTTTGCCCTTCCTCTCTTCCACAGACATCCCATCATCCAACAACAGGGCTCCAACTAAGAGCCCACCAGGGTGAGCTCTTCCCACCTCAAATATATTTCCCCACTTGTTACCTGTGGGATCAAAACCCAGTCCCTGATTTAGACAAAAGGCTGCAGCAAAAGCCAAGTGATAGATACACTCTATGCCTTGGCAGTCCAGATTTTTAACATAGCCCAAAACCAGAACCATCAACCATTCATCATTCCAAACTTTTTTCTCCCACCTCTAACTCATTACTATGACTTTTCCCTTCTGTCACATTTGTCAGTAAACACACATTTCATACAAATACATGCATGTATCCAAAATGGTATCCTGCTTTTTTCTCTTTACACTCTCCCCTCCCTTCCTGAAATATGTCTTTATATTCACATATGCTTTCCATTTATTCTAGCCCTTTACCCCCCACACACGGTCTGAGTCCCCATTTTCCACATTCTTCTTTAACCCTCTAAACTATAAAGACTTTTCTCAGTAGGATCAAACATCTGGTGGGTGATCCTAGTGCAGATTTCAGTACTTCTTTTGTTTCTCAGCTTGCTAACAGATCAGTTTTGATAGGTAGTGAAGCCACTGAAAGGCATCCTCTGTCTGTAACACACAAAGTATTTCCAAGATCTATAAAGGAAAGGGTAAAAATTGAAGGGGTCTATGTAAAAGGCAGGGGTTTTTCCTTTTTTTTTTTTTTTTTTTTACTTTGGTGTACTTTTAAAACTTTTATCTATGTATTACCCTTTCATATACTGCATCCCACAGGGTGAAAACAGATTGGTGACTTAGATTACTGTAATTTCATTTTTGCTTTTATCCACTTTATTCAAGAACAACCAGCCCTGCTGATACAAAGACCAAGTAAAAAGTAAGGACTTCTTTCTCCTCCAGAGACAAAAAGCTGACAATTACACAAATTGCATTAAATCAATTACTCAGGAAGGGTGTAGGAGAGAGGGAGTTTGCTGTCTATACAGCACATTGTCTCAGATTAACTCAGTTGTCCCAAATACTGACCCATTTCTGCTTTTCCACAGATATTTAGTCCTCGGCAATCCTCCCGAGTTTCCTCTGCACCGATGCTTATGGTGACAACGATTGAGACTGGCAGGGGCAGGCGCAAAGGGCTCGTAGGATTTCTCCTACTGGAGCCAAGATAAGTGCTTATACTCTTCCTTCCCCACTACCTGGGCTGTTCATTTTAAGAAATTTAAGATCTTTCCAAAGAAAACAAGCATTTCTCTTCGGGTGTTTCTAGCCTCTCACATCAGCAAGAGGAAGTGCTATGTGTCCGTATACTCGCCAGCCATTAGAAATGGCCAAGACTAGAAATCAAAAGTTAAGAAAAACATGACAAAACCTAGCTAATCCATCATCTTTTCAGTAGTTCACCTCTTTTAAAGGTTTCCTTTACAGTACTGATTCAAACTACATAGCGATGCTTATTTAAGTCTAGTTCTGGGTAACACTCTTTTATATACTCTGTAACTTTTGTACCAAATAGAAACAACCCATCATGATACTTCGGAATATACACGTTTTCAGCTTAATTTTGAGCTTAGCTGACAGCAATGATATTTTTTCTATTACACGCAAGCATGTATTTTCACTTGATTAGAGAGAAATTATGTGAACGAAACACTTCAAAAATTCAAACTCTGCAGTCATAACGTATTTCCAGTTAAAAATATGATAAATAGGATGCTAACACACAATATCCCAGGGCCATGCTATATACACAGAAAAAGCACAATTCTGCAGACTCACAGCAGCCCTCCCTGCATGGACCGACCTTTTGTTTTCGAAGCCCAACACACACTGAACGCGTACTGAACGTACAGAGATTCTCACCCAAGGACATATTTCGATGTGAAAAAGTCACACAGTTATTAATACTTTCATGTTGAAAATGCTGCAGCTTGAGATAAAGCTGATGCTTCATCTCATGAGAAACAAGTATTCTTTTATAACCACTTATAAATGGTTTGATGTTTTCTCTGAGTCAACAAGCAGTCATTTACTGGTACATGAGATTTCCATGAAACAAGTCTGAATGTCACCCGCCGTGAATAACACATTTAACACATTTCAAGAACTTTCTGTTAACTCTAAGATCATGCCTGAAATACAAAGAAGTGACATTTTACATATTTTAAAAAAGAACCGTGCATAGCCCCCAAGGAATTCACAACCATTGCACCAAACATCACATCTTACAAATACGGGTGTGAGCATGCTGCTGTGGGTCCAGCCCACCACCGGCACCCATATTATCTATAAACCCCCACCTCAGCCTTCAAAGGAAACCTTCATCAGAGAGCAAATACTCAGCAGGTTTCCACTACAGACAAACAGAAAGACCTCGCCCTGTTTAATTCAAAAATTACATAAGTTGTAGCTTCACCTTCACTTGCTCCTCCGCGGAAGAGAATAAAACCCCAACTAAAATCAGAGCTCTCCAGCTTTGCTGCAGTTCCCCAGCAGGCAGACACAGCCCAGCCCTGCCAAGGAGCCACCAAGGCGGAGGCGCAGGGGGGAGAGGATGGGGATGGTACCACACCCTGTGCCCCCCCCCTCTTCCTCCTTCTCCTCCTCCTCCCAAAGGCTAAACCTGCCCACCGCAGAAGCAGGCTGCCATCGGACGAGCTCCTGACGTGCATCTCACCAGCTCCTGGGTCATATGGGACCACCCTTCAGGGAGTAAAAGCCATCAGCTGCATCATTAACGGAGGGATGCAACCGCGTGCAATTAGTTCGGGGAGAGGTCCGGGCTGTACCGGTCTGATTAAATAAAACCAATGTATCTTTAATGCTTCTCGGGGCGTTTCACGTTCTCTGCGGCAGCGAGGAGGGCTGCAGCGTGCTGACAGCCCCAAGGAGCCTCTCCCTGCCCAAGCGACACCGAGAGAAATAAACTTCCAGCGGCTCTTACTCTAATGCGGTGCTCCTGGGCTCTCTTCCCCCCTTATTGCCATGCAGGTCTCGTCCTCAACGTCAGAGCTGAAACTTTCCAACCCGAGGAGACCAGCACAGCAGTGTTCACCTACGCTGTATTATGCATGTACACACACAGGTGCAGCGAACCCCGTGAATTTAACCACAGCCGTGATGCAGCAGGACCACCACGACCTTTCCATACTCTACAAAAGGACTATTCTCCATAGATTTAGAGGAAAAGCACAGACTCCGCAGATTCAGCGGGAAAGCGCGCGCTCCATCGCATCTGACTGAGATTTACCGGTGAAACTTACCTATTTTGCTTATTTTCTACCAGATTTAGCTACACTTGTTTTCTCTATACACACATCTTTCGGCTTTCTAGGGAACCCAGGCTAAAGGCTGACAAGATTAGAAGTAAAATGGGAAAAAAAAAAAAAAACAAAACCAAAACAAAACCCACAAACCAACAAAACCCAAAGCGAGGTGTCACTCAGATTGCCACGCTGCAAAAAAGGACACTCACACGTGGGGACACACCTAACCCGCAGCTTTTCCGTGGCCAGCAGGCCTCCGGCTCGCCATCCCTTTGGATGCCAAAAGCTTTCGGAACGTCGCAGGCGCTTCCCCCCCAATCACCCCCCTTTTCCCTTCCCAAACCAGGACCGCGCGACCCTTTGCGGAGTTGAGGAAAAGACTTTTTTTTTTTTTTTTCCAACCCCCGCCTGCCCTCCTTTACTCGAACGCCCTCCCTCCTCGTGCCCAGAAATAAATAGA
>JAOXJM010000012.1:106140165-106153613 GCA_026413425.1 Tringa solitaria | reverse complement strand
AACAACCCCAACTCTCTCAGCCTGTCTTCATAGGAGAGCTGCTCCAGCCCTCTGAGAATTTTTGTGGCCCTCTGCTGGATCCCATACTGAATGAAGCCACATCATCATGCAGAATAGAGTATACATTTTAAGTTAATGTTTCTGATTTATGGAGATATCACCCTTGGATCTGAAGCACAGCAGGTCCATACATCACCCTTCCTGCAGCCCGGCCACCCACTCTGTGGCACAGGCACCAGCGCTGTTACGAGCCATTTCCAAGCAGCTGGTGGATAAACAAGCGAAACACCAGCAGCGGGCAGCCCCGGGCACTGAGAGACTGCCAGGCTGTTACTGCCATCGGAGAACACGTCCCCGATTCATCGCAGGGAAGCCCCACCGAGCTGCTGCAACACTCCAGTCTGGTCATCAGCACTAGTTGAGGGGAGGAACAGGGTTATTTTGAAGTAGCGAAGCCTAGAAATTAAACCCAACCTGCCTGAGGAGGAGGCTGGAGAATTACTATACCTCCCCAAAGCCATCTTAGTTTTCTTGAGTGCTTCCTAACTCACAAAATGTGTAAAACACATCACCTTCTAGCATTCTAAGCATCATTTAGTTCTCCTCTATGCAAAAACAACAAGGCAAAAAACTCTGACACTACTAAGAACAGAGATAACTTAACCCTACTCACTGGTGGTGTCTTCCAAGTGAAAGACTCACAGTGCTCCAAATTTTTACACTATAAGGGGATGAAAATTACAAGCCCAAGGTGATCCCTTTAGACATTTTCTGCCCATTCCTCCTAATGTGTTTGGTAGAAACATCCCATGTATTGTACAGAGGAAGAACTCAGTCCAGAAAACCTGACACATAAGATGTGAATAAACCAGAAACATAACATCATCTAATTCGTTACATACAGTGTTACAAAAAGAGGGGAAATTTCATGTCAGAAAACAAAGTATTTTTTAAAAGCATTTGGAAAAGGATACACAGTAACTATCAGCGGCATCGGGGCCCCTTCATGCCTTTTCCACACAAGTGCTAATAGCAGTCTTTCAGAAAAAATAACTTTCCTATATTAATTTGTAACTAATTTTGATGTATGTATTAACTTAAAAATAACTTCAGTCTTAAAATACATTATGGAGGAATACTTTCGCACAATTTATGTTCCTGCTTTTAAAATACACTCCTCATTTCCTTGCACCTCACAATAGATTTTTATCTTAATTATCCCGCTTCCCTTTCCAGAACGCACACCACCAGGGATGGAACACATATTTTACCAGTATCACAGAAAATACCACTGCAACGTATTTTCTTTGGGGAAAAAAAAAAATAGAATTAAGAAAGCACATTTAGCCTTTTTCCCAAAGGAACATCAGTGCCAGCCAGCACAAGCCAGTCACCAGAGCTGTCACCGTGGTGGAGGCTTTGAGGATCTGCACCGAAACCTCAGGAATGTGAAAGCCTTGCCTGCAGCCAGCTGGCTGTCACAGGGTGATGGATCACTTACTCAACCAAACTGGAGAAACAACCAATTTTGAAGCTACTGGTTTTATTTGAAATCCTGATTATGGTTCTAAACACCCATCCTTAACACCAGCCTGGTACTGTTTTAAGAGACTTCATTAGGATTTGTGTTTCCATTAGACAGAAAAAAAAAAAATAATAAGGAATGCCTGTATAAAGAGAGCTGCAGTTGCCAGAACACACGCTAAACTTCAGATTAAACCCCAGCCTCTTGCCACCTTGACTGACAAAACAGACTTCAGCACAGCAGAAGCAGAAAGAAAAGCCTTCCTCTGGGGCAACCAGTGGAGCTGACCCACAGATACTTTTGATCAGCTTGTGTGTAATGGCATATCCCTATATACACAGCAAGAACACAGTGGTGGAGGGTATGACATTTTTTATTAGTCCTTAATGTTTATTTTACTATCCATCCATGCAAAGATAGCCTCCCAGATTGTATCTCATCAAACACATAATGAACCAAATTATTCTCTACTACTGTAAATCAGTAAAGGTCCATTGATCTCATTACAGAAGAGCAATTTATACTTGCAAAGAAGGTGGGTGACTATTTCTAAATGAAGAAATAGAGCAAAAACCCTAATCCTGGGGAGCCTAATTCAGGAACAAAATGCAGACCACTGCCCTTTTTTCCACTGAACAGCTATATTTATACCAACTATTCACCGTAAAGAGTTAGAAGAGTTTTTACAACAACTTACTGAGCTTCGGAGACTTTGACGACTCTCTGCAGTGTTTGTGGAGTTGAATAAAGGCAGCTTCCTTTCCCTGCAAAGCCACCAGCGCCTGGGACTCGCTTGGCATTTCTAAAGCATTCCTCCCTCCATCCCTTAGCGATGATGGCCAGGGCCACTGACCACCAACTGCCCTGTTCCCCCTCTCCCCAGCAGCCACCCTAGGTGACATGCGCCAGTGCAACACAGACACCCCTGAGTTTCTGCAAGACCTCTGCTAACACCATCCTCAAATCATCTGTCCAAGTGTTTTTATAAATTTGGGGCAGGGGAGGGGATTCGGGAGGGAATAAGAGGCTCTAGTCTCTCTGCCATGCATTACCTTATATAAGCTTTTATTAAGAAAAAAGCAGGAGGAAGGAACACTTGAAAAACAAAACATCAATAGATCTTACTCTATGAACTGATGATTTGTTTACATTTCCTCTTGGTATGTTATAACATATGTTTTTTCTACAATATAGGCTCGGTATCAAAACTCGTTTCGATGTGGAATTTTAGAAACTGCTTGTAAGTGAACAAATGGACAAACCAGAAAATTACTTGGGTTTGCATCATGTATTAATTGCTTTCAAGCATATGAATCTAAAGGCATTTTATGTTAACTAATACAATAAATAAAGCAAATTCAGTAGGAATAGTTCTGATTTAGTATACACAGATGTAGTCTTATCACAGAAACTTCCAAACCAGCTCAGTAGAATTCTAGTTAATTCTAGGACACAGCATGAGGATTTTTAAAAATATATACAAAATGTCTTCAATAGGCAAAATGCTTATTTGGCAGAAGTAACTTCTCACATGTATTATTTTCAAAAATTGCTTGTTCAGCTGCTTTTGATTCCCATATTCAGCTCAGAAAAAGCTTAAGGAGATGCTGAAGGCTGATAATTAGCTAGCAGGAGTTCCTCCCAGTGGTCCTCCCAGATAGTTGTTACTAAGAGAGACGAGCTTGCTCTGCTGGGCAAGAGGCCACTCGTGTCACCTAGAATCCTATGGATCTCTGGTGACAGGATCCCGGGAAAATCAACAGTAAGCTGGGATTGTTTTGTCAAATGTCTTGTGCTGTTCTCCCATTGACAACTGCTGCTCTGAACACTGGGCGCCGGTGAACTCTTACCTTCTGCGAGACCCACAAAAAGAGACAAGACATCCCTCAGCTCAGTACCGAGTACAACTTACCCCAAAGGGAGGGGAATACCCCTCAAATCTCTAGCTAATAATAATCATCATCATAATCATTAATCACTGGACTCAAAGCACACCATCCCAGATGGGCAAAGCATATGGAAGAAGCCACAACGACTGTGCAGAAAAGCTCTCTCTCTGCCCTGAGTCCAAGGGCCCAACCTCCTGCTGTTGGAAATAAGGATGTTTGGACTGGATTAATAACTGCAAAATGCTATTCTCTCCTATACAAGAGCCTCTTAATCTTTTATTAATTTCAGCATCAGGAGGAGGTATGTCACTGCATGAAGGAACAGCAGTCACATCCCTCCCAAACGCTGCTTCAAGGCAGGGTTTGCAACCACGGTGTAGGATCGGAGACAGAGGGGGTTCCTGGGACACAGCAGGGCAGGTGAAAGAAGCCCACGGATACCCAGCAAGCCCAAAACCAGCAGCCACTGCTTTTCTCTGGGTGTCACCACAAAACAGAACTTTAAGGAAAACAAAAAGCTCACAAGAGCCATTCCTCAAATGTGAGGTACTGGTCTGAAAACTTGACAGCTATTAAAAATCCTTCTCTTCTCTGGCTATATGTTGTACAGGAGCCAGGGGAAAGGGGAACCTTGAGAAAGGCAGCAGGCAATAGGATTCTTTTTTCCTTTTTTTCATTTAATAGAGAAAAATAAGAACATAACATGGAAAGGAAGAGGGCTACCCAGTATTCTAGCAACTGTCATTCAGGAAGAAATCTCCAAGTGAAAGTGGAGGCAGAGCAACAAGAGGGAGGGAAGGAGCTGGACCATGAACCTGAGGCAGTGATGGCAGGAAGAAGAGTCAAGGGAAGGATCCACTTACACTGGACCAGCGGAGCTGCAAGCTAAAAGCATGGTACCATAGGAGAAGGAGAGAATTAATTTATCCTGAAAAGTCAAATTGTTGGGCACTTCCTGCCACACACATTTTGCAGTCTGTTAGTGTTGTTCCTCTCCATGACCAAATTAAAAACCAGGCTATTGCTGGGCTGCCATTTAACTGTGCTTAGAAATAACATTTCCAGAAGTGAACTGACACAGGAGAATGCAGCAGCACTTCATGGGGGGGGGTGGAAGGGGAGGAAGTTTTCATCAGTAGTCATGATGTATTTTTTCAATACACGAGTAGATCATGTTTCTGGCCAAAGTAAAATTCTTACTGAAGTCCGTAGTACCCTTACCATGGATAAAAAATGCATTTATCTAACAAGTTACATATGCAAAAGAAAAATAACAGTTAAGCCACCGTACTTCAGTGCATTTCTATTCAAGAGGAATAATGAAAAAAAAAAATTCCAGAATAAGTGTGATGAGCCAGAAACCTAAGGATTCTTTTGTGCGCAAACATAAAAACAAGTCTGTGTTAAAATGAAATAATCCAGATCTCTTCCAGCAAATATGAACATTTGGAAATTACAAATTAGTAGCTAAAATGTTAACCTTATTGCAATGATTTCCTTCTCCCCATGAGATGTCATCTACATATTTAATGTTGGCATCAGACATTCATTAAGGGCAGAGAACAGTTTGTAGAGGTTAAACAGAGCAAGCTGTCATTGGTGACCACTCTAGATAGTGACAACAAGCCAGACAGCTCCACTTCTGGGTTAAAGTCGATTCTCAGCCCATAACCATAAGAAGTTGCAAGACTTTCAATGGGAAGTTTCTTAGATTCTTTTTTTAAACTTTAAATTAGTTCAGAAGAGAAATTCTAGTAAGGTACCCAAACAGAAACAAGCTTTCTAGCGCTGCTCCTGGGGTCCTGGACCTTGTGTTACTCTCAGCATCTCAAACTCCTTTTTGATCTCAATCAGAAGTTTTCAACAGACCTGCAGCCCTCCACTTCACCTGCAGGAGAGCCACAAAAATCAGAGTAGGAGAAAAATGAAAAGAGCTGGTAAATGCGAACGAAGCATTTAAATCAGCAAAAGAGGGATTTGAGGGAAGAATGGGAAATGTGGAAGATCACCCAGCCACTTGGGTGCCCGTACAAAGAGAGCCACCAGCCTCATCAGCTTCTCACCCCATGCATTTGCCCGGGGCAAGCAGATGACCTGAAGGGATGAAGCCAGCAGCCAGACAGGAGCTAAATGGGGACGAGGTGACACAGAGAGACCCGTGAGAGCACGAGCATGGCAAGAGGCAGCTGGGCTCCCTGCGTCATGGCAGGGGGATGCAGGGGCACTGCAAGCACTGAATGCAGTAGCAAGCACGATGGCAAACAAAGGTCAAGAGCAGTTAATCATTGAGAGAAGGAAGTGGGGGAGAGCCAAAGGAGGAATCTGTATGCGGCGAGGCGGGAAAAGGACACGTGAGTGTCACAACAAGTAACACGGCAAGATGAGGGGAGGCAAAACCACGGCAGTTCGAGGGGAGAACACCCTTCCCTGGAAGTTATGGATGTGCTTCAGGGGAGAGACTGCATTTGCCAATAAAGGGGTTCCCAATTTCTGTCTCGTTTCCTTTTTCTGGCAGTACAATAGGTGGCTCAAACATTTTTTTCCTTTCCTTTTTTTTTTTAAATCAAGAAGTAGGAATTTATTAGAAGCAATAGTTTTACAAGATGAGCGTGGGACATAATCCGACAAACAATTATAAATCTGCTTAACTTCAAGCCTTTTGACATTAATGAGACTACTCATATACCCTGTCTTAAGCAGGTGTTGAGTGTGTGCATGAACACCATCCAATTCAACCTTTGGTTGTGTGATGGCCTCTGCATCCTCTGCTTTACCTCCAGTCTGTGACCCCTCTAAGAGCACACCCTTCTCCCATCCACCTTCTTGCCAGCAGGCTTCAGGCAAAAGGGGTTTTACCTTTTTTTTTTTTAAACTGGTAATGTTGCAGCAAGCCATTTCAATAATATACGGAGTAGTGCCACTATAACATCAGCAGCACTAAATTTTAAACATAAAGCCATCAAATTCCTACTACAACATATGTAAAAAGTTATCGAACAGGCTGATCTAAGATGTAGTGCAGTCAGAGATTTTACAAGGAACATCTCCTGTGTAAAAAAAATAATAAAAAGATTATTTTCTCTCAACAATAAAACGGCAGATATTGGGACTCAATACAGGGCAGGAAGAAACAAAGTGATTCCCCCACACAAGCAGTCTTTTTTCTTTTTTTTTTTTTGAAGAACATCAAGTGTTTTAGTTTTCTTATACATTTTTGTACTCATCTTCTTCCAGAAAATGAAATATCAATGTATTTCAGAACTTATCTCAAAGTCCTCATTTCCAAAAAACCCAGAAGCGATGGTTTATTTCCCATTAAAAAATAAACAACACATTCAAGTACAGCAGTTAAAATAAACCAGACCAGGAGGCAAGATACCACCACTCCTGTGCAGTGTTAGTATTGAACTGTTCCTGGCAGTTCTATAAATACACTTTGGTGACAAAAACATCTCAAATATCTTACTCAGAGGCATCATCATTTATCAATACTGTGTTTTTCCTGCTCTGATTGAGCTAGTTTGATGTAATGACAAAATTGATCTTTAAATATTCAAATCTCTGATTATTGCACTTTTCTGAGAAGCATACTTTTTTTTTTAAAAAAAAATAAGATTTTCCCAGTACTGATAACATTTACATTTTCCTTTGGAAGAAAGATTTGTCTTCATCGCCTTCATTCGCTTTATTTTATCTCTTTCAACTTTGAGCACAGCAAGGAAGAAATATTTGCATGTTAATGCAAATCAAAGCATAAAAGCAATCAAATCAAACAAAAAGTAAAATCATCTCTGGAAATAATGAAATTCTTCTTCCCCTCTTGCAACATTAATTCAGCACTTTCTTTTCCCTACCACTGACCAGCTGCCGATTCTTCCCTTAATCAGAATTATCAAGAAAAACAAATCTTCAGGATTTCAACATCATATTGTGGGTTCTAAAAAATAAAGTTATAAAAGTTTTTTTGATATGTGAAAACAAGTATACTTTAATTGACAAATTCAGATCATGCCCCAGTTTTTCAAAAACTTTTGGGTAAGCG
The DNA here is from genome assembly GCA_026413425.1 of Tringa solitaria. Lineage (NCBI taxonomy): Eukaryota > Metazoa > Chordata > Aves > Charadriiformes > Scolopacidae > Tringa > Tringa solitaria. Next base: position 106,146,157 of record JAOXJM010000012.1, on the reverse strand, counting down.
TTGCCCCCTTAAAACTTCAGAGCAAACCAGAAATTTAAGAGAGGAAGGAAAAAAAGCCCGCTACAAATGCTATCGCATATTCCAGTCCAATCTAGTTTTATATTGCTATTTACACAGCAATCAGAACACAAATAACTCTGACTAACCTCATGCCTCCTTTTGTAAGGAGAATAGCTGCAAACATGCTTGGGCTTTAAGCATAAGGGACACTTACTGCCAGGGCAGGGGCAGCCTGGCAAAGCAAACTAATAAAGCCAGGATTACATCTTAACCTGCAAAGTGCACCGTAGGCAGAGTTGTATTTTTTGGCCACTGCATTACAAAGTATTATGTCAGAAGGCATTCTCCTTGGGTTTTGTTAACAAAAGTGAACCTCAAGCGAGTTTAACGGTAGATATTTGGCTTTAATAATGCTATTTAAGATTAGATAGCAAGTTATATAACTTGTGTCTTCAGATTGGGCAATTTCATTACTTTCTCCTCTTAAAAGTGGCTTTAATAATGAAGCTTTTAAATTGTTTTTCCCATAATAAATAAATGAAGCTAAAAGGCACTCAGCGGCACTGAAGAGCTGGATCCAGTCCCACAGTGGACATTAAGGACACAGATTAGATCAAGCCAACAAAACACTTAAAGTAAAGGTTTTCCCTATTAGCTGTTGCAATTTTTAAATTGAGATCCAGTAATATGATTTTAATGCCAGGTGAATGAGGTCAGACAAGAAATTATGTCAGCAACAGCAGGCAAAATCTTACCAATTTAACGTCCACAAATTAGAGCAAGCTTTCCTTCAGAAACCATTAACATCTCTATAAGCAGAGAAGAAACCAAAAGCAAATCACTTCACAACTTCTAACCTGTGAGAAGAGCTGACATACAATGATGATAGCTATTATTTCTTATGGGCACATTACGAAGGAAGGGTGATAGGGGATCCACCTCTTCCCCGAGTAAAAAGATAATTTAATGATAAAAGCAACAGTTTAGGCCATGAAAGCAACCCTCCCAATCTCAGGACAGTAAAGTCGCCTTCGTTATTTCCCTTCCTCTAGTTGAAATGGATGTCCTTTTAGCAGCAAGTTTCCAGTTCATAAATTTCCAATGTCACATGCTGCCGTGGCACAGACCCAACAGGCTACGTTCAAAGACACCTAACTACCAAAGCCATCAGCCCCAGCAGTGAGAGAAAGGAGTTCAAGCCAGGTAACCAAAAACAATCCAAACCTCCAAGTGGCAGTTAGGTCTAGCTCCCAAACTGGCTGGCTCATGTTTGAGGAGGGAAAAAGAGAAGAAAGTGCCAGAGAGGTGAACGTAACTCCACTGCCATACCGGTGCTGCGTCCACCACGCAGAGGAACGTTAACAGCCAGGAGCACACCATGCCACGGTCTGCCCTCCTCAGGCAAGAAATACAGATCTAAATTAAGGATCCTGTCATCTTAACACCCTTAATCTATTTAGTTGATGTATTGGCACATTCTCTTTCTCTCAAAATACACTGCCTAGCCCTTCAATTAGCTGATACCAACTGCCTACCCTTATTATTTACTTCCACACTGCACCGAGTATCTGCTATCTTTACTATAAATGAAAACATATAGATGGCTAATAAATTAATCTCATACCCTTACTTTTACTTGGAGAGACTGAGTCAAAAATATTTAAGTCTTTGTAATATTCTACCTCTTCCCCCTCCCCCACACTTTATTTATAGCTTTCTTTTTCTTTTAGGTTAAACAGGCCAGGACTAATTACATCTTCCTGACCTCCACTACTTGAAACCATGAATTATTTCTCCTCTTTTCCACCTCTTGTCTCTATTTTAGCACTTTCCTTCCCTAAAAGGTTGACAGAAGCGATCAGAATTCTCCAGACCCAAATTTCATGTGCCAGAACCACCTTACCAACCTCATGCTCTCAAGACTTTGCTTTCCTTTTTTGCAGCCGTAAACTCTGCAACAGCTCTCCCAAGTACAGCAACCCATCTCTCCTCTAGATATTCCCCAACTTTGCCATTTTGCAGTGCAGAGGGACTATTCAACATTTGCTTTGCCACTTTAGGGTCTTCTGCGCTCAGCAGAGGGACTCTTTGGGGACCCTCCCTTCCTCCCCTGCCAGCACCAAACCATCTCCTCTGGCCCCGAGACACCACCACCACAATCACCAGCAGCGCTGGACATGGCAAGCATGGGTTCAAGGCCCACCTCTTTGAGACTCAAAGCAGGAACGTGAGCAAGGTGTCCCATTCCATTATCTGGTGACAACAGAAACCCCCTGTAAGGCCTCTGTGGTCAATTTTAGCCTCAGCTATAAGTAGGGTGTTGGTTACCATGCACACCAGTTTGTGCCTGGGGCAGCGCTTGAATTGCCAACACTGCATTATTAGCCACTCCGAAAAGTAAAACACTGCCTTGTCTTTTTCATCTATAGTTTTATGAATAGGTTTTAAAGGCATAGCAGCAGTTTAGATTTGGACCAAGTTTAATTTTGTTTGAAGAGAGTAAAGGCTTTTTACAGAATGTAAAGGCAATGGATATCATAGAATCATTCAGGTTGGAAAAGACCCTTGGGATCATCGAGTCCAACCATCAACCGTACTCTACGAAGTTCTCCCCTACACCATATCCCCCAGCACTACATCTAAACGACTCTTCCATATACATTTCCAAGGTCTTTATAATAAATTTCAGTGTAACCACTACTTCTAAATCAATAATAAAATTTGAATAAAAAACAACACAACATACCTAGTAATCTACTAGATCACTTTAAGACCCAGAGGCCTCAAGTGATGTAAATTTGCATTTGCTTTCATTGTCAACTCCAGGAGGAACGTAGAAAGTAAATAACCAGGAAAAAAAAAAAAAGGATTTAGTAATGTGTTATTTTGAATTTCAAAAAAAATTCAACAGATCAAGAAATAGCTTTTGCCTACAGAAAACAGTATTTAGCATCCAGCAGGTCCACCACAACACTACCGACCCTGTGCAGTTGAGACAGCAAGTTAACACCTATATGGGACTGGAAGATCAGAGGTTGCTAGGTACATCAGTGTCTCAAAAGGAAAAAAAAAAAATAAAATTTACAAGAATTGTCAAGAACACATGCGTATATATACATACACACACCCCACAACTGCTGGCCACCTTCCTACGCCTGGTGAAACAATAACAGCCCAATGCTGGGAGGCTCCTGGGCCATAGCAGGGCTGTCCCACACCAAGGAAGTTTCACCACCCGCATCCCACTACCACAGGTGCCCTCTTCATCCACCTCTGCCAACCTGTCAATGTTGCAGACATGTGGGCACCCCAGCACCCTGCTGCAACAGCTCCCCATTTCCACACAGCCCAGGGAACCATCTCACTGCTCCTTCCCAGCACCAGATGGTTCCCATTAACTTTGTCCACGCTCAGCTCACAAGTGTCAACTGGAAAGCCCAGACCCCAAATATTTTAGCGATGAAACAATTGCAGGCTTTTTGCCAACACCACGGGACTGGACACAGCCCCTGCTCTGCACCGCTCTGGTGATGGGTGGAAAACAAGCCAAGAGCTGTCTTGGGAGTTGGGTCGGGGATCTCCTCCACCTTCCCAAAGGGCAGGCGGCTCCGCAGCTCCTCCGGATCCCAGCCCTCAAGGTAAGTGACCACAGGGGCACGTCACGCAACCCCACCATGTCTTTGAGTCGCAGCAAAGGTCTGAGACATCCCCAGGCAGGCAGGGAGGCAGGGGACGGTGCCTCGGGCACGCAGCCACGCTCAGCCCGGGCACGGCGCCCGCCTGCCTCTTCCCTCATCGCTCTCAAAGCCTGGCTGCAAGGTGCCAGAGAGCTCAGCCTAAAAGCTTGTTAAAGTGGCCTCAAATCTGCCTTTAACCAGAGGAAAAAAACGCAACTGGAAAACAAAAAAAACCCACACAAAACCACTGTCTCAATAATTAAATGTAGTCCTCAGATCACCCAGGTTTTCCTCACTGCAGATCTGCTGCTGTGCCCTCCCGGCTAAACATTCCCGAGTCCCTGCTGCTTCAGTTCGGAGCGTAAAGGCTCAGTGGAAAAGGCAAATCTGTGTTCCATCTCCATTATTTCAACTTTGTCAGTCTCATCCAGTTTCAACAAAAACCCCAGAAGTTTCCCAGATGAATTAACATACGAAAAAATAATTTTCTTCATGCTTCTTGTCTTTTTCACAGCATTATTTATCACCAGGGCACTGGAGACATGAGACAATAACTATCAGATACTTTTCTATTCTAGTTTAAATTAGGTCAAAACACGATAACCCTTTTAATAATAATAAAAAAATATTAAGTAGCCTTTACCAAAGGATTAAATGCCTGAAATATTAAGAAAACAGCAAAAATAAAGAAAGAACCTCACATGCTTCTTTAGCGAAGCACTACATATTGAAAAACTATTCTGTTGACTGGCTACTAATATCTAGTACACATTTCAAAAGTCACTACTTCTTTTAAGAACTCCGCAATTAGCTTTCTAATTCTGATTTTATAGACTAGCATGCTGGTTTCTAACATGCCACATCAAATAGTGTAAAAGTATATATAGGAGCCAACTAGAAAACATTCCAGGATCACATTATTGCCATGCTGGTTTAATTTCTTTTTAGCCTTGTGCCATTTTGAAAAAAGGATTATTTTAGCTTCAAGTGCATATGCAAGACAGACAAAGTGTTTCAGGTTGCCATTCAAATACTGACTGTATCAAGAAATGTCTCATTCTAGATAATCATCAACGAAAGCGATGCCTATCGCAATTCCTCCTCTGTGTCCTTTATCCACACTGCAAGGGCATTCAAGAAAAGGAACCGGAGTCTAATCTTTAATTTAAACACTAGATGGAGCCCACTTCCCAAGACTGAGACATGAAAGCTCTCCTTGCAGCAAATTCTTACCAGCCTATTGCAATATCTGGTCATGCATAAACATGACAGAACTCAAACAGCTGCAGTGACTGTCGTTACTGCAAAAACCTACACCGGCCAGCAATTCTATTTTTGCATAAAGAGACAGACTTTAACACTGGGCAACCGCAACAGAATTTATATTCCTCTACAGATACATTAGCTTGGTTTAGAAGACCTGCAATACTTGGATAAACTAGGCACATATGGATTTTTAAAGTACCATATGACAAGCATAATGCTGGGTTGAGAGAACTATGACTGAGTCTGACATCTCTTTATTTTGACAATAAGTTCTACTGATTCCAACTGTATGAGAACTTTGCACACAAATTCACATTAAATAGGAAGAAACCTTTTTCAGTTGGTTGGAATTAGTTCTAACAAGAAAGCTCATTTCTGGTGTTTGATAAAATGCCATCTCTCTCAGATGAAACAGCACACATTTAACCAGAGATAAGTGAGCATTAAAAATAAGGACACAACAACACCAAACCTCAGTACAACTATTCTGGTGAGAAAGGAGGAAAAAAAAAAAAAAGTGCCACGTTGCCAAGACCCAACTTGAGCAGCCTCACAGTTACTGGATAAATCCATTTATCTCAGACTCCACCACAAACAACTGCTACTTGTGCAGTATTTTGGCCACACTCTGGACTGGCTTCACAATGCAAAGGGCAGGCAGAAATCGCAGGCAGACAACCCTTGGCCTTTCCTTCGCTTACCGAAGGACACGCTCACAGGAACAGCTGAAAGCCACACAGACAATAAAGTTGTGCAAAGCCTCAGATGCGATTCCCAGCAATGCAATTCTGCTGACAGCCGAGCTATCGCTGATTGCTTTAACCTTTGCTCAGTCCGGGCCACTGCCTTCACCTAACTCTTCTCCTAACAAACCTATGGTAATAGCTTCATCAAGGTTAAGATAAGCACAAAGGCAGTTAGCTTTACCACAAAAGGCTACCTTTTGCTCACAAACGGTGATCCATCCTGCTCAGACAACATTAGCCACTGTAATCGGCCTCAAGTTGCGCCAGGGGAGGTTCAGGCTGGATATTAGGAAAAATTTTTTC
>JAOXJM010000012.1:106128999-106140065 GCA_026413425.1 Tringa solitaria | reverse complement strand
AGGTTGATGGTTGGACAAGATGATCTTGAAGGTTCCTTTCAACCTAGAAGATTCTATGATTCTAATCCAACTTGCCTTAGGACATTTTTTTCAATCACCTGGGACTGGAGACAAAGGAAATTATTACTAACCCAAGTTCACCAACTTGGATCCTAACTGCAATTTCCAGAAGGATAAATACAGCATCTATGAATAAAAGGCGCAAGTTTTCCCTGAAGGGCCCTACTTACTTCTTATTTCTACACAAGACCTACATAGTATATGTATCCCACGTTCCTGGGGATGAAAGCTGGTCTTGAGGGTCTCTGAGATTCCCGCTGTAACGTTTTGAAAGCAAAGGTCTTCAAACGTGAGATCTGCTGCTGGGAGATGGCGGTTGGTGCTCACCACCACACTGACAAGTGACCGCTCGACTCCACCGAAGAGCACACACAGAATGATGCCCACATCTGCCCGGGTTGTTTGCCAGACCTGCGGCTTTCCAATCGTAGCAAGCATAGGGTCAGCTATGTATGAAGTGTTTATGAATATCCTGGCTTAGTCCTGTTATGTTTCGTGTGTTTGCCAGGATACCTGAATGGAACAGGTGTCTGCTCTCAGATGGGCAGTCTGATTTGTTTCTCTGCTTTGTTTATTTTTTATTATTTTTAAACAGTGGGTATAGCAAGCACCTAACATTTCTTTTGAAAGCAAATCTGAAAATAATTAGCATCTGTTTGGCACTCGACCTAAAACCATCTGGGAGAACACGCCCATTTACTTCCACAGTCTTTCGGTTCAATAAAACGGGGACTTTATTAGCAGGAAGAGTATCTCACCGACCGCACAAATTAAGTGTCAGCAAAAGGAGGAGACAATCGAAGTACCAGCCACAGTTGCAGGTTTGACTAAATAGTAATGTTTAACTACTTCCTTATCACAGCCTTCCTGTACAACTATAATTTAGGAACCTTTGCCACTGTAATTTTCTCTGCTTCATTTTCTTTACAGCTATGCTTTTATGTGTCAGGCTAAATACTTGTTCATCAGCACTATTATCCATGCAACAACTGAAAATGAACAGCTACAGGAAAAAACAGAAGAGAAGAAATACAAAGGCTTCGCATATGTATAAAAGAAATCAAAATAAAAGGCAAATTACCCAGTGCAGTATTCAAGGCTGGAGGAAAAGTGGACATCAAGTCATGATAGTTACATGATTGTAACTCTGAAGGTATTCACTGTGCTTGCACATGGAGCTGCACAGTGACAGTCAAGGTAAAGTTAAGGTTAAAATCCAAAGCTCTGAGCTTCTCAGCAATAGTCCTGATGGCTTCTGGCATTTGAATATGGAAGGCACAAGACACTCTGGCCCCGCTGGGACCTCACACACCGACCACATCTCATCACAGCTGGGACACGACAAGCAAGAATGACAGTTCACCTGCTACGTGGGCGGAAGCATGTGGAATAGCAGCTGAAAAAAAAGGGCAAAAATAAGCAAAAGCCTTTGAAATCCTACTTGGAGTTATTAACTGTTGCTTTCTGTATTCACCTGTATTGCCCCTAAGCACAAAGAATGAAAGTCAATCCCTAAATTAAACTAACCCCCTTCCGAGAGGAACAAGAGTCAAGCCAACAAACCCAGAAATACAAGAGAAAAACTGAGATTGGGTTAAGCGCTTAAATTCATTCACCGGTGCAGCCATAAGCCATACACCACTAATAGGGCATTTTGTACATTTTATATTTGGTTTCAAGCGCTTGTTGGACTAACACCAACGTTGCAGGCCACCTTCCTGAAAACACAAAGGATTACTTGGGGGAGGATCGCCTAAACCATTAGCAGTCCTTTGCTCCTCCAAAGCCATCCACATTCCTCTCCACAGGCTCATGTGGGGATGCTATTTCATCCTGCAAGGTCGCCTCAGTATCTTGACCGCTCCTCTCTTCCCCCAGCTCTCCAGGAGCTCTGTGTGGCCACCATAAGCACCTACCTCGCATTAGGAAGCAGACTCCCCTTCAGTCCAATCAACCATAGGTTTTAATCTGCCTCCTGTTCACACTCCCACATCATTCTTGAAGGACAGGGAATAGTCATAGCCCAATCTTTTAAAAAAAATAAAAAATAAACTACTAAACAAGAAATCCCCCGAAGACTAGAAGCCTTCCACATGAAGAATCTAGTTCTCCTGAAGTCTGCTCCCATGAGGTAAGTGAGGTTTGTTAACTGATATAAACAAAAGTCAACTCATTATTTCCAGAATTTTGGAAACTAGCGATACAGCTACTGTTGGCGTAAAACAAATAGAGGTCGGAAAAGAACTTTACGATCCAGTCCAACCGTTAACCATACGGTTTCTTCAGAACCAGCAAGTGGAGGGTTTTAATTGCTTTGCACAATTAAAAACCAAAAGCAACAAACATTCAGAGAGGGCCCCAGAACAGCAGCACTCCAGAGCAAGCCCAGCCAGACGCTGCATTCCTCCTCCTGTTACAGCAGCCACCACCAGTCTTGCCAGTATCGCAATGCCCTCCATGACCCTGCCACTTTACTTGTTTTCCAAGCATAAAGGCCCCTGTGAATTCAAGTGGTTTTAACGGATCACAGGATAATTCAGGCTAGGAGGGACATCAGGAGTTCTGTGGTCCAGGCTCCTGCTCCAAGCAGAGCCAGCTGTGAGATCCAACTGGGTTGCTCAGGGATTTGTCCAGTTGGGTCTTGAAAAGCCCCAAGGATGGAGACTGCACAGCCTCCCTGGGCAACCTGTGTCCCTGCCTGGCTGGCCATTCTCAGGGTGAAAAAGCTTCTCCCTGTAACCAGTGTGAACCTCTCTTGTTTCAGCTGGTGCCCACTGTCTCGTCCTTTCACCAGGCACCCCTGGGAAGAACCTGGGGTGACATCAGTTCTGCTCTTTTAGTGAAAGCAAATCGATCCTTGTACTTTTAGCCCTGCTATTTATCTGTTTATGCAAAGTACACTTTGCTCTTCGATTTAGATTGCTTTTTCAGATTTTAGCTTTGCTAACTGCATTTGCCAAAAATTCAAATATAACCAAATCAGAGCTAAAGTGAAAAATAAATCTAAGAATAAAACTTGGGTGGAAATGCTCATCCATGTGATGGCATCAAACCTCCCCTGATGCGCCGCGGCGATGGCAGCCTTTCAGCGCTCATCACACTGCACTTCCAGATATCAAAGCAGCATCTCTTTATACAGGTGCAACAAGAGCCAATTATACATGTACATTACAAAATAGTCTTAAAAAAAAAAAAAGACACATGCTGAAGCAAAGCCACGAGGAATGCACTCTGCTCGTTTTCAGACTCAAAGAGTTTAGGGTAGCACATCCATCAGAGTAAATATGCATTACTTCTGTTCCCAGGCAGAGGAGTTATTACTCTTTAAGGCTGATCAAGGCTTCTTAGCACATCAAAGCACGGCAATCCAAAGCAGCAGTCCACTTACAGACCTTACCGCTGCTCAGTTACGAAACTACTGTGTACTAGGCTTCTTAACTGCGCTCCTAAGCCATGCTGCTGAGGAATAAAAGATATATAACCGGAACTAAGAGAGGAGGAAAACGCAGCGGTGCAACACATGTTCATCCTGCCTGAAAGGTCATATGAAATGTGATTAGTGCCATTATCCTCCAGGACTCTGAATATTGCCTCGAGACAAGGGCTTTCCGGCATAAGCTATGGATCAATAAAAAGGATTAAGCAGCAATACTTCGGAAGTGCTCAAAAGTAAAATATCAGGTTTTATCTCAGATTTCTCCAAAGCTGTGCCTGAGCAGAAACTCTTAAGACCCATCTTTTGGTCTCAGGCTCTTTGTATCAGTGCAAGACACAGGTGCCATAGACCATGCGACTGCAGAGGAAGGAGGAGAGGGGCTGCCAAGCCGCCCCCCCTCCACCCCCCCGAAGGAGCAAGCACCAGTTAAACCCAGCTGCAATCTGTCAGGAGAGCAGGCAGTGACCAGCCCCATGCTCCCTCCCACGCCTCTCCTGGGATGGGGACACCACCACACCGGGGACACTCGCATCTCCCTGGGATGGGACGGGCAGGGCAGCCAGCACCATACCCAAATTATATTTGCCTTCTCCCTCCAAACGTAAAGGCTGTGCGTAAGTGAGGCTGTCACCACACAGGTGAGAGGTGAAAATAGTTGTTTTCCTTAATTGAGCCTATTAGTAGTAACGAGTCACTCCTGCTAGGTCTAAATAGCTCAGAGATAAATCCCAAGGCTCCTAAGCCGCCAGCCACCTCCAGTCAGTGCTCACAGGCAGCTTTACTCCTACAGACCGTACAGAGTGAACGCTGCCACCTCCAACCATGCTTCTGGAGCAGATCTCCAGGCTGTTATGTTTGCAGCAAATGTTTCCCCTACAGCTGCCCATTCACCATGAATTGAAAGTCCAAAGTGCCAGAGCCTCATCCTTGGGGAGTGACAGTGGGTACCCCCCAGGTACCAGACTGGTATCCCGCTGGTCAGCCATCTGCACACGAGCAAAGACTATGACCCTGACTGAACTTCGCCTCTTTTCAATAAAAACCCCACATATCCACTAGATCTCACCAGAGACTACCTGAGATGGAAATCATTTTTATGGAAAATTCTGGCAGGATATTTAATGCAAACACACCATCAATGCATCATCTCTTAAAGTTCACACCACAGGCAACACCAGTATTAGGAACAGTAAGGAGAAGAGAACCGCGCAGTGTTTTCTGAAAAGCCATCCAATGAATTAATCATTTTCTGTCTGAACTATTTGCAGAAACAACTGAATATGCGAGAAGAGAAAAATTAAAGTGTTCTAAGCCGTTGCTTCACAGTATGTCTTACAGAAAAGTCATTTAAAAATTATTAGAAAAGCAGTAACACTCAATCTCATAAAATGACACTATTTCAAATTAATCCACTGCATGTTAATTCCTTCATCTTTGCCAAAAAATAAAACAGAGTAAAAAAAAAAAAACCAAACCACTCCATCACAAAAAGTTGAAATTCAGTAAGCTTTGCCTGTTGCTTCTACACAGCCAACATCCCCAAAGCAGATTTAGCTTTCATCAAGCCCAGCTTCCAATAAATAACATTATTCCTCATTCTCCCAAGCAAACATAAGTAAATGAAACTCATTTTGCAAACTCACCAAAAATCATCCATATGGCAGCCGTTTGTCCAGTTTGTGAAGTCCATGGTTGCAGCACGGTCACAGCAATTGGCCAGAAAATTAAGGAGAAAAAAAAGAAAAGAAAGAACACTTGAGATTCAAGGAACAACACAACACTACTGTTTGCTGTAAAGTCTGCATTGCAGAATACTTTCAGATATCTCATTAAACAGACTGAACATACACCCACATCCCTCATTTACTCAAAAAAAAATATGAAAATAAACACAATAGCGATGTCAGATTGATAAAAGAATAATTACAGCCTAATAATGATGTGCCAAGGCTGGCCTCATGAGGAACATTTTGTGAGGGGGAAAAATACTTAAAAAGAAAATAAATCTTTTACTTTTACCCCATCAGGCAGTAACAGGTGGGCAACATTACATACTGAAAAGGTATATTATTTTCTCATACCGCTGACATTTCTAAACCCTTGATGAAGAGATGTAACACTTGGCAAGGAAGTAAATCAAAATTGCCACAGGTCGCAGCAACTGCAGATTTTCAGTCAAGGATGGGGGATTGATAATTTATTCTTTGCAATTAAGGGGCCTGTAGCCTATCCTATAATTAAGAATCTACGCACAGTTACACATCTACAAAGTGTGAAAAATATCCAAGCTGAAATAAATTTTTTTTGTATTTGGATGTCCAACAGTGTCCAGGTGATCAAACCCAGTGTCACTTCTCTCAACAAATTTTGCACTTTTCCCAGGCTCAGCATTGATTTCTTTTGGCAACTGCTCCGAAACATTCAACCAATTTAGCATGTGGATTTTTGCTGTTTTGTTTGGTTGGGGTATTTTATTATTAATATTCCTTTGGAGAGGGAATACTGCGAAGACATCTGTACAAAATGCCAACTGCTAAGGGTTAACCTAAACAAATTGCACTCATGTAAGTAACAACAGTGAAAGTTGTGCTCTTCTTTTGATGAGAGAAACCAATTGTGTTTGTAAGTTAAGGAAGAGTGGAAGGTCCCGAGAGCAGAGACACCAGACAAGGAAAGCACTGTAGAGCAGGAGGTGGTGGTGAAGGAAACCCTGCCATATTCTCCCAGCAGCTGTATCATCATCAGCTTGACCATTGTTCAAACAGCACCAAGGCTGATGAGGTGGCAAGAAGCCAAAGGTCATTGCAAAGCCTCTCACAACAGATTGGGACATCTTCCCATTTCATACAGTTTCAACCATCCAAACTCTTCAAACCAGCTGTTCTCAGGAATACAGATATCCTCACAACTCAACGATCTCCTGCTGGGTCCCAGAAAAGGGGCCTGGGGCCAGGGCAGCGTTTTGGCCTCTGGAAATCCTGAGGCAGCATAGGCAGGCAGCAAACCACCTGCACAGACCACGGTATGGTTTCTTTTTGATCCCCGTAGAAACCATGCCATGTGAAGGCAATTTTATCTGTTGGTGTCAAAGAGGAAAACATAACTGGCACAGACAAGTAATTTGCGGCCCCCCTATGGATAATGGCTGATGAGTTACCTCCTCCTCTGCCTCCACGGCCCATTAATAAGACAGCACGAAAGACTGCAGAAGAAGAATGATGATTGCTCATGTATTTACCACTTTGCTAGCGAGGAACTTTTTTTGTTGCTGTTTTTGTAGGAGTGCTTTTATAGAAGGAGCCTTTCCAACGCCTTCATGTGAAGAATATTGGAGAGGAAAGGGAAAAGAGATTGCAAACCATTTGCCTTCATTTCTGAGTTCTCTTGTCAGTCTTGTGAACTGTGGTCCTTCCCCGGAGATGTGACCACACACCATCACTGCCAGTATGACTGCAGCTACAGATTTGCCCTCAAGAAACTACCTGTCTTTTCCCTCTGCAAAGGAAGTTGAGATCACTGGGAGGACATTTTTTATGGAGCAGACATGACTCCAAGATACACCCAAGGACTGTAATGGCCATTGAGTGACCTGCCCAAACACAGGACTTCAAATTAAAGGCTAGTGAGATTTTGATGGTGGCATAGAGCAAGATGAACATTAATGAATTTATCAGGAGATGAGAGGTCAACAGGTCACAGGAAAGCAGACGTTGAGTAGGTGGGGATGCCGAGAAATGTGGTGCGCAAGAAGAAGAGGAAGAAACAAAACAAAAGAGTGTGGATGACTCAAAACTGGCAGAAATTGAGCAGGAGAGCTGTCGAACTAGTTTATTTAGGATGGGGAGGGTGTGGTAGAGAGGGATTGTAGTGCAGCATCCTCACTGACAATACTGCATAGGCATTTCTGAGTGAGAACAAGAGGCAGTTGTTCAAGTTTCACACATTATAAGGGGCAGTTTTCCATTAGCAGCTCAGAAGGTCCGTGTGGGGAAAAAAAAAAGTCATGATAATGCCACCATGGGATGGATGAATGGATGGGATGTAAATTGCCTTGAGCACTGCAGCAGCATCCACTGCTACACTACATGCCAGTTGCTTCGGTCAGGGTGAGGAGAGATACATTAGAGCAAGACCACAGAGACATTTTGTATTCCCCCGCTCCTCTTCACATGCTATTTTTGCATGACACTGGTTATGAAACTGAAAACGTTGGTTCAGCTTCAGGCAGCAATTTTAGGGTCAATTGCTTCTTCACCAGACACTGAAATCACAATTTTTCAAGCATCAAATTAACTGTGAATGTTTTAGGGGACAGTGAACTTTAGTTATGCATTATTACTGTGGGTCCCCCTCCTCAGAAGCCTATCTTGTAATCCCTCTTGTTATGCCAGGTGTTTTGTTTTTTTTTTCTTTGCTGGCATCACACTTTAAGATGAACTCTGCAATTACTCTATGTGCTTTTTGCTCCATCAACTCATTCGTGACTGTTACACGCTCTCCAGAGTACAGCTGTCAAGTGGAAGAACACACTTTCAAAACCACGTGAAGTATTTTATCCATTTATCACAAAAGTACATCAATATAGGTTTTCCAGCTGAAAGCTTTTGAAAGTTTCCTCAAAACTTTTACGGTTCAGCTTGGATCCACTCCTAATCCACAGGCAGGCTAAAAGATTCATGTGGCACCAGTGCACCACAAAAAAAATAAACAATAAAGCCTTAATGAGGTCAGCTGTTCAACAAAAAAAACAAACCAAAAAAGAAAACCGAGCAAAAAAACAACCAACCAAAAAACCAGGGCTATGCATCTTTCCCTAATACTGTCAGTACAATACAGAAAAAATACAAGCCTTGATGCTACAACTGATTTCATTCTGGATCCAGCTGGAGCAAACTGTTATCTAAACAGCATCCCAGCCAATGCTCCAGTGGGCAAGGAGAGATGGAAACTGATGGAAATTGGAAAGCCGTTGCTAGGGATGATGTCAGATTCAGATTTATGATGTCACCTGCCAGTGGAACTTCTAGGACAGACTCAAACCTTTATATTTTACTCTTCTATGCAAAGTTATTAAAGGGTCCATATGAAAACTGTTCTTTAAAATGGAAAGACCCTTCAGCAATGTCCTAAAAATTCTATACATCTTCAGCTAATCTATATGAGAAGTGCTATTTTGTATCAAAATGGGATGGTCATAAAACTTTACGTGAGTTGATGTGAGAAATGACGAAATCAGCAGTGATATGGAGATTTAAGCGATACATAAAGTTGAGTTTGATTTGCCTGGTCTCCATTTCAGGTCCAACAGCCCTACCTCCACAACTTGATATCTGACCATCGAGACAACTGTGAAAGCTTATCACATCACAAGCAATGACCTATACAACCGAAAATTCCCAGGTGCTTTCAGTAAAGCAAAGGCAGCATTAAACATCAGCAGTATCAAAATCTCTCCTCCATTCTTGCAACATAAAACCCAAGTGCTATTTGAGTTTCACAAAACACAATCTGTGGTAAGTCCTCAGAAGGTAAGAAACTTCAGGTCTTGGCAGGGTTTCGCAGGTACATCCAAGAACAGCTCCACAAAAAAGCCATACACCCATATGTAAATAAGCATATGCAGAAACATTGTATATGTATGTATATATACATACATATATAAAAATTATATATAATTTATATAAAGTGTTCTCATCACCCAGCAGATGGCACTCGTACCACAAGCTCCTGAGGCCGGAGCACTGTGGGAGGCTGTGAGCAGCCACTGCTCTACAGGAGGCACCATCTTCCTGAAAGGTAAAACCACCATGAGCAGGAAAGTGTCCACCACCAACCTGTTGCAAGATCTGAAGTGTCAAGTCCAGCATCAGGGCCAAAACTCCATTAAGCTTACTGGTCGGGCACCACCCCCGCTAATTCCCTCGACAGCTGCAAGACTTCACTGATGTTAATTCTCAAGTGCTCTTGAAGCCTTTCCAGAGGAACAGCATTTTGGGGACTGAAAGGGTTCTGGACTATTTTTGACGTAGAAGCGTCACATTATGATGTCAAGAACAATATAGTTAAATGCAAAGCTTCCTTCAGACATCATCACTTCTTTTCTCCATTTAACACACCCAACTAGCTTTCAATTAGTCCCACTAATAATTTGGGCTTTTGAAGATCTCATGAATGAGCAAATCAGAACTGGCAAAGGAAATGCTGTTTTCCTTTGATTAAAATTGAAGACTTGTTTTCACCCATGACTTAAGTGTCACTATCGTATGTACATTCTTAATATACCTCTTCTTCAGCTGAGTGGTGCTTCAACTTCAGCTGAGTGGGTTTGTTTTAAAAAAATATTTTCCTTTCAAATTCAATATTCCACCCAGCTCCCTCCCCTCTTTAAAAAAAAAATAATCAGTTTAGAAGCATCAATCCGAAAACACCAGCTCCGCGTGGAGCAGTGCTGCTCCCCGTAAGAGAATGCCTCGTGTCAGATTGAAAGATGCCTTTCCAAGGTCATTTCATGTTCCAATGGGTTTGTTATGAAGTTGTGGAACAGCAGATAAGGTTGCGTGAGATAGTAAAGTGCCTTCCTAAGCTAGTTCTGGGCAGTAATGCGCAACCAATATTTGAGCAAGGGACTTCTATAACATTTACCTCTGAAAGAAGCTTCATATGCTGAGATAAATGCTGCTGCAGGAAGGACAGGAGTAGTACTGAGATACTGATAATCCGTTTTCCTGCTGTCTCCCAATTAAAAAAAAAAAAAGGCCATTTTCTTGACAAATTTACATTAACTGCACGTGTGTATGGCACTTGGCAAAGGCTGGGGGGGTTCTAGGAATGTTAGAGGGTATCTCTTCAGGAATTCTTGTTAAAATACCCAACCCTCTGTAATAATGAGAATTTGATGTTTAAATTCTGAATTGAACAGTTTGTAACAGTTTTTAACTGCCTTCAAGTTACAAGGGCAAGGATACCAGAGTAGCTCCCTATTAGGTATCAGGACTACCAATTTCCAAGGTTAAAAAGGGAAAAAAATGAAAAGGAAAAAAAAAAAAACAACCAACCAAACTCACAAAGCCCATCTAAGAATGTTTCTTTGAAAGTCTTGTAGTTACAGCGTGAGGAATGATGATCCAGTATTTTCAGACTGCTTCTAATATAGCCCGAAAATGGAGGAAACCATATAACAGCATCCTCTTAGCAAGCTTTGAATACTGCCTAAACCTATCCCAAACTCTGGAGAAGAAAAAAAAAAAAAAAAAGGTAAGCATCTGGCAGCACACTGAATTGCATGTCACCATTTCATCCGTCATACCAGGGACTAAATCCTTCCCTAGAAAGAACAGGGGAATAACCATACGAACTCCAGACAGAGGAGAGGGAGGGGGGGTAAAAAAAAAAAAAAAAAAAACTCTCACAAATGGTTAGCTACATCCTAATGAGGTTTAAAGCTTGAGGAAGGATCACCGACTTGGGATCCAAAAAATGTAAGCACTTGGCATCGACACAGATCTAGTAAACGGGTGGGTTGGGGAGGGTAAGGGGTTTGCTTTTTCAAGTCCCAAATGAGCATTTTGGG
>JAOXJM010000012.1:106114856-106127173 GCA_026413425.1 Tringa solitaria | reverse complement strand
CCCCTCTTTTTTGGGGGGGAAAAGAAAAAAAAAGGAAAATAATAAAAGCGGTTCCTTGGCGGTACTCGGTGCCACCGTTTCGTGGCATTGGCCGTACGAGGCGCTGAGGCTGCGGTGCAGGCGCTGCCGCTCGGTCCCAGCCCGGTGAAGGCGGTCGGTAACGCCCCCGCGGCGGCAGCGGCAGCCCCGGGCACGGTGCGACCGGGCGAGGGCTCCGTGACGGACCCGGGGAAACCACCGGCTTATCTGCATGCCATAGCTGAAGCACAGGGCCGGCTGAGCAGCCCCAGGACTTCCCCAGCCAGCAAACACGAGGTCTCCATCCTTCTCTCACGGCCTATAGCAATTTTCTGCTTTTTTGTTTGTTTGTTTTTTGTTTAAATTGTAAGAAGCCCTTGCACGAGTGTGTTCCAGACACAGAGAAGGACAGCACACAGGAGGAGTGGGACAGAAATGATCATACAGCTGCACTGGTGGGAGTATGAAAAGTTTCCAGACAGTGGGAATCACCCCTTGGATTTGGGAGCAACCACCCTTGGAGAAGTGAGGTGGCAGCTCTAAGAACCCAAGTGTCTGTCCCTGGATGGGAAACCCTCAGCCAGGTTTGGAGGTGATGGAGATACCCAAGCAAAAGTGAGACATTTCCTGGGGAAAAACACCCCAAGGAAGAAATGGAACCACTCAGGGCTGACTTGTCTTGGGTAGAACGGTTGTGAGATGTCCCACCAGATGATGGGAAGAGTGTTCCCCAGACCAGCTGCGTTGGGTGTCATGCCTAAGTCATTAGCGCCAAGATTATACCTGACCCTAACGAGGTCTGTAAGTCACCACGAGGCTGACTTTATCCCCCGTGGGAGGCAGCCAGAATCCCTGCATTTAGAAAGCCTGCTGGCTACGCCGCGCCAGCTCTTAAGGGCCTGGCAAATCCCTCTGCCCGGCGGCGGGGGAGGCCGTGTCCCTGGGCAGGCTCCCTCCCAAACCCCGCGCTGCAAGGCTGGCATGGGAAGGGCTCTGGCGTCCCTGGGCCCTCGGCCAGCAGTGCCTGCTGCCACCTCGGCCTGAAGTTTGCCCGCGGTGCAAATTATTGCTGGAATCCACCGCTCGTAGTTTTAAGAGTTCAAAGGATACCTGTGGGAGAGATGTCCCCGTGAGAGGGGCGCGGGGTGCCAGGCTGCAAAGGTTGAAGTTCCAATGAGGAAATTCTTTTATTCAGCATGTGAGATAATTTTCTGCGATAAGTTGTGCTTAGGTTGGCTCAGCAAGAACATCCTGCTATCGAAGGGAGTTGTGCGGCAAGCAAATTTCCTGGTCGTCTGCATTTTCTATTTATTTATTTATTTGTTTTTAACTGGGGAGCTGTGTACAGTTATTGACTTTTACAGCTTTGCCAATTGATATGCAAGACGTGATGGGCTCAAAGAGCCAGAGGCAAAATTTAGTTAAATAGCCTGACTTGATTTTTCTGCTGTTTGGCAAAGCATTCATAGAAACTAAAGTCCCAGGTCTGTGGCAGGGGAGACTGGGAGCCGGGAGTTGTGACCCGGCCCTGGCCAATGCATTGGCAGGAATCCACCAGCCAAGAGCTGGCGTTGTCACACCGGGGGGACATGGCTCTGCCTGGGGACGGTGGGGCTGGAGTTCCCAACCGGAGCCGGGCTGCGAGGTGAGGAGTGAAGCTGTGAGCGGGAAAGCGGTTTGAATCATGCTCTGCAGATTTCCACTGAAAGGACTGGTGATGCACCCCGTGGTATAACAGGTTTCTGACCCGTTCTAAGGTTCTAAGGCCAAGGGGGGCTCTGGGAAGAAACCAACTGTGTAGAAAAAGTGCTATAAAGTGAGTGCTCGGGTGGGAAGGCTCCCAGGGGAAGACGGTGCTCCGCCACGGATGGCAGCAGGTACCTGGGGCTTTGGGGAAACTGGCTTCAGGCAATTCGGAAGCAATTACCCGGCCCCACTTTATTGGACAAAATGGCTGAGGCATATTTTGTTCCGCTGATGTGGGAAAAGGCCGCGCCAGTCCCTGTCGGGGAGGCATTAATTAAAGGAACTAATGGTGATTTCCTAAAATATCCATTGGAGTGATCAGGATGTCTGCTGAGAGAAATCTGACTTGCCGGGCTTCAAGTTGTGCCAAGTCATTGTGTTCTTCAGGAAATGAGAGTGTTCTGGGGCAGGTAAAACAGAAATAAATCACGCTGACCCTCGTCCAGTACTTTCTGCTTATATTTCCAAAGCCATGTTTCGGGAGGTGGCTCATCTACGTTCGCTACGTATTTACTTAATAGGCTGTAACAGCTCTGAGGCATTTTTTTTATGCTTATGTTGTGGTTAATGCTTTCAGCACATTGTATAGGCGTCTCTCCTTACTCAATTTGCCACCCTAAGCACCCCCCTCTGAAATTCCCCTGCTAAGGATCCCTCGCAGAGGCTGCATTAGAAGAACGTTAATCTGATTTATGGTAACCCGGTATGACAACTTGTGGTAATAGGTGACATAAAGTTGAAACCTTGCGACAGAGAGGACGTTTGTCTCTGACCATGATGTGAACGTGGAAGCCCCAGGGGGGCGGCTGGGGAGAGCACAGAGCCTGTGAAAGCGGGGTGATGAATGAGGGGAAGTATTTACAGCATCACTCTAAAGAGCCATTTACACCAGAGAGCATCATTATTTCCACACATATCAGTACTTCCTAGTGTGGGCTGGCCTCATATATCCAAACTTTTATGGGCCGTCTGTATTATTTGTGTGGCAGTGGTGGGTTTTTTACTTTAAACGAACCTAATTAATAATGCTTCATCTGCCACTGCTTAATAGCGCACTGTCGGGAGACCAAGTCGTGGGAGAGGAGTGCCTGGCGGTCGCTGCTCTCCAAACTCCGAAGGAGTCGTCCAGCCCTTCTCCAGCTCCATGCTCTGAGGATGAGGCCAGACGCGCAGATTTACAATTAAATTTGGGTTCACATAAAAGGAGGAATAAATACTACAGTAATATCCTTTTCAGATGGCGTTCCCTCTGAGGAAAGGCCTTTCTGAAGGGTCTCTGTGGCCCTGCCACCGCTGGCACACCGGCTGACAGCGCCGGCTCCTTGGCATCCTCTGCCCACTGAGGTTATCCCGCAGACCTTCCACCGCAGCACGGATCCCCGCCTCCACGCTGGGCAAGTCGGTTCCTGGAAAGTTTTCTGATCTGACAACTTACCTGCTTACGGCAAAATCCAAGAGCACTTGTTTAAAAGGTCCGTTTCCAGTAAATGAAACTGAACACCACAGAGGCAGCTTTGCTCACACCTGGTCATTTGAAATCGATGGGGTTTGTTAGAAGGACCAGGGCAGTGTTTGTTATAATTTGCCGGTCCCTGAGGATTGCTTTTGAGTCGGAGGCCATTATTATCTGAGATTAGAGCTATCCACAGCTTCATTTCTACACTATCATCAGCCCACATGATGCTTGAAAGACAAAAAGACAGAAAGAGGCAGAGTCCCTGCCCCAGCAAATATATGTTGTTGGGACTGAAACAGAACTATTGAAATCAATGTGCGCTTTATCGTTGATTTCTTTGTGCAGTGAGGCCTCCTTTAAAGCTTGACAGCTTTTTCTTGTAAAGCTGAAATGAGACTAACTTGAAGTATCAACACTGAGTAGTTTAATAGGCTACTTTCTCTCTCTCTCTCTCCAGACTTCTGAGACACTGCAGAATTACTTTTATTTAAGAATATGGTTATCACATTTACTGAAAGTGCCCAGGCTGCCTAAAACACTACAAAATGCATGCAAAATTCAATTTCGCATTGTCATGGGACCTGACCAGACGATCTAACTGGTCGTTTATAGCTGTCTATGACTGTAATTACATGTCCACATCGTGCTGTCTAATATTTTAAATTCATCCTACACCATATTTTCACTCAGTGAAGGGAATTTACTTTAGCATCATTCTTTCCCCATGTCACAAGAGCAATTTTTCACTGTTGATAAGAAAATGTCATTTTTTGTTAAAAAATTGCAAATGACAGAGCATTGCTATGTCACCCCAGCTTTCCTTACTTATTGTCTCCTTATTTAGTGAATAATTTCAATGAATTTCAGAATAATAACAATATGTAGTGCATGTCTGTCAAATTGTACAGAAAAGACTTTAAATAAATTACTGTGAATTACCTTCTCATCATATGAAATGCTGCTTTTGCAGCCTCCATAGCTTGACCCCTAAAAAGAATAGCAAGGAATACATTATTGGACATTTTAAATGGACCGACAGCCTTCTGCAATGAGGTAGCCACCTCATTGCAGCTTGGTGGGTGGGGAGAGAGCAGTAGATGTTGTTTGCCTTGACTTTAGTAAGGCATTTGAAATTGCCTCCCTATAAGACCCTCATAGATAAGCCGATGATGTATGAGTTAGGTAAATGGACAGTGGGGTGGACTGAAAACTGTCTGAATGACAGGTCCAGAAGCTTGTGATCAATGGCACAAGGTCCAGCTGGGGGTAAGTCACTAGAGGTATACCCAAGGGCTCAATGTTGGGGCTTATACTGTGTGACATCTTCGCTACTGATCTGGATGATGGGGCAGAGTGCACCCTCAGCAAGTTTGAAGGTGACACAGGACAGAGAGGAGTGGCTGATACACCAGAGGGCTGTGCTGCCATCCAGAGGCACTTTGAGGGGATGGAGATTAGAATGTCATGAAGTTCATAAAAGAGAAATGCAAAATCCCCAACCTGGGGAAGAAGAACTGCAGGCAGCAGTACAGGCTGGGGTCTGATCAGCTGGAATCCAGCTCTGCAGAAAAGGACCTGGAGGTCCTAGTGGACAACAAGCTGATGGTCAGCCAGTGCCCTCATAGCAAAGAAGGCCAATGGTATCCTGGGATGCATTAGGAGGAGTGTTGCCAGCAGGTTGAGGCAAGTGATCCTTTCCCCCTACTCAGCACTGGTGAGGCCACAGCTGGAGTGCTGGGTCACCTTCTGGGCTCCCCAGTAACCGTGAGACATGGACTCACTGGAGAGAGTCCAGCAAAAGGGCCTGAAGATCATTAAGGGATGCTGGCTTCTGAGGTATGATGGGAGACTGAGAACTGGGCCTGTTCAGCCTGGAGAAGAGCAGGCTCAGGGGTATCTTTCCCATGTGTATAAATACCTGAATGAAGATGAAGGAACCAGGCTTTTTTCAGCTGTGCCCAGTGACAGGACCAGAGGCAATGAACACAAACTAAAACACATGAAACTGCATCTGGACACAATCCCACCACCACCTTTTACAGTGATGGTGATCAAACACTGGCACAGGTTGCCCAGAGAGATTTTGGAATCTCCCTCCTTGGAGAGATTTAAAAGCCATCTGGACATAATCCTGGGCAAGTGGCTCTGGGTGGCCCTGCTTGAGCAGGAGGGTTGGGCCAGGTGACCTCCAGAGGTCCCTTCCAACCTCAGCTACCCTGTGATTCTGTGACTAGTTCATATGCCCCACAGAGCACCACTCTTCCTACTTCTCAATAAGAAAACAGCAAAATACCTCACTGAAATTCCATTTTCTGACTTTGATGGAAGAAAATATGTTACACATCATCAACAACATACCAGCGTGTTAAAACCACATTATGCTTTTAAAGCATTTTTTTCATCCATTGCCGTCAAATTTATGTCTGCATTAATCTGAAAAATTAAATAAACCCAGATGTATCTCCCAATTAGTGATGCAAAGCAGGTATATTTCTTAATTTGAAATGAAAGTATTCCTGTTCAAAGTTTGGGATGGAACATGTACACTCCCACCTTTCAAATTAAAACAAATTAAGACAATTTCACATCAGAAAGCTATGTCAAGCTGTATCGCAGATCGGCCATTCTGGCCTACAGTGGCTCATCAGTCCTGGCCAAAAGTGCAGTAAAACCAGAGAAACATCTGTCCTTGGTCTGTTTGACCTGAATATGCAAGAGGCATATTGTGTTGTGTGACAGGACTGGTGGCTGCCTGCAAGTGTGAAGTCTGGACAATCACAGACCACACTGAAGGGGAAGGGCATGCTGATCCTCTTTCTTTCAAACAAAATGAAAGAGAAATTAAAGCCTCATTTGTTCAGTGGTAATTGAAACAAGACGGGCCACCGCCCAAGGTGCAACACAATATAGGAAGGCTGGATTGGAAGCTGGGCCATGTGGCTAGAGGGGTTTCACTGGAAATTGGTTGCAAAAACAGGAAACGGGGCATTGATTTGGTAGAAGCTCTGCATTAGCTCGTGGGTGGAAAGAAGCACAAAGCGAGCAGGCAGCCGGACAGGCAGAGCGTGTGTGTGGCCCCAGAAAGGTAGCCAAGAATAAATGACTTTTTTTTCTTTCCAGCTCTAAAAACCCAGAAAAAGATCTCGCAAACAAGAAGACTGCTTCTAACTGTACAGTCCTCCTGTGTTTTGGCAGAAAAAAAGTATTATATTTTAACAAACAGGTCTTACCTGACTCATAAAAACAATTTTGGCTTCATGTGACCCTAGAACTCTGCGAACTTTGGCTTCCTGCAGGGAGCAGCCTTATCTAACTGCAACATCATATAACCTACAGCGCTTAAATCAGTCTCCCATAAAGCCAGCTAGAGTTCCATCCCACTATCAATTAGAACTCTTCTCGAAAAACAGTTTGAAAAAGATGTGTATTACAGCCTTGGAGCTATACAGCTTCTCCCACAAAGTTATGAAACCTTTCTTCCTTTAGGGATAAACAGTAAAGCAACATCTAATTTGTATGAATAACTCTTTCAGCTGCTTAAATACTTCCAGCCTGATGAATTTTTTAAGCTGTTCCGATTTCTCTGAACGTATTTATCTTCTACACCTGTTATTTTAGTGCAAACACTGGACCATACCATGCTACTAGTGTTTCGCATTTCCTTCTATGCTTTTTGAAGATTTGTGATTTAGCAGCTTTTTTGAAGTGATAAAACATTAGTTAACTGACCTTTAGATGGTTCTCCAGGTAAGGTTTTATGTCTGAATGGTCTGTAGCATAAAGAAAGCCAAAACATTTGCTGCCAAAAACCCCTCTTACCTGACTTTAGCTGTCCAATCTACTCGTGGTTCTTTTCAAACTGAGAATTTGCAGAGATGCATAATCGTGCATGGACTACTGCTTTTTTTCTTGCCAACTCCTCATCTTCAAATGCGATGCCATTTGTGTATGGAGCTCTCCAGATGTGTGTCGCAGCTTGATTTCCTGGGGCTGTCTGTGGAAACGCTTCAAGAGAAGCAGTGCTCTCTACCCCAATGACATGATAAATCCCTTCAGGATGCTATACACTATCAAAGCAGCACAGCTTTATTACATTTGCCTTCAATGCGTCCCTTTTCAGTTTCTTGAAAAGCCATCCTCCCCTATGAACATTTTCGTGAAGCCCACAGAAAATGCTTTTTGTCATGTCTGACTGAACCTTCTTTAATTTGAGAGTGGAAATTGTGATTCCATAGTCTGAGCTGTTTGTTTGTAATCTGGGCTTTTTCACTGATACAACAGAAATGACTCCAATTTGAAGGTGAAATTTCCAGCCCGCATTTCTGTGCCAGTGCTCAGAGAAGAAGTCTAGCAATATGGGGGGACAGAAATGTGTGCCTTAATCCTCTGAATGAACAGGTGCCTCATAGTTAAAGACAGATGAATATTTATTTGGAGTATTTATTTGTGGTGTCCCCTGTCAGTCCCTGCCTCTCACTACCCCGTTGCAATGCTAAGGACTCAGATACCCGAAGCACGGCATGGCAGCTCCCCCTTTTTTGCCTTCTCCTGCACCCGATTTGTGGAAGCAGATGGAAGCTTGTGGTAAGAGCTGAGGTGGGAAGTGTGTGTACCCTCAGAGGTGGGAGGTAAACCTTGATACGTAAGGAGAGGTGAAGAGAGAAGCATGCAGATCTCCCTGAGTTTGGATGAGCCGACAGATTGCAATCATATAAATACTTGCAAGCTGCAGATTCCCTAACTTTTGACTTCTCTCCCATTTTTCTTCTTTCTTTTTTCTTTTTTTTTTTTTTTTTAATAATGTGCAATAGTGGGTCTTATAATTGCATTTTGCTATAGCAACTGCACCTGTGTTTTAGCACTGGTGCAGCAGCGGGAGCTCAAAACATGGTGTGGGACCTCCAGTGGTCCTCGCCCCGGGGTGGATATCCCATGAAGGAGTTGGGCTGCGGGAGCAGTGCCTGCTTTTAGCCCTGCCTCGTGTGGAACAAGCTTCATATTGTGAGGGTTTGTACACACTGCTGCTAGAAATGTCCACCATTGAGTCTGTTTTGGGTCCCAAAATCTTTTGGGTCCCAAACTTTGTCCCAGTTTGGCTGGATGAACTGGGAGTCAGAGCTGGTGCCAAGGCAGGCACAGTGACCTAAAAGGCTTGCCCAGCTCTGTTCTGCCTCTCTTGCAGCCCCTATGGCATCCCCAGTTGGGTGGTCTTGAGAAAACAGCCTTATCCTTCCTCTGGCCGGACAGGCACTGGATCTGCTGACACAGGTGGGCTAGGATGGACCTGGAGAGCTAGGTCCAGCTGTAGGTGAGGCTGGTTTTAATTCCGTGTGAGCTGCCACAAGCCTACGAAGATATTTAGCAGAGCATGCTCATGTAGCTGCCTTTTTACTATGTTCTTTTAAAGGTTAGGCTTTTATAGTGGAGAAAATAAAGATGACAAGTGAGGTGAAAACATTCTGAGGATCAGAAAATTTGTAAAGGTGCCTCCTGGCAGCCATTATATTTTGACTATGGCATTCCTCTATGGCATTTACAGTTACCGCTACAGTAACTATTGCAACCCTTTAGGTTGTTGCATGTTAATTTAGAGCATGGATCATGGATCAGTTACAAAAGGACCATTGCACATACTGAAGATCGACAATCTGCAGCAAATGCTACATTAAAAAAAAATATGTACTTGAAGCAGGAGTATCTAATGGACCTACACATGCTTTCAGATCATACTATTCTGTTTGACTAGCCCACAGATTTCCAGCTTTGGGGAGGAAGAGTTTAACCTCCTGACAGCTGCAAAAGATTTTGCAAAAGCAACTGGTACATGCGTCGTTAAAAAAATCCGGAAAATTAGTCCAGCCCCTTCACATTAGTGACTGAAAGACAGAAAATAATAATTCCTTAGTGAGATAATGTTTGTCTTGGGTGAGTATCAATGTGGAATCTTTTTTTTATTTATTTAATTTTCAATTTTAAATAAAAGGATCAAAACTAATGATTAAAACAGGACCTCAGACAGGCTTCTTAATATTATAGAAAGAAAGAGATTATTAACATTCATGAGGGCCCTACTTAAAAAACAAAAGACTTCAAATGAGCTGAAGAATTAAGTAGATCCTGCAAACAATAGGTAACACATTAAGAAATGTAGAATAACATCAATTACACTCAATAGCTACAAATATGTTGACATATTTCACTCCTTTTATACAATTTACTAAGTCCACACAGTAAAACCAAATGCATGCAATTGCCAAAGCAGCGAAGTGGATATATCTAAGTTCAGTTCTTCTTTGACACCAGTAGTATCTTTCTTAATCATATGAGTGGAGGATAAAAGCTTTCCAAAATTAAAGCCATAATTTTTCAAATGTTGCTATAAAGACAGTGAATCTGTAAGTGAAAGATACAGCCTGTCCACTTTTGAAAGCTGGCTCCACAGAAGACACCCACCTGCTTTACTTACGATTTCTAACCTGAATATTAATGTGGAGACTAGGTGTAAAAAAAATAATCTAACCACACAGCAAAATCCTACCTGTAATGAATGTGCTTTTAATGAGTGAGACTGGATGGTTATCACTGAAAAGAGCATGTAGAGAGCAGCAGGTTTGTGCCCTGGGATATTAACAATGCAGGAAGGGTCACATGTCTTCTGACTTTACAGTGTTACTTCTGTAAAGGCTAAAGAATATATAAAGTCCTTAAAGAATAAAAATTTATATACATCTCCATGTATGTATTGTTTTAGTGAAAGCTGTAACTTTTTCTGTGAATTATTTATGGCACTTTGTCCCACTGCATTATACCCTACACGTGTAATCTAGCAGGCTGTCTTGCTTGCAGTGGTTAAGACTTGTTTTGCCAGTCTGTTTTTCACAAACAAGCTTATGTGCTAAAAATCTTTCCCAGCTGCTTTCAACCACACCTGCCCATACCGTGTCATACACACCATATGCCAGAGTTGTGGGTGGTGTAAAGGGTTGTACGGCGCTGATTTATGTGGGGCCCCCGTGATCCACCCCAGCAGAGAGCAGGGCCCAAAACCCATGCAGGAAAATGTAAAGCCTTAAAAGTGTGATCAGCAGTTTGGGATGAAGGTTTACCATGTGTTTTATGTGTTACCATTTCTTTGATCAGCCTGTGGCTGTGCCAGTTCAGAGGACGTACTGTGCCTTCAAAAATAATACTACAGTCAGACTTGTCACTTAGCATTTATGCCGCGAACTTTTAGCTTGATAAGAGAAACTTTCACATCCCTGTGTTATTTACAAAACTGTTTTTAATATGTTTTACAGTCTTTTGATAAAATTTACCTTGCTTGGTAAAGCATCTAAAAGAACAAAATTACTTTTAAACATAACCATCAAGTTCTCACCTGAATTAGAATATTACTGACTAAATTTCATGCCTATAATAAAGCTAATAAAGCAGGTTTCTGGAGCAGAATTTGAGATTTTAATTCAGATTTATAGTAAGAGAGAAGGAAAATGGCTAATGGATATTGACTAGAAAAGGCTACTGTGATGAAAGGCTGAGAGACAGTTCAATCAGCACGATGGTGCCAAGGAACTTTTCCTTTACACTGAAGAAGAATTTGTGATACTATGGATTGCTCCATCCTAAACAGGATAACTTTTCCCAAGTCTTATGTGGAAACTTTCTATTTATATTGCATTAAGACATTCTACATCAACACCAGATGTTTGTAGGAATTGCAGAATTTTTTATTCATTTCCCTTTGTAGGCAATTCCTACAAACTTGGAATAATTTTGCCATGAAGTAACGAGGATGTTTCAGTAGAATCAATAGTAAAAGTTCAACTCTCAAACAAATTCTGTTGTTGTAGAAATGCTTTTTCTGAAAAGTAAAAATACTTTGGACTGAACTCCAAAATAGAAAAAACAAAATCAATAGCATTCATTGGAAAAACCATTCCATCTATTAACAGGGGAAGAACGATTCACAATTAAAGATTTGACAGCATATACTCAATATTCTTAACTTCAGAATTCTATAATTAAAATCCAAGATTTATAGCCTTAGTCCTACAAACATATCTGTAGCAAATGCTATCAAAAGACAATATGATGAACTAGGATAGTTTACTATCCATTTTTATCTACTCCTCGGTTTAACTGTATTTTGGTCTAGAAAATGCTACCATTCCAAAATGAAAAAAGTGCCTTGGGACTGTAGATATAATCTGTTTTATCTTGCTTATAGGCAGCAAACCATCAGCAATTGCTCCTAAAGCATGTTTCAAATTATGTTCCAGCCTGTGACTGGCCGATGCAGCTGATACAGACAGTAATGGCCCAGCTCAGACTTGAGAGAGGTGGATATGCTGTGAAACCCAAATGCAATTTCACCCAGTGTACCCCAGAACCAAGCAAGGTCCTAGTAAAGAATTAATTCTGTGGAGAACTCTAAAACCTCCAGGCTGTGAGACACGGGCACTCTCTATTATTTCCACAAAGCTCCAGTTTAGTTTGGAGAACAGCTCTTTAGTATTTAAATGATGCAGGAAGTGCATGGCACAACCAAATGCATCCTGCGGATTTCAGACTTCAGACCATCTCCTACATGGGTGTAATAGAAGGGAGGGAACATTTCTAGGTTCCTACGTTGGTATTTTGGACATAGAGAAATAAGGAATGATTTCAATCACAGTGTATGCTTCCAGCAAAACGGAAAACTCTATCTTCTCTGGTTAATAAGTAAACAGTGCATCTGGGTAATTCGGACCAGGATGGTGATGGCTCCTGTGGTTGGTTCTTATCTTAATATTTTTTTCTGAATAGAAATAGAAATAGGGGCATTCTCACTAGTTAGATTAATTCATAGAATCATAGAATGGCTAGAGTTGGAAAGGACCTTAAAGATCATCTAGTTTCAACCCCCCTGCCATGGGAAGGGACACCACCTTGTAAAAATGATAATAAAATAGCATTTATTGTGAAATAAAAATGAATTAATGAATTCTCTTTATCATAGAGTCATAGAATGGTTAGAGTTGGAAGGGACCCTAAAGATCATCGAGTTCCAACCCCCTTGCCATGGGCAGGGACACCTCTCACTAGAGCAGGTTGCTCA
>JAOXJM010000012.1:106092571-106110281 GCA_026413425.1 Tringa solitaria | reverse complement strand
GGTCTCTTCTCCCAAGTCACAGATGATAGGACAAGGGGTAATGGCTTCAAGTTACTTCCTAATATCTAATCTAATCTAATCTAATCTAATCTAATCTAATGTAAATCTAACCTCTTTCAGTTTAAAACCATTAACCCTTATCCTATCCCTCCACTCCCAGATAGAGTCCCTCCCCATCTCTCCTCTAGGTCAATATATACTTCACCTCTCTGTTTTTTCTTGCATAGAGTGTGCATTTTGTGATAATTATTTTTGTACACACATCAAGCACACACACTCTAGGTCATTACTTGCCTCATGAGCTGATGTGTTTTTACCACATATATTCCTACTCTTCCTATCCCCTTACCCATAATAATTCTGGTGGCATTTTCAGTCATCTTTTGACTTCTGCTGGTCTTTTGATAGACCCGAGGTCTCCCACTTGTTAGTCTCTTCTCTAGCTTCCCATCTCTTGTACTCTCAAGCTTGAGTTGCATAGGCACAGTAACACAACATCTTATTCTTCAGGCCTTCATAGCTTTGCTTTAGCCTATGAACAACAACTGTAATCAAGGATAAAAAGATGTAGTGAGTCTTTGCTTACTACAGTCCTCCATGTCAGATTGCCTTCTGGGGGATTATTCAACACAATTTTCAATTTGTGTATATGTTACTGAAAGGATGTAGTTTATTATTGCCACTGATGAAGAGTAAATCTGAAAGTTCAATTTTTATTTGAAACGACCAATTGATTCAAGTGTTTCAAGCAAAGCTTCGTAGCTTCAACTGAAAAAAGAAACAACAAACCACTCTGGATGGAGGGTAAAATAAATCAAGAGTTTATTTGCTAGTTTTTAACAGACCATTTGCTCAAGGTGGAATATGGCCTCTGGCACAGCATATGCGACAATCAGTGAAAAGTGCTTGTACTGAGGAAGCAGCAGCTCCCGTCTACTGTTTTCCTGACAAATATTTACCTTTATGTGTTGCATTATTTTTCTAGCCAATATCTTTGTTACCAGCTTTTCAACAAACTGGAAAGAGACTGTCTGAAATGCCATGGCAGCTCCAGATATATGCAATCATGAACATCTTATTGTATCTAAGTGGATATAAAAACGAATATTAAATTCATTATAATTCATTATTGTATTGAATTAAATGAGCGTTAACTTCCTGCAAAGTGTTCCTTGTGTTCTTCGTTTCAGCACTGAATTTTATTTATCCTCTCCCAAACTGTTCCTTTTCAAGATGTGTCCCAGGCTGTCAGACTGACAATGGTGAATTACCTTGCAGCCTAGGAATTTTAAGGAGGAATCCGGAGGGTTTGGTGCCTGGGCAGAGGACAGGTGGTGCATCTGGCACACAGTGAAAAATGTAGGAGGTGGTTTGGGAATGTACTAAGAGCACATTAGCTGGATGTTTCTGCTAGAGTATTCAGTAGCAAAATATTTAATGATGCTGACATTTAAATTGTGATAATTAGATTTTCTAGTTAGCACTACATTGAGAAGAATGGGAACAGTTTATATATTGCTCAGAGCTATTATTTCAGACTGTCTGCAAACTCTGATTGGCAAGAATGACCTGGTTCGTATTCTATTTATATATGAGTTTTATTTTGGCTTTAATTTTGGCTTAGCTTCTGGATTGCAGTTCTCTACCATTATGTGGCTCTGTGAGGATGGGAATCACAAAAGACTTGCTTTCAGCCAAGCTCAGAGCTTCTCTAGTGAGACAGCCCAAAACTCATTACCTCTGCAAATACTGGCCTGCAAATATGGCCGTGACATCTACCCTAGGTTTTGAGGGAAGGAAGGTTATCTAAATGTCTTAGAAGATGCACTGGAAATTTGAGTAGAAAATATTTTCCTTGCAAAAAGACTGCAGAAGGAACAAAGTAAACGCTTGCTCTTATTACCTCTCCAAGACATTTGCCCCCTTGCTGTAAGAGGTTTGCTGCACCAGGCAGCATGGAGAGCAGCACCTGCCATGAGACAGACCGACAGTCTCCATCTGACAGCCAGTTTTGTGGACTTTTTCAGTAACTGCGGGGAAGCGATCCATGTGAAAAAACATCTCCTGCCAGCTGACGTTTTTTCGCCTCGGTGTTTTTGCAACAGAACAGCTTTGGTGGATGGGATGAGGAAAGAATCTACTGTCCTGCCCATTTTAAGAAATATTATAATCATTCTCTTCTTTTTCTCCTTTAGGCAGAGGACTGGCCTCACCATTAACTGTTCCTTTGGCCCATATGATAAACGAAACATTTCAGTTTGAATGGTCTCATCAGAGTTTTGTGGAAGGCAGCTTGTCTTCTGTGTTGTGCTGCCTGTGGCCAGCCTACTCCTCAGCCAGGTGTGGCTGCCCACAAGTACAAGCCCTGGAAGGAGGGAGCTCATCACCCTGGTGTGGGGCCTCCCACCAGCTGAAGGGACAGGAGCCCCTGCCTGGGGTGGAAGGTGGGAAGGAGCCTGAAAAGAGGTGCACCTGAGGAGGTGACATTGCTGAGGGAGGACCTGTTCATGGGAAAAAGAGGCTACAGTAGGACTGGAGAGGCAGAAGAAGAGCATAAGGGATAAAGGGTGGGATGTTGGGATGCATGGTGGAAGTGGATGGAGGTAAAAAACCAAATTATATGGGTAAGAGCAAAGAGAAGTGAAAAGAGAGAGCATGGAGACAGACAGTCTGCAACCACCAGGGTCTTCGGCCCCCCAAGAAGCCAGGCTGATCCCAGGAACATCTCCCCCCTTCTGCTGTCAGTCAATATCTAAGAAATCCAATAACAATGTGTGAATCTCACCTTCCCTCATTTCCAAACAGCTGGCTTACAGTCTAGCACAACCCCCCACTGCTCCAGTAGCAAAAGCGACCAGGAAGCAAAGATTTATGCTGTACTTGTGGGGATAAACAATACTGCTGGCTTAATACTAAAGTTCAAATGATGCATGCCTGGTTTTTGAAGAAATCATTAAGCCTCCCAGAACAACTCCAAATGAGCCTTTTTATTAAAAAGAAAAGAAAAGCCTGCAGAACAAAGCACTCAGAATTTCAGGGAAGCATCCAGAATTAGCAGGGACTCAGTACACTCCCCATGCGTGTGCTTACCATGAGACAGTCTTAAATTAAGTGGTCATGTAATATTTCATCCAGAAGACCTTTCCCTGATTCCACACACAGGGCAATGAGTCTTCACAATTTTTGCAGCTCTTGTAAAACACATTTCTGTAGCAGGCATTTTATTTTGCTCCACAGTAATTAAATGTATTTATTGAGCTGTAGTAGGTTAACAAGGGAACAGGGGAACTATCTGAGGGGGAGCAGAAGGGAGGAATGACTTGATTAGTAACTAATGGTTCATAAAATTCTTATAGTGACAGTTCCTATCAGGATTTCTGAATTTGCAAACTGCCTCATCTCTGCTTGCCTTTTTTTTTTTTTTTAACTGTGCAAATCAGGCATTATTTAATTTATCTGGCCTATATATATAGCGAGAGGTGAACTTACATAGCAGCCTTCCCCTTGGAGGAAGCATTAAGATGGTCTTCCGACCTGTATTACTGCCTATTTTCATGAAACTTTCAGGACCTGAACAATGCATAACCTCATAGCTTTAGAACTGCTGTCAAATCTGGCTAGTGGCAAGTACATGACCAAGAGACAGACACCCCCCCCCAGCTCACACTCGCACTCACACTCACTCACAGTCAGTTAATCGCTCACCTGAGTGTGAGCACCCAAGCCCAGCCTCCCGGAGCCAAACAGATTCACTCCACATATGGAAGCTCGCACAAGATTTTTTCCAGTGTCGACAGCATTAGACTTGCACAGAAGGGTTTGACTCCCACATTTGTGAAGCCTTCTCCTGAGATCCTGGGCAAGGAATGCCTGGCCGAACGGAAAGCACTGGCGCTGCCAAGCCAGGTCTCTAAGGGAGGGAGGCACCAAAATGCAGCCTGTGAATCCTTGCCGGGGGAGCATCACCAGCTGGACAGCCTTTAAAACCAAACACACTGTTTCATCAGAAAGGATACCTCTGGCCATACACATACCCTCGAGCTTGAAGTGTCTGCAAACAGTCAATTTGCTCACAGTTTGGAAGCTTATCGTCAGGCAGCTAATTCAGCTTTCTTACACGGGGAGAATAAATTCTATTTACTTACCTGTTATCAGCAACAATAGTTGTTTAAAAAGAATGAAACAGAACATGATTGATTAGGTCTTTCTCCAGCTCTTTGAGGATCCAAGGTTATTTTTGTCATTCATCATGCCACATTCACACAAGCCTGATTTCTTTCAAGGTACCAGTGCGGCTATCATGGTAACGGAGTGGATTATTCAGCGACGTGTTAGGCATTAGTAGCTGTTTTTCTCCCATCTTCACTGCAACATGCATATAAGATTTCTAAGGCTTCCGTATGCCTTACAGCTTTTCCTCCCATACTTTATTTAGACAGGAAAACCTGTTGGTTTCTGTATAAATTTCAGTGTCTAGAAATAAATTTCAATCCACTGAACTAAAACTGGAGTTCAGATATATCTCTTTGCAAGCAGAAAAGAATGAAAGTAGAGCTTTTATTTATTTATTTCCTTCCTTATTCTTTATCTGCATGGGTAAACAGTGAATTTTCTCTTCCGTTTTGCTGAAAAGTCTCTTATCATGGCTTAGGTCCTCTCTTCTCCCTTGGGCATTATCTTCATGGAGCTGCAGTTGGTCAAAATAGAGCCAGCAGAGCTGCAGCCATGCCCTTGCTTATTTGCTTGCTATTAAAGTCTACCATTGGTTCTACAATAGACAATATAATTTCCCATTCACAACAGGTGGCAGAGCAAATGCAATCCAGACAGGCACTCACCCGATACAGCAGCTGTGGCACGACCTCCCCTGGGACACTCCATGAAAAAGTCAATACACTTCCAAGGCATGGTTTTTTTCCTAAAAACTGCTCGCATGCTTGGATAAGGACAGCATACACCTCCCCTGCCCTGACCCCAGCCTTTCTTTTCCTCCACCCGTCATGTTCACAGTCTCCCATGAGTCTCTAAGCCAAGGCTCCTTCCTGAGGATCTGGGAGTTTGCACACCAATACTGAAGATGATGGTACTCACTCCTTCAGCAAGGTGGAGAGGCTGAGGGGGTTTTCCCCATTAAATCTTAAGGAGCAGGGTGGGCTCTTGTGGACCATTTTTTTTTGTCTGTCCATTGCTGAAGGGGTAACACAGATTCCACTGCAGTCCAAGTCTTCTCTCTTTCTTCCCTTCTTTACTGCCTCAAAAGAATTCATAAAGGGAGTGGGTGGTAGGAAAGCATACAGGTGATCAGATGATAAATAGCCTAAATGGTGCATTCATACTCTCTCATTTTAGAAACACCAAATGTATATACTGTTTCTTTCTGTCTGGCACCTATGAGTATCTCATCCTACCGTTCCTGATCAGCAACAGGCACTGTGAAAGAAAGCTGATGCTTAAATTCCCCTTTTCAAAGCATGTCCATGCTGTGTGGTCTCTCACATGCAGAAAGAAGACCGATGGGGATAGTGCTTGAATTGAATGAAGAATGATTATTGCTCTTTGTGAGTGAAACATGGGAGCATTACAGGACAGTTCCAGTAAGAAAGAAATGAAATCAAGAAAGAGAAATGGCTGTGAATGAACTTCACCGAAACATTCTGAGGCTCCAGCTCAGTTTTCAGCTGAACTAACACTAAGATTACCTCTAAACTAATTTAATTTTAATTAAGTGAAAGGAGTGACTGGTTGGTCTAAGGGGAAAATGAAAGAAATGCAACTGAAAAGAAAATCTGCCGCTGCACTGGATCCATCACACTTTGCACTAATCCATCCATGTAACCCCTGGCTTGGTGAGGAGAGGGAGGGAGAGAGAAGCTTGGTGGGCAATGGGCAGCCAGCCAAGGTTGACCCACCACCCCCTGCAACCAGACGATCAGCACTTCTGCATGCCAAGCCCAGCGTTTCCCAAGAGTGTGCATTTCATGTTGGATGATAGGCACGGGAAGCCTTCAGGCTGTCCTTTCGATGCGAGGTGCTGGAGCAAGCAGGCAGCCACGTGCACATGGACTGGCATCTTCCTACCCTTCAGTCTGCAGCTTGGAACACCAAGGTGGACCATGGAGGAAGCCATGCACTCCCTGGCAGGCAGCAAGGCACCCCTGCTTGAGCGACTGGGCTGCCCAGAGATTTCCTTGGGATTGCTGTGGCACCCAACAGCACGCCTGCACTGGGTTTTCAGGACTGAGCTCTTACTCCATCTTCCTTAATGAAATAATCAGCTCCTTGCAGCAAGAACAGTCCCCGAGCCCAGGGAAACCTCCGTTTCAAAGGGACTCCAGGGTATTACTCTGACATAATAAAATAATGGGCTGTAACGGGAAACGATGCCAAAAGGACTGTCAAGAGCACAGAATAAATACTCCAGAAAAAAAAAATGGAAAATATGACTTTAATGACTCCACATAATCAGAACTGTAGGCATTTCTGTTTCAAGTTGTAAACATACGTTTTCCAAAAGAAGGGTTTATTATGTGCCTTTCAGAAATAATCCTTTCCTTTACATCTAAAAAAATATAGGAAGATGTACTATGTCACAGAAGCAAAATAAAAGAATTTGTCCTGCTCTTTCTTGACTTGATAGAAAATGCAAGAGGAAATCTTAACCTTTAAATGCTGTCCCCAACATCACGATTTCTGAGCAGTTTAGACAGAAGATGTAACATGCTGGTGCTCTGAGCAACAGAAGACCAGGGATTCTGGTACGTGAGTGATCATTTTCTAAGGAAAAATCAGCCCTTAGCTTTTAGTAACAATCTACATTTTCACATGTTATTTATATCAGTGTTTCTAGTTCTGAGTCACACATGCTGAGAAATGTGAATGAAATCGTCACTGGGGTTTTTTTGTTTGATGTAAACAGAAATGACCTGGGACCTCTCATACAAATGGTGCTGTGCATGTTTCTGAATCCGTGGCTTTTGTATCACGATGATTAAAAGTAGCTACAAAAACAAGGCTATGTCAATAAAGTAAATAGCTGTTCCAACTTATTCTCATGGATTTTAAACATTCATTTTGCAAAAGCAGCCCTAGCAGGAACTTCATTGTGATCAAGTGACAGCATACACCAGAATAAATGCAGAAACAAACAGGGCTTAAATCATAACACTTCTATGTCCATAAACAGCAGAGACCCTCCATCTATACCTACATTTGCTCCAGTTGCCAAAGTATATGGATATATTAGGAGATTTAGCCTTTTGGAAGCTACAATCATTTTCTGCAAATTTATGCTATACTGCTACATTTTTAATGAGGTCATTTACGGGAGGTTTTTGGACCAAAATCCAGAGCATTCCCAGATTGGTATGGATTGCCAAGAACAATTGGAGATAAAAATAGAGTGGATGACTTTTTCATACAGGGAAAACTGAAATTCGTAAATTCATTTTTAATTATAAGGTCCTTGATCTAGAAGATGTGTGATATATTCCAAATCTAATTAATGCTTAGTTTTCTTTTTTTTTCTCCTTGATTTATTCATTCTTGAACAGATTTCTAATATTCCTCTGTGCTATTTAACACAGTGGGCCTGATTCTCATGAACAATAGGTTTCTGTCCCCTCCTGACAGCTCAAGGAGCCCTGGAAGCGAGCAAAACTGGCAAGAGAAAGTTATGCTCCTTTTTCAGGCTCCTTCTAAACTTTCAGAGCAACGCCTGAGTCTATTATAAGTGAGAATAAAGGTAGTTTTGCTCCTTAAGAGGGAACAGACGTATTCCTTGCACAGGAGCACTTATATGTCTTTCACACAGCTTTGGCTTTTGCATTGGTTTGGTTACAGCAAGCTGGGCAGATAAACAGTGTTTACAAAGAGAACCACTTGAAGACTGTTTATCATTCTAGCTTAGTTAGCATCTGCCAGCAGCCAAAGTGTCCTAAAACATTTCTAAGTCCCCCAAGAGAGGAGCTGTATGCTTGTTCTATTATTTTATTTCTATGCTAGTAGCAATGGTCTGAAATATGAAGGTCACTGACTCTCCAGAAATTCACACTTCAGTGTGACTATTCGTGTTATGCTGGTTCAAGAGTATATCCACAGAGCCTCATAAATGAGGGTCACTCTTCAGACCAAATTAGACCCTCTTGACTACTTCTTATACGATTCTCTAGATTCTCATTTAATTTACATGGAGTAAAGTGAGCTTATGCTCAGGCTTTGAGGTTAATGGTGTATTACCCAGCGTAAGTTCAGTCCAGTCACTATCAGTGTCATCACTGTTACAATAACAGGCTTCAAGGCTTTCTCTTATTGAGCAACTATTCATATATTCTGGGATTTTCTTGAAGGAGAGCTGGAATTCGGCTAGCAGATTTAAATTGACATCTTACTCAATGCCAAAATAATATGTGTCTCTGGTTATCATCGAGACAGGGAGCTGGGTACCACTGAACTGACTCTTCAAAGACATGCACAAGTTTGGATGTAGTTAATCAGTTAATTCAGTACCTAAAAATTCCGCTCAATTTGTTTGAGTTGGCATGTTTTCAAACTTAAATAATTAATTTGGTTTATGCCTTGCCTATTAACCAGCTCTGCTCCATGGTGGCCTGCTGTGATCATCAGTAAGGGAAACAAAATTGGAGGATGAAGAAAACTTTGAAGAAACATGATGAGAGCTGTAAGCTGTTCTCTGTTAGCACAGGGGGTTGATGGACCATCCGTAACTGTTTAAAAAGACAGTGTCAATAGAAGGATTGGCTCCAGAGCCTGTGCATCATTTACTGGTAGAAAGTACATCTTTACTCCTGCTTGCAATGTGATGCCTAAGACAAAGCACTGTATCATAATGGGGAATTAGAGCCAAACTATGAAAGTTTGGCTTTGTTGAAAAGCCCTGTTGCCTGCAACTAATCTGCAGGATGACAGTATTTTAAAAAATGGATAAATGCTACCTGAGCAGGGAGAAAAAGCTGCAGTATCAGAGAAGACACAGCGTACTTTCTCATCCGCAATAGAGGATATATCTCACAGTATTCAAGACATTGGCTGTTGTAATCATATTCAGTACAGAATGTCATTGTTTTATGTGTTTGATTTACTGTTATCTTTAATTAGTGGCAATTCTGTCTTTTTGAACAGTAAATGAGTTTGGTTTAAGAATTCTAATTGTAAAAGTCTCTCAAATTAACAGAATAGAAAAAAATACAGTCATAATGAACTAATTTTTTTAGATTACAATAAGCTATTAAAGGGAACAGAACAAATGTGTGCAGGAAAATGATTAAACTCTGTGGAGTTCTCCACACTGTACCACGTTCTTCTGCCTTCCCCGTTTCGGATAGACACACTTCTGGGCTCTTTCAAGCCCAGAGCTTTCCTTTCCTAATGCCACAGCCAGTTTGTTTCAATAGAGGCGCTTCCTGAGCCTCAGCCACCCAGTCAGGGGAAGAATACGAGCACATTGACTCAGACTTTAGATCATCACTTTCAAAGGCTAGAGTGACTGGAAGATTTTCTGCCACTTAATATAGCAATGGGTGTAATCTTCCAGAAGAAATGTCACTCTCCCACAGCCTTGTCTTGAATCTTCAGTCAAAGGAAATGGGCTCATATATTGCTAAAATATCTCGAGCAGCTTCTGACACTTCAAAGCATCAGTGTGCTCAGCACAACGTGGACTAGCTAACACTTCCAAAGCGACTGTACACTGAGGATCACACTGTTTTAGAGACAGACAAAATTCTTCCAAAACAGATGTCAAAACTGACGCGGCAACCGATCCCTCCGACAGTTCTGCTGTGTACTCTGCCTCTCGTAAACCTGCCACAGGGCAACGCTCAGCATACTTGCCATTCAATACATGTATTTGCAGCTCTTTCATGATATATTACAAAACTACCTCTGCGAAGCCAAAAGGACACGTGAATGTAATTTCGTTTTCCACAAAGTGTTTGCTGTGTTCTTCGAAAGGTTAACCCGCCTTACTAAACTGTACAAACATTATTTTCACTTTTATTGACACTCTTTTCAGACCATGAAATGACTTGAGTTTTAATCTTTTTTTTTTTTTTACTGAAAGGAACAGACTAATTTAATAAGCTCTGCACACAGAGGTATTTCAAAAACATGTTTTCCAAAGCTCTTTCTTGAAGTTGCAAGGAAGAAAAGGAAAATGATGTGTTACAAAGAAGAGGTTATTGTTAAGATAAATACACTTATATTTACTGGGCTGATATTAGATTTCAGTTGGTGGTTTTTTTTTTATTCCAAGGTATGCCTAGAGACTTTGGCACAGCTTTCATGTAGGAAATGCTCTGTGCTATTTGCACGGTGAATAGTAGGCTTCTAACATTTGGTTACCTTTCTTAGGAAAAAAAAAACTATTAAAAAAAAAAGAAAAGAAAAATTCTGAAAGGATGATTTCATCTCAGCACAAAATTCTTTTCCCAAATGTACTGCATTTATATTGCTCACTTCACTTTTCATGGTGTGAGAAAGAACCTAGCAGGACTGGCTCCTCACACTGGGGTCGTAGCGAGTGTTGTAGCCTCCAGTCTAGTGCTACACAAAAGGAAAATGTAGGCAGCAATTTGGTCACCTCATTCTGCCATATAGTTTCCAGAAACAATTTTCCACTCTGTGGAAAAGGAGGGAAGTAGAGGGTCTTGACACACCAGAGCATCTCTGTGGGCCTAACTGCAGAAGCTGATAAAACACGGTATCATTGTGAGCGGCATCCCCAGCCAAAAGAGCCAGATGGGGGAGCAGGGCTGAGGGGTGCACAGTAATGTCCTGCGTTCAGCTGCTGTGGGTCCCACAAGGTGGTTCCTAAAGGCTGTTTCTTCTCAGGGGACTGGGACATCTAACCTATGCAACCTCATGGTGGCCATCCTTGCAGTGGGCTGAGTCCTCCTCCCATGGGAATTTGTGGGGAACTACTTTGGACCAGGAGGCTCCTATTAAATAATACAAATTCTGAAACAATAAAAATATTGCAGAAGTGTGGGTCATCATGATCCTGCTGAGAGCAACTTGTTTCTACAGATGATTCCACCCTGTGTTTTCCTGCTGAGGGCATAACTTGGGGACAACACGCCACAAATACTGCTTCCAAATTCAGTAACATATTTGAGCATGTGTTTAAGTAACACTGCTTTTCTCTGTGGAAGTGGATTTGGCTATGTCTGCAGGCTCTTGGGTTTCACAGTTCATGAAATTGCTTCACCTAGCAAAATATTAAGGAACTCATACAGATTATACAAGCTATATAGATTAGGAAAATAATGGCCAGACAGCATTAGCTAGTGGTTGCCTGGTACTTAAAAGGAAAAAAATCAGCAGTT
The DNA here is from genome assembly GCA_026413425.1 of Tringa solitaria. NCBI lineage: Eukaryota > Metazoa > Chordata > Aves > Charadriiformes > Scolopacidae > Tringa > Tringa solitaria. The sequence goes on along the minus strand of JAOXJM010000012.1, from coordinate 106,098,939 downwards.
CAGACTGCTCTACTGTGAGCCTATGGAGAATCCAACTTGTAAAAATATGTTGAAAATTCTGTTGAACATCAAGCTGGTCAGAATGACCAGAAAAATAACTTCAACTTTCTAAGTACAACCAAAGGCAACAAGGATTTTCTTCTTGACAGAACAGTCCTGTGAATGCTGAAACCTGCAGCCCCTTTGTTTTTTCCCTCCCACCCTTTGGGCTGAGCATTTGGGCATTAATAATCCTCAAACTGACAGCAGCAAACAATCTTTATGATAAGAGGAAAGACTGTCCCAGGGTAGCTGCCTATAAAAGGTTTCTGCTACTGGGTCTGTGCCAAAGTGATCATCACTGGTGAAGCCACAGCTGGAGTGCTGGATCCAGCTCTGGCCTTCCCAGTACAAGAGAGACACATGGACATACTGGAGAGAGTCCAGCAAAGGGCCACGGAGATGATGAAAGGACTGGAGAATCTCTCTTATGACGAAAGGCTGAGAGAGCTGGGACTGCTCAGCCTGGAGAAGAGCAGGCTCAGGGGGATCTCTTCAATGTCTATAAATACCTGAAGAGAGCATGCAAAGAGGATGGAGCCAGGCTCTTTTCAGTGGTGACCAATGACAGAAACAGAGAATGGCCTCAAAGAGCATCAGGAAACACTTTTCTACTGTAAGGGTGACTGACTACTGGCACAGGTTGCCTAGGGACGTTTTGAAGTCTCCTACCTTGGAGATATTCAAAAGCCATCTGGACATGCTGCAGGGCAGATGGCTCTAGGTGGCCTTACTTGAGCAGGGAGGTTGGACTAGAAGACCTCCAGAAGTCATACCCAAAGTTTTTAGGCTGGTCTTATCTTTTGGTCTTCTGTACATTTTTACATGCTTCTTAAATTTTATATTAAAATGTAGCCAGTGGCTACTGAGGTACCAGTTGTAAGAATCATACACCAGATCAGTATTCAGCTTGGGTCTAAAACCAGGGAAATTTGTGTCTTTCAGTCAGCATAGATTTAATTGACTTATATTGCAAAAATGAAATTTAAAAAAGGAAAAAAATATTTATTACATAATGCTAAATGTTATCTGAAATAAGCTTCCTTGCTAATGCCTAGGCAAGCCAGTACACACCGTTCACAAAATCAGTCTTGATGGATGGTAGGAAGCACCACACATCCTAGAGAAGAAATGCAGCCCTATGTATAGTGTATGCATCAAACTGAATGCTGTGTTAAATATGAGCAAAATAGTATTTTCTAACTACTGCTTTACTGACTTGTTACATTTTTAGGACCAGACTCTCTTAAAAAGTATTGGTATAACTAAAACTATCCTATAAATTTGATAAGATATTTCTGGAACTGTAAACACAGCTAAAACTTTCTCGCTGCCATAAACCCCAAGTTTTTATTTTATTTTTTTAACATAATCGCTGAAAGTTTATTCTGCAGCTTTTGACAGGTATTTTGCTTACTGTTTCTTTCTACAGCTAATTAAGAATTCCATTTAAAACTTGCTACACATATTTTCTGATATCATATTGGCACCCTATGTTTTCCTTATTTGAAATCTCTCATAGTGCCAAGCACAGATATTAGACCACACATTCATCTTCTCTTCTTTCATTAGTTTAAACCTGTTGTGGATAGCTCAGGGGTCCATTTTCTGCCAAGAGTATCTTTCTGAAAGCCAGACCTATGCGTGAAATGTGAAAACCCTAACTTGGACATCTTGGGTTTTCTCATGAAACTGTAGTGCTCCATAGAAGTAGCTTTCTAAACTCTAGACAAAATGATATTTCTTCCCAAGTGGGACAGCACTGCAAATATACATAAAAACATACACAAATATGAGAGCATAATGTACTCAAACATAAAAGCATAATGACAGTTTTAACTCTTCATCTGATGAGTGTTGATAACATTTGGTTATGAGCACATAGCTCAGGAGATGCATATCAGATGGTTGCAGTAATTCTTGTTATCTTTCCAATTAGGTTAAGAGTATTTGAGGTAAGCCACTGTGGCTGGAAGAACCAGGAGATGGAGAAGAGGTAAAGAGCTAGGGGAACAAGGCAAGGCAAGAGGAAGTAACATATAAGCTGATTTACAGAAGTTCTTTTAAGTTTTGGATAACAGTGTATTTCAAGACATTATTTATATTGGATTCTGTGATAGAAATCAAGGTAGATCTGTGTGATAATAAAACTGAAAGCCTTTTTATATTCTGTTGTTCAGTATCAAAAATAATGGAATTGTACTAAGATTCCAAATATATTCAGAGAATAATTTTTTGAAGTAACGACTAGGACATTTTACTAAACCTGATTTTTGAAACTATTATTTTTTTTTAAATTAAGGGAGAAATAAATATTTATAAGCTCTGTAAAAAATACCTTTTATGATACCCCATCTCACTTTCCTAGAAAGTAAAAAATTATAACATCATACAAACTCTGCATTTAATATTAGTTTTACTTTTACAGAATGTGGAGATTTTCTTCCAAGGCTTCTTTCATTAGTTCTTGACACCCAAAGACTAAGCAAAGACTTTCTCAAGTAGCAAATAAAACAATTTAGAGATTTAATGGACTGCCACTTGGAAGGAAAATTATCTAAATACAGGCACCAATTGGGTTTCACTGTAACCATTCCGCTTTCAGCTCTTCCCATTACCCTAACCTTTTGCACTGCAGTTAAAATACATTAGCAAGAATGTGAACATGGCTGAAGTGATAATTTAACCTGGCAAGGTTTGAGGCCATATAAAGTAAATCTTATTAAAAAATCCTGTTAAGACAGACAGAAGTAATTTTGTCCCATCCTCCCCTGTTGTATTCAACTGGGTCTGAACAGTAGACATTCAATTTGCATAGGAGCTTACATTACCAATAAAGAGAACAAAAACTGGCACAAACTGCAGTCAGGAACTTGACTTCCTTGCCTGTAAAGTGAATGGTCATTTGTCCTCTACTTAAAATACATAGTAGTAATATGAGAAATAGTCCTTTTTTATTGTTGCCAGCAGTATATGAGAACTGCTGAAAGAAATTTCTGTGTTTACCTTTTCTCTTCAGAAACCAAATGAGATGTGTGAAATTTAGCAAGAGAATGTTAAGGCTTCATTGTAAATTCAGTATATTTTTAGAGATGTGCTATCTGCTTTAAATACTTTCTAATTTGGATCTGAGCAAACAAAATCTGCTAGCTGAGATAAATACCTATGTAGGATGGAGAAGATTTTGGCTTGGATATATGCATTCACCCATATTAAAACCCTTTAATAAAGCACTGAAAATCTTTGTGGTGCTTTATCAACACATAATAAAATATAATCTTTAGGACCCAAATATTCACTTTGGTTTCAAAGATCAGAAGAAAAATATTCTTCCCTTGGAAAGTTGTGAATTTGAACATGGATCCTCCCCACTGTGACTGTTTTCCCCCCCAAAACCCAGTATGGTATGGAAGTCCCTGGTGATGGCTGAGGCAGGCTGCTCCCTACCAGCATCCAGATAAAGTCGGCACAAGCATCTCTGTACCTGCAGCAAATGCTGCCCCCCAAAACCTTAAAAGTGGTTCAGGTGCCTTGCCATGAAAGCCCAGAGCCATTGTCTTGCCCATAGGGTGTCCTCCTCAGGTGCCTCTCCAGCAGAGTATAGGACTCCTGTAAGTACCATGTTGTGTCTGTCTGCCCTACGCAGATGATTTGGGTACCATCGGGCACCTGAAAAGGCTGTATCCATCTGTGCTTAGGCAGCTGAGTCTCAACCTGAGACCCCACTGCATTCATAGGAGGGAGCATCTAAATTTCTTCAAATATCTAGGCCTCAGTGTCTAAAATTTGGTGGTGACACCAAAATGGTTATGCAACACCATAATGCCAATGATAAGGGTATTCTGAGAGTTATTTTTAAATCCATTGTAAAAAAAAAAGTCTCACCAATTTTGCATATTCTTAAACTGGTTTTGCTAAACTCTAAATCTCTCTTCTTGGCTTTACTGTCACCATTTTAGCTTATGTTAAAGGCTATATATACAGAAACAAAAAATAAAGATTCATTAGAACACATTAAACACTAACAGGCTTTAACAGGGCTTTCTTTCTCTTGGCCTAGGCAAGTGCTTAGCATTTTTGGGAGTCCTATCATGCCACTGCAGGAGGACAGTTTCTCTAAGGCTTCCAGACTTGTGTCACAGGTAGGGGAGAGAAAAACGAGCCAGCAATATGTGCTCCCATCCATTCAGCCAACTCAATCTGCTGTACGAAAGTGTGAGTGATGATCCTCCTTTTCCCTTCTCCCACCGACAGAGCCCGCCCTCCCCAGGAAGCACACCACTTTCTAAAACACAGCCCTCATGGGGTGGAGATCCCCAGGTCCTGATCTCTCAGGGTGATTCCTACTCTTCTCTTCTGTGATTGCCTGGGGGGAAACAGCCTTCCAAAAGCAGAACTTGCCTGTTCTCAGCTGCGTACTGTAGCTAAGAAAAGTGGAGTCAGTTTACTTAAGACCTCCCCTTCTGGTTCAATGAACCTTGCTCTGCTGTGAGTCACCTGGTATGCCTCCCTCAGGCACCTAGCCTCTAAGGAGGTCAGAGTCCAGCCTTCGCTCCTGTACTAATCCTTTCTTTGGGCTGGCTGGAAGGAGCATTTTGCTCTGTGAATGGCTTTAAATCATCTCCCTCAGTCCTTGGATGTCATTGTTCTCAGCATGTGTCTAGAATGAAGAATTGCAGCATCCCAGTTATAAGCACCCAAGGCTTTTATTAGCTATGGTCCTAAGAGCCTAATTCCATGGTTTAATAATTAGATAGGCTTTCCTGCTGGAGATCAAACTTCAAAGTCAGTCTTAGGTCAAGTTAACATTGTTTGTTTAATAAATGTTCCCCCATACCAAACCATGTACTGTCAAAAGGTTAGTGATCACCCACCACACTGACTGCCTTTTGCACCTCCGGAGTCAATTGGCTTCATATAAAATCATAGACGAGAGGTGTTGTTTCCATTAGTTAAGATAAAAACCTCACCTACTGGGAGTTACAAGTCATCAGCAGGATGTAACAAATAACTGAATGATACTTGTCTCAGTTGTGAATGAAACTTATCATCTCATTCATCTCAGAAAGCTCTGTGGCAGCAACACTGAGACTATGAGTCTTGTAAAAAGTGTCTTTTCCTTAAATGATTTTAAATAATAATAATAGCCTTCTCCTATTTTGGGGGGCAGGAATACCAGAGCTCGATAATGGTGAAATTTAATGCAAATCCTTTTTCTATGTGAATTTGGGGAACGTGGAGGGTCTATGTTTTGGGTACAAGAACCACATAGAAGCCGAGTGTTTATCTCATTTTCTGAAATGTTCAAGTTAAGAATAAAGGAATGCTACTGTGGGACAATACAAACAGGAATTCTTCAGCCACCTGATATAAAAAGACCAGATTTTCAAGAGACGTTTGAAGTGACCGAGGACTGTTGGAAAAACTCTGTCCTTACAGAGTGCAGTCTTGGACTTTTGGCAGCCAATATTCCTCACAATAGGAGGGAGATTTGCCAAGGAATTTTGGATCAAGTCTCTATACTTAGTCTAGGCTTTGAAATGTGTTTTGCAACCCATGGAGGAAAAAATAGGGAGAAATTAAAACTGTGAGTCAGAACCATCCCTAGAAGGTGTAAATTAAAGGTTTAGAAGACATCTCACTTTTAAATATTATTCACATTCAATAGAGAAGAGCAGCCCCTTGATGTTGCACTGACTTTCTGATTTAGAGCTCAGTAATTAAAAGCAGCTATTTTTAAAACTGATGTTTGTTAATCCAAGATGCTGTTACTTTGCATTTCATTCCAAGCAGCACTTTTATAAGTTTGCTCATAAAAAGCACCCCAAAAGGTCCAGTTTTAAACTGAAAATCCCGTGAATATTTATCTACTGGATTTAAGACTTGATGAATTTAAGAAGCTTAGGAAAATGCCAGCAGAAGTCCAGCAACTTTCTAGCACTGCAACTGATGCGATATAAACTGGAAATGAATTTCTTTCAGAAGAGAGGGCTTGCATTAGAAATCGTCCATTGGGGCTGCAAAGGAAGAGAGAGAAAAGTTATGATTCTGCCTTGCTGGATCCCTCCATGGCTGGTCATCCCAGGGGAGGGAACTCGGCGCTCTGGATTAACTGGAGGAGGAAAATCCCTAGGCCCTGAATTTTAATCTGATTAGATAAATATAAATGTTCATTAAGGTTAGATTTGAAACTCCATGGTGTTTCTTTGTCACCCAAAGACAGCCATGACAGCTAGGTATTTCAGCTCAGCTGTGGGGAAAAATTAGGAAAAAATTTTCCACTGAAAGGGTTATCAAGCATTGGAATGGGCTGCCCAGGGAGGTGGTTG
>JAOXJM010000012.1:106062105-106092471 GCA_026413425.1 Tringa solitaria | reverse complement strand
TTTATTTTTGTCAGAGTTAGGTTGATGGTTGGACAAGATGATCTTGAAGGTCCCTCCCAAGCTAGAAGATTCTGTGATTCTGTGAATATCATTAGGATAGATTAGCTGCCATTAGCTGCTCACTAGCTGGGAATAAAGATGCTTAAATTAAAAGTTAAAGTTGGATATCTATATGTGAGATTTTGAGGGCTGGATTATGGGATTTTAAAAAAAGACTTGACTTTTGTCTGTTGATAATGTTTTTAAATTATATGTTTATTCCTAATTGCATTTGTTTTTCCTGCTTTACTCTGCTTATTTGTAGATAGCACTTTCTTCTATTCTTCTTCCTGTAGAACTAAGCTCTATTATTTTAAAATCTTTCTCTACTAGAAAGAAGGTTGAAAATGAGGGTATGTCTTTACTTCTAGTAATGTGCAAGTCACCAGGTACCTAGTTAATGGGTCTTGCTCAAATGTTCATGGTTACACCCATCTCTAGATAGAGAGTCTGAAGAAAATTTCCACTCCTCTGAATACACCAACAAAGGTGTGTTGTAGATCTGTTTTCACCAAATGTGAAGCACAGACTAGTTTTTAACCAAAGCTCTTAGGAAAATAACAAGTTTCCTTCCATGGAATGGGTTTAGGAGACGTATATGACCCTAGGCTTTTCTTGGTAGCATGGCCGTATTTGCAGACTTTTATTCCTGAGTTTGCTATAGGCTGCTGAGAAGTTCTGGAGTGTGAGATGTCAAGGGCTGCATTTCCCTCCCTTGGAGACTGTGCCTAAGATGGCATGTGGGCAGGTCCCTCAACCCCATTTAATTTGCCAACGCTAATCCAAACTTGCATGTCTTGTAAATTCAGTGTTTCAGGGAGAAACCTCTGTGACCAGAGGATGCCAAGCTGGAATTGAAGTGACATTACTCTGCAAGTGTGTTTGCCAAATAAAACATGAATGTAGGAGCATCATTACATTTGGTCTGAGAACATCAGTAGGCAAACAGCACTTCATACAGATAAATTATTATAGTTTGAATATTTCCATTCTTGTTTTGTCAATCTTTGACAAATATCTTAGCTCGTTTGTCAAAAAAAAAAAGAAGTGTAAGTTCGGAAGCATGTCAACACCTTCTGTTTTGTCATCAACTGTGATAAGGTTAACCTTGAATATTTTTGAATTTATTTGGTAAAGAAGAAAAATGACATCTGTTTTGTAACCTCACATCTTCCTACACTTTCTGACAGCATGCTGCATTTTCACTGAACTGTAAGATTTGCTCGTAAAAGCTGAGCTAATCAGAGGTGGCTATCCAAAGTTCAGTCAATAAATAGCTTGGCTTTCTAGCTTGCAACAATATAAAGGGAGATCAATAAGAACTATGAAGATTATTTCTCCATTTCCTTCTGCTTCATGTTAAGCTAGCCATGGAGGACAAACTGCTTCCCTTCTATCAGGTTTTTGTCCTTAGCTATTATGCTGCACCCATTCAGTGGATAGAGACAAGTGCATGTGAATACTAGCCTCTGAATATTTGCATTTAAGTAATACATTCCTAAACAATACCTGTTTATAGCCTTTGCATATTTACCATCAAATCAAAATGTTTAATTAAGGAAATATGTAACTTCACTCCTTAGGACATCCATGGATACTGTTCTTACAGAACTGGCTCAGTTATGAATATGTAGACCAAATCCCTGTCCTGAAAAATTCATATCAATACTAAGAACAAGCTTTTGTTCTGAAAACAAGTGCATAGTTTCTACCTTAACAACATTAAGCACAGCTTTAGTAACGTCAGCCCACATAGAGCTGTGAAACATCCATTATGTCAGATTACTTTCTGGAGAAGGCTTTAGTAAATGGCTGTACCGAAAGAGTGAGGAAGCGTCCAGTTTGAATTGAATATCAATGTGAAGATTAAGCATTGACTCATGTGAAATGAGGGATATTTCTGAGACAAAATGGAAGTAAAACTCAGCAAAAAGAAACATAGTTACATACTTAATATAGACTGTATAGTGAAAAGGCAAGGAGAAGGATCCAAAAGAACCAAAGCCGTTTTAAGAGTTTACATAAAGGCCAATTATCAGCAAAACCAGTGTCTATTGATGTTGTTTTTTTTAAGCACTGATTTAAGTGAGTATATACTTTAGATCTGTATCTCATCTGCAATTAGGGTAATTTGTTACCAGACATTTAATGCAATTTTAAACAGAGGAGTAAGATACAGATCAGAATCTGGAAGAAAATTCCTAATATTCATAAAGAATTAAAGATATTTTAATTGTCAGGATGGCTGAAATTCCAGGAAAGAGTCTAGGGAAATAAGCCAAAACAATCTTGGAACAATTCTCTCTGAATGTTCACTGATGACAGAGAAGGTCTGAGAACAGGAAAAGTTCAGAAAGTATCTCTGAAAAATAAATTTGGAGAACAAAACAGAAAGCTTAAGTTCAATACCCAGGAAGAACAAGTCAAAAGTGTCACAAAACGGTGGGATTTTTTAGTCTTGGTTATCTGCCCTCAGTGCCAAAGCAGTCTGTCATTGCAGCTAGACTTAATGTTAGCCAAAAATTTGGGGTAGTGGGTAATACAGTGCAATAATCCAACACTTCTCTTAATAACTTCCATTTCAGAGTAGCAACAAATATCAATTTTGAGCACTCTAAAAAGAGGATCACAGACTCTGCAACTTGGAAAATGGGGAGTACTGCCTAAAATTTGTAAAATGAATTCCAATGCATGAAACTGCAGAGGAGTGAGAAAGAAAACAAAAAAAAAAACCCACAGAGAGGAATCGTGCAGCAGAATAGCACTGCTGCAGAAGCTGTAGTAGAGCTGGCTCGTAGAACTGCATTGAACTGGCTTGTAGAGTTGATCATGAACTGCATACATGTCAACATTGTGATGTTATTTCAACAAAAGCCAACTGAATTTTTATATGTTGTAACCTGAACCTCATACCTAAGACATAGGAAGCAGGGTTGGGGTTTTTTTCCACCTCATGTGGTGCCCTATAATCAGCCAGGGCCCAGTGTCCAGTTCTGGATAACAGGGTGCAGACAGAATTACAAGGAGTTAAAAAAAACCAACAAGGACAATCAGTTTAAAACACCTGAAGTGGGAAGGAAGAAGAAGCTAGACCTAACAGAGAAAGACAAGAGAGAAGAGACTACCAAAGTATGTGAAAGTTTTGCTATAAAGATGATAATCAGCAAGCATTCTGAATATTCTTTAGGACTATGACAACAAATACTCAGCCCTGGTGTTTAGCAGAGTTTTAAAGTATATATCAAGAAACAGTCTCGGTTTGGTCAGTGCAGATTTGACATTTTCCAAGGATGGAGGCTACTCAGCCCTTCTGGGCTGCTTGTTGCAGAACTTAACCACTGGGATTTACCAGGGCTGCTGCAGGCCTCTTGCCCTGTCACCATGCACTGCTAAGTCTGTCCCCATCCCCTCTGTAATCACCCTCATAGGTAGTTTTAGATATCAATTTAGTCTCCCCTGCCCTTTGCTTTTTAAGTCTGAACAAACCAGATCCTTCTCCTCTCCTACAATTTGTGCTCCAGCCCCAGACACCTTTGTGACATGCTCCAGTGTGTCCATGTGTTTCTTGTACCGGGAAACCCCAAACTGTACACACCTCTCCAGGTGTGGTCTCACAAGTGCAAAGAGGAAAGGAAGAAGCGCTGTGCTCAGCCTACTCTCTGTCTTCTGTCCTGTAATGCATGTATGCAGATGGTTCCCACTGCCATAAAAGTGTGTTGCTCACTCATGTTAAACTTGTCTGTCAGGAATCCCAGGTCCCATCCTGCAGAGCTGCTCCACAGCCAGTCAGCCCCAAAGCATGTGCGGAGTTATCCCATCTCAGATATGGGACTCCATGGTTGTCTTTGTTGATCATCACAAGGTTGCTGTCAGCCCACTGCTGCAGCTTGCTGAGGGTCCTCAGCTTAATAATCCTGCCCTTCAATCTTCCAGCTGCTTCTTCCCAAATTTTGTATCACCCACCAGTTTGCTAAGAGCGCATTCCATCCCCTCATCCAGATGAATAAGAAAAACATTAAACAATATGACCCCGTAGGAGTATTAGTTAAAGCAATCTGATCTAGTTAAAGATGTCCTTGCTTACTGCAGGGGGGTTGAACTAGATGACCTTTAAAGTTCCCTTCCAACCCAACACATTCTATGACTCTTGAATACTACTTGTATATGGCTGCCAGGACTTCCAGCTACTGACCACTACTGTGTTAGTCCAAAAACCCAGCCAGTTTTTTATCCATCTTGCAGTAAATCCTCACAGTCTGTATTTCCCTGGTTTGCCTACAAGTTTCCTGTGGAAGATCCTGTCAACATAAAAGCTAAAGTGAAGGTATACAACATCCACTGCTCTCCCCTCATCCACAGAACCCTTAATTTTTGTTGCAGAAAGCAATCAAGTTGGTTAGTCTCCATTTGCTCATTGTAAATCTGTACTGGCTGTTCCCAAGGACTTTATGTCCTTCATGTACCTGGAAAGGGCTTCTGTGAGGACTTGCACCATAATTTTCCCACTTACTGGTGCCTCATCAGGCTATAGTTGTTCTTTCATTACTTTTTTGAAAATGGGCATAAGATTCCTCTTTTACCAGTCCTGGGAAATCTCTCCCAAACACCAGGAGAAGTTTTGTATGACATTAGCCACCTTATTCAGTTCCATCCCTGAATTCAATTCTCCTTTCTCATGGAGGGGATATGTATGTTGTCCTCCTTTACCTCACTTTTGTAAATGCTGCTACTGAGAACAGAGACTGGGAGGTCCGAGATCAAACCTTACCAATAAAGACTGATGCAAAGAGAACCTTGAGAATCAAAACTTCTTTAATGTCCTTTGCCACAAGGTTGCCTGCTCCTAGGCAGCAGTAAGACAACATATTCCTTACTATTTCTTTTGCTGCCAAAGTATCTATAGAAGGTTTTCTTCTTGCCCTTCACATTTACCCAGTGTCAAATCCAGCTGTGTTTGGCTTTCCAACCATTCTCCCTGGAATAACTCTGGGTGTTAATTCTGCATTGTCTCTGGGAAGCCTGTCCCTGCCTCCACATGTTCATTTTCTTGAGCACTGACACAGTCCTTTCTTACCCTTTGAGAAGGCTGCCTAGGAAGATCAACTAGCTCTTCTGAGCTCCTCTGCCTTTCAAGGCAGTATACCCTGTGGTCATCAAGCTTCTTCCAGATACTCAGCTTTTCTCAGTTGCTGTTCTTGATCATGGTCCATAGCAGACATCCACCACAATGTCCCCTCTGTTCCCTACCCATTAATTCCGGACAAACCTGTTACCTATTTCATTGCAGTCCTCTGTACATTTGATGAATTCTTCTGCACAGTGTGCAACATCTCCTCCTTGTACACCCAGGCTGTCCTTCCTAAAGAGGCAGTCATCTGTTACAGTGCTCCAGTCCTACAAACCAATCCATCCCTCCAATGACACCATAGCTCTGGGGTTGCTCATGGGCTCCCCATGTTGTTCCCCATGCTGTGTACGTTTGTGTTCCCCTCTTTCCTCCCTCTGTTGTAAGTTTCAATTTCAATATATGAAAGGAAAGATACTCCATAAACCTTGACTGTAGGCTTGGAACTAAAACTCTTTACAAGAGGCTATCTCAAAGAAGGCAAATGTAAAGGTACAAGCTTCTACATGTCTATCCCAAGCCAGATCAGGCCTAGGTGCAGTACTTGTTCCTAAATCTTTAAGCTAATAAGTCCGTGTCAACATGGGTGCAGCGCTGTACCACCATGACTAAGTCATCTCTACACCCTACGCAGACAGTAGTTCTGGATGCTGTTTGTCACATAGAGGGTTCCCAAACCTTCAGAGACCAATAGTTAGTCTAAATAGTTAGTCCAAATGTACAATTAAACTGTGCAGATGCATGGGCAACAGTTCCAGCAGGAATGGGCAAGTCCATAGCCCGTCTGGCTGACTGCAACCTGGCTGGATGGAAACCACTGTTGACGGTTGCTTGGAAGCCTCTTTGCAACCAATCATTATGTTACACAGGCCTGTCTTTGGCCATGCTGAGACAGGAAAAGCAATTCAAGCTTTAGCAAGAAACATGAAAAAGGCACTCCAGAAAGCAAATAACATCTACCTTCAGTGAAGCCAGGAAAAGATTTTCTATGATTCTCCCTACGTCTTTATTGTAATACAAAATCCCAAAACAAACCCTTCCCAAATATCCATCTCCACTAGTTTAATATCTCCTTGTCGTTAATGAGTTTGACTTGCTCCCATTTGCAGAAGGAAGACTTACAATCTGCAAAGTGTGGTACACAGCTTGATGAGTAATATTAAGTGCACTCTTTTGTATGGTATAGACAACTTGTTAAAAATAGAAACAGACCAAAGCCTTCCTAAGGAGGGACTTCTCTTTCCCCCACCATCAGATGAAGCTCTTCAGACCCATAATTTAACTGTTTGTCTCATTGTAGAGGTGCTAAAAAATTTGTCAAAAGGCTTCAGCTAGTTAGTCTGCAATTTAGCTTGAAAAGTTTGTTTCTTCCCATTCTTTCTAGTTTTTGAATAAAGAGATAAGGGATAACGCCTGCTTGCCATGGTAGGTACATGAGCTATAATTTGCAATGAAATATCATGAACTGTGCCATACTACAGAAGCTTTAATTAGAGTAATTTAAACACATTGTAACTTACCAGTGATTTTGCATTCAGTATATTTTAAACAGCTGAGTCCTGAAAAAAATGCGGTGATTTGCTCACCACCACATATCAATGGGCTTCTGCAGCTGTGGAATCACACTCAAATCGAGCTTGCACAGGCAGCCAAATTATTCTTCAGGAACTGGAGAAAATCAGAGAATGATATCCCTAGAGACAGACCATCAAAGAAAAATTAACTGTTAGGTCTCCTATGTGATTTTTGGCTATTTGTACCTGGATGGCAGACTTCAAGGGTCTTTTTAAAAAAGAAAAGAAAAAAAAAAGCAGTTCCTAGATATTTCACCTGTTTGCCTGTTTACAAATTTGTTATTCTCCATTGGGGCAGGAGGTGACTGACCAGTCATGCACATAGAGCTATGAAGGTGTCCCTCTAGTTAGCCAAAGCAGAGAAACAGACTCCGAGAGAATATGCTGTTAAGAGTAGTGTGAGCATGGACTCACAGTAGAAAGGAAAAGATACCCGGTACTACTGACTGGAGTTTCAAAACAGCTATTTGTTAAAGGATAATCTCACAAGACTGTAATTAAGAAATGAGTATGCCTTTGAGTGAAGAAATGACAGCTAGAAAAAAAAAATTCCAAACCCTTTCTTGGCAATTACATTAGCATTGTGTATATCCCCTGTGTATTATGTTATGTAGGCCCTTGCCACTTCCAAGAGTTAGAAATCATAAAAGATTCTTTCATTCCTTGCACAGCTGCTTAAATCAAGACCAGCTACTGGTAGGAGTCATCTAATTTGATTTCACTTTTACTCATGCTGCACAAGTGCTTCGTGGAAAAATATGTGAGAGATTTAGCTTCAACTTCACCAGCCCTCCAGTGTGTCTCCATAAACCACCTTACAAAGGCTAGTTTGCGTTGTGCATCTGATGCAGGTCCAAGTCCAGGCTCATGCCCAGACATGCATGCTCTACACACACAAACCTTAAGTGTAGACCACCAAGCGTATCCTGACCTATGTCTGCTACCAGAGAAGAAATCAAATCTATCTCTGATATGTGGCAAAAAAAGAGACTCGTGGGTCGCAGCTAACTGCCCACCTGCCATTAGTTGTTTTTGCATGCCCAACTTGAGGACCAAGATGAATGGTTGGGGCTCACTTAAGCAAAAGTTTTGACCTCCTCCCAGCCAGGGCCCATCAGAGGCTGATTAGGACAGAAAAGTGGCAACTCAGGCACACAATGTGGAAAAACCTAAAGATTTTCTTTAAGGAAAGACCAACCTGTAAGTAGAAGATTTTTACACTTCAAAGTTTAGAAAGGTTAACATCCTTGAGATTTAATGTTCACCAAAGCATCTGTAAATGGTAGAGAAAGATATCAAGTCTGGAAAGGGCATGCAATTTCCACACAAAAGCAAGGAATTCCTCTGAAAACATTCTTTCCAGGGAAGGATTGTTCTGAAAATATTTTCAAAACAGCTAATCATTATAAGCTTCTGAAGGATACCCTACATCATTAATTCAAACCTAAACCACAGAGAAGTAGAAGCACTTTATTCCAACACTGTTTTGTTTTTTTTTAAAAAAAACTACTTTCCTGAAAATGTAATTGAGTCAGCTGTTCAAATGACAGCATTTACAACGGGGAAAGGATGAGTCTTCAGTGAGTGATTAAATTCTGGAGCAACCCATTTAGACAACCATAAAAAATATTTTATTGCAGATCTAGTCTAAATTCAGGAATATGTTTGTGTGATAGGAGAAAAGAAGAAAAAAAAGATAAATTAATACAAGCTTTAAAATACATTTTTCCTTTCTTGGGAGCATTTGAAAATTTTAGACTGTTTCTGAGACAGAAAATTGTCACAGGACAGCCTCTCACTGCCCACCAGGCTGTCCCTTCACACCTCTTGAAATTGTGAGTGTCTTCTACCCACACAGCAGGTGCCAAATTTCATTAGCATGCTCCAACAGGAGACCAATTAGCAGGGCTGTGACTGCTCTAAGAACACAGATGAACCCTTGCTTGGTTCAAATACTCATTTTATCTACAAAATTAATAAAACAATAATAAGCAAACTTCACAAAGCAATAATACCAAACAAAACATCCACTTGAATAACTGCTGGTAGCACTCACAGTTCACCACACAGATGCATCTCACTAGACAATTAGCCATTATATCTACAGCCCATGTTTGGCCACAGGGAGGTCAAGTCCCACGCACTGCCCCAACAGGGAACCAGGGAAAGAGGCCCTGTTTGACTCAGATCAGTGGTATGAATAAGGTCATGCCAACCATGGTCCAAATGGCAGTAGCACAGCTGGCTTCATGTCAGGTCCAGCAATGAGGGTCTAATGTTTCTTCCCATGAGAATATTATACTACAAGATCTACCACTTCACCATGTAGGATTTATATCACCAGTCCCTGTGCTGAACATTACATGGGTCATCCAATTGCTTTTAAGGGTTTCATCCAGTCATTGCCCCTTGAATCTGGAAGAGAGTAGGGTGCCGGGGGATGGTGGTGCAGTCTCCTCCACAGGAGCCATCCTTTACATCAATATTGCAAGCAGAGGGAAAGCTGGCTAAAGAGTCAGGGTAAAGAGAAAACAAACCATCTCTGGCCTTCATAAACCAGCTGGGACCACTACTACAGATAAATTCCTACCATAACTATTTACTTAGGAAAGGAAAATAGCCTTGGTTTCTGGAGATGTTGTGTAAGAAGATTTCAGGGTCTTCCTGTTTTATTGGTCAATCCATCTTTCATTTGACCCATAACAAAGCTTGAATGAAATGTTTTTCATAAAATACTTGTCATCCCTGCATAAAGATAGTATCAGTTATTAGACCTAATGCAACGTATTTTTTTTTTATGACAAAAAAAATATGGAGGCCCTAATATAGTAGGGAGATCGTTTATCAACAGGCATTATGGTACAAGACTTGGTAGCTCCTGCAATGTAATCTGCTTTGAAGCTTGATTAGAGAAGACAGCACTTAGTAGTACCAGCAAGTCATGCAATGCCATAATTTACTGCCTTAGCTTCCCTGTCTTCTTAGAGGTCAGTCTACTCTTACAAGAGCTGTTATGTAAACACTCACTATTCTGCCTAATCATATTGCTTGCTTAGGGGTATACATTTAATACAAGTTAATTTGTTAATTTATCAATTTCAAAATGCTGGAAAAGCCACAACTCAAATCAACTGGGTCCCTCTTCCTTTAGAAACAACACACTAAAGAATCTGTTTTCTCTGTAATGCTTTATTGCACACCTTCTTTGCTTGACTTCATCTTTAAATACCAGCAAGAGTGTCTTCTCAGCAAATCTCAAAACACATGCAGGACAAAAGAAAAAAAGGGAGCACAGTGAAGGAGAAGCTTTTATACAAGTAGGTCACAACCAGCCCCAGGCATTCATTCATTAACACCTTATAATGTCCAAGAGCCTCAGGTGTTCTGCATAAGAAAAGAGGCTGAAGCAATAAATCTTTTGAGGAAATATTTAGTGTTTCAGCTATATCAATGTTTGTCCGCCTTCCTTCCCAATCTACCAGATAAGCAGTAACTTGTAATAGTTCAACCTCAGTCTTTTTCTCCTGGATGACCACTTTATTGACCACACGTGCATGTGGGTCACATTCATGAGGAAGGCTGAGTCATGTGAATTGGATTTGGTATAAATACCCGTCCCAGGAACTCTGTTCTGCCTATAGGTGGTGTAGTTTTACTCAGAAGTTTTAAGTGTATGTAGCCGACTAGAGGTTGCTGGCTGAAGTGCTTAATTGCTAGTCCTATGTAAATTGTTACCACTCCTATTAGCAGGTAGGTAAATAAGCAGCTAGTTAAACATTACTTCATAGCTGTTTTCCTGGCTATAGTCTTATTCTCTAAAGAGCTGTAGTTGGCTATGCAAATATGCTGTGCACAGTGAAATTGCAAGTTATGGCCCCTGCTAATGTGCTTGAAAAATGGTTAAGGGCAATAGGACTTTGTGGGTTGGGAGAGAGGAGATGGAGAACGGTGTGTGGTCTGAGCTAATAATGCCACTTTCATATGCAGAAAACATAATTGCTCAGTGTGTTTGTATTGTGGCTTTTTCTTATAGCTCGTATTGTACTTCATGACCTTTTTTTTACTTCAAAGGGAATCTCCCTTTGAAATGTGTTCCTTGAGGTATAAAATGTAATGTAGTGCTGTCCATTAGTACTTGCTTATATGGAAGGAGATAGTAGTCTGCTATGAATCTAGATTATTAATTGTTTATATCTTTCCAATTTTAAATCTTTGTTCTCAATATTTTTGGCTGTATCTGCTTGTGATGCTGAAGTGATTAGGGAGCTCAAGAGGAGCAGAACCCAAGTCTGTTTGAACTGAATCATTATCCCTTTCCTCAAAAGGAGTGGGGGAGATGTTCATAAAAATAACTTTCTTTTTCCTTTTATTTGTTTGGGTTTTTTTAAATTTAATTAAGGTCTGCCCTTGAAGAAAATTGGCCTTGACCACTAAGTTACTGGTATCTTTGTAGAAACCTGACCCTATGAGATATAGCTACTTAGTATGCTGGGCTATCCTGTTGTTGTCTTTAATAGGCCTTCAAAGACATGCAGCTTAAATAACCTAAATCCAAGGTTGTTATGAGCTGACTACAGGCCTAATAAGCTACAGCCACTGGGAATAGTTAATGACAAAAGCGTCCCACTTATTTGTAACTTGTGTGTATTTTTGTTTGTGTTTCAGCATTAGCTGTCATGATGCTTTTTGAAAAAAGCAGGACAGTAAAGTTTCCCTCAGCCTTAAGGTTGTCCTTTTAGGTTTGACATGTGATTTTTGATAACTACTTCAGGATGCACTTGGTATTTACTGGAACAATGACAAGTCAGTAGCTTTAAAGTGTAAATCTCCTGTTTTGTTTGCCCAAGAAGTGCAGATGAGGGCTGGTAATGCACGCTCACCTTGCCCTGGGAGTAGGGTGCCTGAGGGAGGGTAGCCTGGGGCTGAGAGCGTTTCATCACCTCCAGAGAGATGTCTTGTGGTTTGACAGCATTGCTGATGGATTGGTGAGTGCTGCTGGGGTAAGATGTACTGAGAAGAGGAGATCCCTTTGCCCGTGTCCCTCACTGACCTCTGGCTGCCTGTTCTGTCTTGCTGCCCCGAGATCCTCTCTGGGGCTGTGGTTCCTTTTCACCTGTGGAATAACTGTCTTAAATCCAATTTGCCTCTTTTCCACTTGGCTATGTTGTAGTCTGCTGTGACTTTCCTTAGGCTTTCTGACTGCTTTAATAAAAGCCTAGCCTTGGGAGATATCTTAATCTGGGAAGCCAAAAGGGGAATATTGGGAGGGAGGGGAATGCTTCCTTAAGTTGCTTGCTCTGATCTGCAGGGTGGGTTGCTGTGTCCTCTGCAGACTGCTAACTGACATAAGTTCATGCTGGTCTCCCTTAGATAGTCTTTCCTTTCTTTTGGGATCCTTTTATTGCTGAAAGGAACATATGGATATGCAGTATAAAGGGTTTCCACAGTTAAGGAATGAGAGAGCTGATTTATACTCTGTTGATACATACCAACAGTCAGTATATGTAAAGTGCATGTTTAGGTTACATAAATATATGTAGGTACATACACACAGTATGTGTAAGTATATATATGTATACAAGCTGTAACTTAACACTTTTGTTGCCATATTTCTAATTCTGAAAGCCAGTCATCTCTCAACCCAGAGCCTTTTTTTTCAGGCTCCTTTATTAATTGTTAGTTTTGTGGTCTTCTTTATTCCTTGTACTGATGTTGCACATCATGGTGTCAGACTGCTTTCAGATGTTGAACAGAGCATAGAAAGATAAATTTTCTGTAAGACTTAATTCAAAGATTTGTATTCTTGAGGCTCTCTTCCATGTTTCCAAATATGACCTCATGAATTTAAATAGATCAACTACAGTTGATATCTTTTCTTGATCTATTTAAACAGCTTCTAAAGCTACTGATCATATGCTTTTGTCTCCTTCATGCTGGTGGTGCAGCTGCTTGTTCATTCAAGGCCCAGTTTCTGAGGTTCTGGGATTATTCCATGCCTCTAAAGTGGCTCTAAAACTGCTAGTTCTTACAAGTAATAAATGCTAGTTCATTCTTGGCAAGGATTTAATCCTCATCAGAATTTTGATGGAAAGGTTCAATTACTCTTTCTCTTACACTTGATTGTCATAAGCAAAAAGAATAAAGGAGATGGGACGGTTTCCATAACTCTCAGTGATATTGTGCCTTAGTCTGCAATTAGTAGTATTTATAGCTTTATGTAGTCTCTCTTGTGCCTCCTTCATATAGAAAGGTGAATTACTGCTTCCTAAAAGTCTATAATAAAGACAAAATAACTCCTGTAAATAACTTTTTTTTTATAGTTCATTTGTGCAGTTAATTAAGAGTATAGTATTGTTTCTCTTTTCAGTGACTAAGCAAAACTGAAAGCAGTTTCTAAAGAAAGCATAAGTCTGTCCACATGCTGAATGTATAATATACAACAATTGCTTATCTCGTAGCATTAGGTAATATTTTCTTTTCCTGTGGATGCTTCTGAGTAATAGCCTTGTTGGAACTTCTACAGAAACAATTTTGCCATTTTCAAAGTTTCCATTTTGTTCCCTAGAGTATCTCATTTAGCAAGTGCTGTAAATTTCCTTCTCTGGTCCTGCCATCCTCTTGTGTGTTGGAATGCATGTATATAGCATCACATTCAAGGTGGAGATGGCTGACCCACAAAAAAGCCTCCTCTTCTGTGGGTCTCTGACCTGCCTTCAAGTGCACAAGAGATCTTCAGCCATAAAAAATGAAATCTCCAAGATATTTATGCCATGTTAATGTTGTTTGAATATGAGGGTAGCAAGTACCTACAATAATTCTGACATGCTGCACAAACCACAGCATGTAGGAACTGTTTGCATAATATATACCCAGAGCTGTTTTTCCTCCCCAAGAGGATCCCAGCAAGTTAAGATGTCATTCATGGAAAAGTTATCTTATCTTTCAGGGTTGTCTTTTCTTTGAAGACTCAACAATGATCACAAAATATATCAAAGCAGTTAATTTGTTCCTGTTTTACTCAAGTGTTGGCAAGCCTGTGCCTTAATGACTTCTTAATGGATGCTTAAGAAGTTGTGTCTTTAATTGTAGCAAGCAGAAAGCTCTCACGTATTATGGCTGATAATTACACACAAGTTTAGGTAATAGACTGCAGTGAGAGGTCAGTTTATAGCTGTCACATTTGGGAGTTCATTGTCAAAGACTTGTCACCTGGGATGTCCCAATATGATGCTTATTAAAAAAAAAACAACTGGGGGATGTAAAGGAGGAAAGATCTACATTTAATGTGATCTGCTGCTTCTGAAGGTCAATAAGTTGCATATCTAAATACAGAACTGAGCTTTGTCCAAACTCATTTTCCCTGTGTCATCCTAAAACTTGTAACTCTGGGTATATTGTGTGCTTTAGTGAAACATTGCACGGTACTAAATTTGTGCAGCGAACTTGAATTTCCTTGTGGCAATCGGTCAGGAGGCAGTCACCTTCCCCCCTGTCCTGCTGTGAGCTGCTTTCCTAACACAACCTAAGGAAGCTGGAGCAGATGCTGCGGGTAGTTACTTCCCTGTATACACTGAGGGATCATTCCCTCCCAGCACATCCTGCAAACAGAGAAACCAGAAAAAAAAAAATCAATACAGAGGTTTTAGGTTTTTTAGATTTACGGTCGAAGTAACAGCTTTCATGGTGATAACTGGGAGGAGGTTGCTCTTAGTTATTTTGTTGTTGTTGAAGGAAATGTCATCTTTTTCTTTTGTCCCCCAGACAAAAGGGCATAAGCAGCACAAGGGGAATTTGACAGAAACATGTTGCAGTATGCACTCTGTGGTCTTGACTCTCTCCATTGGTTGTATTGCAGTAATACAGGTGGAAATATGTTCTGAAGAAAAACACCAACCAATCATACAAAAAACCCCAAACCTATCAATAAGAAAAAACCCCTTCAAACTGAAACAGAAAAAAGACAAGGGAAACTTGGAAAACTTAATGGGCGTTATCTTGCTAGAGTGAATAGAAAAAGGAGCTTCAGGGATAACTGTTTTCTTTATACTAAATAACTATTCTTCGAACTGAGAAGAAAATTACTTTCTTGATAACAGTCAAGAACTGCAAACGTTTTTTGCTCAGTTGAATTTCCCCTGCTATATGTTCACAGGACACAAAGACAATGTATAAATTGAATGGTAGTTGACAGTTCATGCTTGCACGATAGTATGATATGTATTGTGTGATTTCACTGTAGTCCAGTGTGTTGTCACCATTTCTGGCTTCAACACAAAATGCAACTGGTAATGCAGAACTACTCTGCTTTACAGGGCTATGTCTATAACAGCATCTGCTTCTTTGGAGAATGTAAAAAAAAAAAAACCTCTTCTGGTGCTGGAGTTAGATACAGTCTTTGTGTCTAAATGTGGTGAGCATATGAATGTGAAATGTAAGAGGAGATTTGCCAACTGCTGATATCTTTCTTATTTCTCTGCCTCCATATGTCTTTCCACTGGCTGCCTCTTACGTCACAGTTTCCATCCCCCTGCTCAGATGCTTTTATATCATCTTTGGAAGAAGGATCTGTGTTCCTCTAACAGAAGGCATGCATAATGTGAGCTACTTATTGAAATAGAAGCATTTTCTTGGACCATACATATACATTGATTCTGCTGAGCTCTCCTTTGAGCATACAGGTAGGGAGACTGGGGAAAAAAAAAAGCATCACCTTTCATCTCTGAATAGATCTGCACTCCCTAAGTGCAGGGGGAACTGCAACAGGAATGTGACTGCAGAAATGTTTGTTTACATGACAGAAAAATCACCCAAGTTGTGACTAAGCGGTTCATTCTGTTTACATACACCAATACACAGGATCATTTTTATTAAACATGACTAAAAAATTCCTGAAGAGGTGTATTTAATACTAATTCTTAAACATTATTGAAAAATATGCAGGTTTGCACTCAGGTACATATTGTTACATTGCTCCAATTGAAGAATGGAAAATGCTATTTCTAATGCTTCAATAAAGAAGCAAAAAATACTTAATAGGAGTTGCTTTGCAAAGAAATATTCAGGTTACTGATGTAAAACTCGTCTGAATACCAGAAGTGTAATTTTATCATATAACTTGATTTCTGTGTAACTAAAATACATTTCCAGCTAATATTTGTTCCTGGTTATACAATATGTACAAAGCAGACCTTATTATATATAATGTATGGTGTCAAAACCTGTCAAACTCCTGCTATGTCTTTTGGGCAATTAGAAGTCTAGCAACTGAGTTTAAGATTAAAATAAATTTATTTTCTTATTCTTTTAAATAAGGAACAGATATTTATATATATGTGGTGTAGCTTTGTTTCTGTAAAATAGTTTCCAGTCTAAAGTAAGTCTGTAAGTAAAAAGAAATAAGATGAGGCAATTTTTTTGATGGGCTTGGGAGATGCTTTCTCTGGTCCCTCAGGTATGCTCCTCTGGAGAGGAGTGTGTTGACCTTCAGCAGCTTTGTGCCTGCCTCCAGCCCAGCTTGCATCCCTTTGCTGTGGCTGAAGGGAGTCTGGATGCTGCGTGGTGGTCAGATGTTCTCCTGCAGCACTTTCTGCATGGCTGACAGATGCCCTGGCTGTGCTGTGTTCTGCCATGTACACTTCTAGCCTAAAGAATGTGTTGGCCTGAGTCCTTTCCCACTTTTTGCCTGAATAGTGTCTGTGTAATTGGCTGATTAGCGAGGCTACAGGCAGGCATGAGCTAAGGACCTGACAGTAAGTGGTTTGGATGCATATGCAGGGTCTGGAAATATGCTTAGATGAAAACTTGCAGTAAAGGCTTAGCTCTTCAGTTATGGTATTCTCTGTCTCTAAGTTTGGGTATGCAGTCACTTGAGATGGAGACTACCAGATACTCCTGTGTGCTTGGAGAATAATTTATTTTGAAGGAGCAAATAATCTATATTTGCTTTTCCAAGTGGATATGAGGTACTTAAGAACCATTAGTTTACTGAGTAAATCCTTTAGACTGCAGACAATCACTGTGGCTGGGTATTACTGGAGGCCATCATAAGCAGAGGCTGAGGTGATGTAATGCACTGTATTTCTGATTAAAGATTATGTCCTTAATTGATAGCTGGAAAGCAGACACTTAAAGTATTCTGACTTGTGAAATATTGCTGAGATAATGGAATCTGTAGAAGTGCAACAAGAAATTGTCTGTGAATACAGGGGCAGTATCTGGACTGTGCTGTCTCAAATCCACAGGTGTAAAGCTGGCAGTGTTAAGCCCTGCCTTTGTGCACAAAAAGTGCTTTAAAATAAAGACAAAAAAAGCACTTGGGGAGGAGGTATCCATCCTGCATATCATGGGTGCTTACAAGTTCTGATGCCAAAGGGTGATGGGAGTGCCAGCTCTGGCTGAGCTGGTGGCAGCTGGAGATATCCAGCTGGGGATGGTCAGACTGAAGCTTCTGAGTGAGGGGGAAACCTTGCTCATGAGAACAGGGTTTTCCCAAATCAGTTTTGGGTTTAGCCTTCCCACGTGTCTGTTTAATGAGGGTTTAGGTGCCACCTTTGTGAATGAGTAACAAAGTTGGGACACCCCTGTGGGGCATGTTGGCAAGCAGCTGATGATGTGTAACCTCATCCTTTTTAATTATTACTTCAAACCTGGTATTGTAGTTTCTCATGTATCAGAATTGATTGGATCTTTGCTTTTTAGAGGATGATGTTTGTTTGCATAAATGATATGCCTACCATAATCAAAGTAATCTCAAGTGTGTGCTAACTGATTATCTTATGCAAATTATCTTAAGTTTATCATGGATAACACTTATCATTTTAGGGAGTATAAAGATGCACTTTGAAATGCAGACTAACTTGGCTAAATGAATTCACCTTAACTGAGTTTTGCTTCACTTGGGGAGTGGGCGCAGCAGGGATTACAATGTAAACCAAATGAGAAGGTACAGAATATCTACCTCTGTCATATCCAAAAGATCAGCACAGTATCAAAGATAATTGCTGCTTAATGGCTGCTGGGAGATATTGGTAAAGAAAAGCAATGACTGGGACATGTTTTATGGGTGTATGAGGTTTTGCTGCAGTGGGAATGTGGCACAATCACTGTTGTATGATTTTTTTTGTCAGTATAAAGAAACTTCTACAGAAACATCTTTAACGTAGTGTATAATCCCTGTAACTCACAGGGGAGCATTATTATTTGAGGGAGAATGGTTTATCTTGCATATCTAGTGATTTTTCTAATTATAGTGCTTTAAACAATGGCTAATAAAACAAGCTACACACCGTCATTTAAAAGCTAATAACTGCATTCCACTTGAGAGGAGTGATGTTGGCTTTCCTTCTCTACCAGGTAGTGGTGGTCTTTGTGAAACAATGTCCTCGCTATATGTGTACTGCATGCTAAATGCTGAAACTCTACCCACATACAGAAATGTTAATGGTGGATCATTAAATACAAGTCAAGCCTTTCCTATCTTTCATCTGTACTCTGGGAACAATTCATTCAGTGTGGTCTGACAATGTGTTGAATGGTAATTAGCCACTAAGGAAAAAATATCATTGTAAAGTGTATGTTGCCTCTATGAAGGGTGGGTGTGTCTGCTGCCAATGTCTCTCCACCAAACAAAAATATTGTTCAGTTCATAGCCCCTGCTTTTCTTATTTTCACCTCCTACCTCTTGTCCTTGGCTTTGTCTGTAGGCGATCAAACCCTGTAAATTTGGTCTTGGTAAGCAATAAGTGGCCTTCTGTTAAATGGCAGCTTGGAATGCCCTACTCATTTTGTTGCTTGGACTAATAGACAAAAATAGATATCATCAAATACATCAGTTTTGAGAGGTGTGGGTTGCCTCATTTTGCCACTTTCATACTGGGAAAATAGAGCTAATGAAAAATGTCAAGAACCTCTTGAACCTCAGTGCCTTTTGATTAACAGATAATACCACACACAAAGCAACTGATGAATTTTCTTCACTCTGAATGGGCTGGGTTTAGACTCTGAAGAAACCTGTACATACAGACCTGGGAGTCATCAAAACCATCAATAGTCCCTCTATTCTGTGTTATTTTACTGTGGCTCTGTATTCCTTCTCACCTTCATTGCTCCTCCTCCCCCTGTATTAAATCTCTAGCAAAAGGTAAGATGAGACAGATAAAATGCCTCAGTAAAATGAGTTCTCTAGCTAA
This sequence comes from Tringa solitaria, assembly GCA_026413425.1. NCBI lineage: Eukaryota > Metazoa > Chordata > Aves > Charadriiformes > Scolopacidae > Tringa > Tringa solitaria. The sequence goes on along the minus strand of JAOXJM010000012.1, from coordinate 106,073,545 downwards.
AATCATGTTGTACAGATGACTTGTTTATTGTATTTAAAGTTGGTTTCCCAGTTCTTCCTGCTATGAGTTGTTGTCACCTAAAACAAAATTTCACACTTATGAAGGTGCAATAAATGAGTAAGAAGGAGAAATTCAGGCCTAATAATTTCTATGTGTTTTCTCCTGATGTAACTTAATTTAGACTTAATTGCTATGGAGTAAAATGAGCAGATTTTGTGGCATACTGTGATGACTTGGAAGATGATACAACTTCATACAGAAATATGGTTTCTAAGAGTATTTACGGCAGGTTCCTTGACCTGCTGCTTCCTCTTCTCCTACTTAATAGTGGGGGAGCTGAATGCTGAAAAGATATCTTAACAAGAAAATTATATGAGTATCTGTCTGAGACTTCCCCCAGAAATAACTGCATAAGGCCCAGTGACCACACAAATTTACCATAAGATTGAGGAAAGTAACTTGTCCAGCTCTGCTAGAAGACTGTAGTTATAGAAGTTTGTTTTCGGCATAGGTTTCCGGAGGGGAATGTTCTTTAAAGAAAGAATTGTTCTCTTGCTGAATCCATGTTCGATCTCTCCAAATGCCCTATTTGCATCGGTTTATTTCAGTAAACTGACAGGTCTATGGGGAAGAGTGTTAGGGGGAGTACTGAGGCCTTATGCAGCCATTCAGGTGAAGTGCCTATGCTTGACCAAGACTTTGGCAGATCTTCCCTTTGTCCCCCAGCAGTCTAAGCAGCCTCTTTGGTCTGGGGATGCAGACTCTGCTGCTCAAGCCTGTTGAGCTGCATCTAAATCTCCTGTGATTGACTAGCGAGGGGAAGGATTTGGGACAGAAAGCAAGGCCCATAAAGACTTCTATTTTAGGTTTACCAGACCAGTGCCAGCAAACATGCATGTCACTAGCTGTCACACAGCTCAGGAGTTTCTGACCTACCTGATGAAGCAGAACTGTGTAAAAACAGTTGTCATGGCTTATTTTCTGCTCAGGGAGGCTGTTTTGCATGAGGCAGGGTGGCCATGGCAGATTTCAACATCATCCTTCAGAGGTACTGAGGCAGTGTTACCCAGTCAGCGTTTCCCGTGGCATTTCCCTGGAGGGTAAAAACTGTTTCTGGGCAGAAGCAAATATTGCCTGGCATCCAGGGTTTCTGTGTGGTATGGAAGTTTAACACTGGCAATGCAATCAGTGGGACAAAGAGTTGTTTCACATCAGGAAAAAAAATAAAGCTTAAAGCAGTAGAGTTTTATTATGCATTGTCATCCACACTGAGCATTTGATTGCTGGAAGATTGAGGAGGTGAGAAGCAGCAGAGGTTAGACTGAGGTCTTTGGCCAAATGCTGCCTACATCTGTACGGGACAGGTCAACTTCCCTTCCAGATGTTTCTGGACCCTTTTTATCAAGGGTGACACAAGTTAGGCACAGTTAATAGCTGTTTCCAAACTTTGGCAAGGGACTGAGGGTGAGGGGGATCTTGCCTTTGGAGCTTGTGCATTTGCTGTTTCAGAGCTGCTGGTTGGGATGCAGGTTCTTGGGTAGTCTTCCAGCTTTTTTTTGGGGGGTGGGGGGTGGGAGTGGGCAGGAGTGGATAGGGGCCTCTTAAAAACATATTTCAGGGCCCTTTAAGTGATATAGGGGCAGGAACCTTTCTTATTTGTATAGATTGCAGTCTTCAGCTCTTGGCTGCCTGCCTTGCACTGTGGCTTGTTGCAGGTGGACAAGTATTTGGTGTTGTCACCTGGGCTAAATGGGTTGGCAGGGCTCAGTTACAGTGGGAGAGGCAGTGTGGGGGAAGCTCGGAGCCCTCTTGGGTGCTGCTAGCACTCAGAATTTCCAGCTATGTGGTTTTTTTTTTTTTACACAGGTGCTGAAGTGTTTGAAGGACCAAGATGCTACCTCTTCACCAACCTCCAAGGAGTTCAGGTTGTACTAAGTAAAGGCAGAAAAATCCTGAGGCCTTAATTCTTGAGTTGATGACAGCCACACAATGGCTGCAAGGACCCTGTGGACTTAGTGTAGGGATGGTTGCACAAGAGATGCAACTCTAATTATCTTAAGTTGTGGGGATGCTAACAGAAAACTTTGCAGTAGGTGTGTGCATATGAAGCAATGCAGGTTTAAGAGCAAAACAGTGCAAGGAAAGAACTCGGTAATATTGACCTGGCTACTCTGATGTTATGTATTGAAAAATGTAATAATTGCCCATTATGTTGCAAAGGATGCTGAAGCATCTTTCTGTGCGCTCCTATACTTGGCCTGAGCTGTCATGTTTCTCTTGGTGACAGTATGCAAAATCCCTACAGAAGGCTGCTGGGCAGGCATAAATGTAAGAGAGCTGACAATCTTGTGTTAGTGTAGGGGGGAAAAAACAGCAACAGCAAATGTCCACCACTATGGCAGCTTGTTACCTGTTTTAACAAATTTTCATATAGCAGCTGAGTGCAAAAAAGGGTTTGTCTAAACCTCTGTTGAATTTTGCCTCAGCTGTGTGTCACTAGTGAGACAGACTTCAGCAGAGTTTAGGAAGCTTCAGTGGCGTGAATCCTGCTGTCACTCTCTAAGTGTGTTAAACACTATTTCTGATTTTCTACATGCATCTAAATACTTCTTTACAAAGAAGTTAGATGTTGCATTCTCTGACCTATTGTAATATGTACTTACCAAGGCTTTATGTAGCCTTGAGGCTTCACTTACATGATGACCTCTAAAAGAGAAAAGGGGGTTTGCTTTCTCAAGTACCTTGACTCTGAGGAAGGCAGAGGAGTGGAATAGTGTCTCAGCAGCTCCTACCCCATTACAAGTACCTTAAAAATGCATGCACGTATTCTACAGCAGTTACGTGGTCAGAAGGGAGTCTCTGGGAGACTTCAATACTGTTCTTTTCTTCCAGTTCCTCATTTGGACAGTGAAGACATGACAGCAATGGCAGAGCTTCCTTTTCTCAAAGCTGATGTCAGAGAGGTATTTGAAAGTAAGTTTCATGCTGTTTCAGGATGAAGTATTATGCTAGATTCTGCATCTCATTAAGGATCATCTACTAGCTGATCAGGGACTCAGCATATCCCTGATTAAATACTCTTCCAGAAGGACAAAATCTTCCATTAGAGTCCGGGCACAAATATCATGGGTAATAGCCGATTTTATAATTAGTTTATGACCACAGTGCTTCATCTCCAGAGGTAGGATCTGTCTATTTCCATAAGCATTTGGTTTCTTGCATTTTAAAAGAACCCTTCATTAGTCTCTTTTTAAGGCATTGGATTTGACATACAGTCAACAAAATTCTTAGTCTAATTGAATACAAGAAATGGAGATATCTGATTAGTGAAATTGCATATGAAATATATGCAAGTATTCAAATCTCCTTTTTAAAAGTAGCCCTTTCTGTGCAACAACTCTCCAACATCTGGATTCCTGAAAGTATAATAGTCTTCATATGAATTCAGGGTGAGATTCTTAAGCTTCTAATCTTTAGCCCAATGCAAAAAGAAGTGTGGGTTTTTTCATGTAGGCAGACAGCTGTGCTACCTCTGGCTTGGATTGTCCAAAATTAAAATATTTCAGTTGTATGAATCTTTTAGGCTTTGCCTACTTAATTTTTACTTTATCATGGATGTGGGTTTTGTGGGGGTGGGAATGGGCCTGGTTTTCATGTAAATTTTGAACAAACATTTTGGTTGTCTTGGAGAGCAGATTTATGAAAAATATCTGCCTACATTTTTATAGCTATAGGGGAAAAACTCAGTGTTGCCATGTCTTAGAAGGATGTGAAGTTAAGATGGGTTGTACTCTGAGGTCTGAAGCGATTTTTTCCACATACAGATGAATCTTGCTTGGTGTATAGAATTTATTTGCTTATGTCTTCCTTAAAAAGTGGCACTTCAATGCAGCTGGATCTACTGCACCAGAAAAGCTGCACTGAACAATGAGGAAATGTTCTTAGTTCTTTGGGCTTCTGTGGATTTTGCCTCTGAAAGAAGTAGCAAAAATCTCTTTGGGTTTTCAGTGCCTTTTCTGCTTGTATGCAGGCAGCATGGATGAGAAAAGCATCTGTTTGGCAACTTTACCCCAGAGAAGCCAGAAATGAGATGGGATGAATGTGAGATGTTAAGATAGAGGGGGACATGGCAGGAGTTTAGGGTAGAAGAAACAGTAATATGTACTTGGGAGGAAAAAAAAGTAGTGTGCACTGGTCTGATTATTTGGGCACACGTTGCTGTCACAGGAGACTGAAGCTTCACTAGCAAACTTGATTTTGGATGTACTCAACTTCTTTGGCTCAAGTTATTCTCTCCGTCTGGATCTCTAAGTACCTTTAGGTAATGCACCTGCAGTTCTCTCATAGGGCCTATATTTCTATACTGCTCTGTGCTATGAAATGGTATATGCATACTTTAAAGTATGCGACACCTAAACAGGGCAGGGGCAGAAGTCAAGCGCACATTGCTCTAGAGGCAGTGGTTTAATCCTGAGGTGGGGTCTCCAGAGATTTTTAGGTTAAGCTGCTTGACCTGGTTGGAGCTCCCTATAGCGAGTCAAACCTCAGAGCTGAACCCGGATTGAACTATTGTAAGCAGTTCTTTCTTTTGATGGCTGTTGGCCTTTTTGCTTTGTTTTCCAGTTCCTTTAAAAAATGACTTCAAGCCCCAAAGAAAGAGGAGGAGGATCTTGGAGAATCACCAACGTGGGAGAAGAAAGCTTCAGTGTCATAGGACGAAAGCAGTAAAACAGGAGTTGTGTAGGAGCAGGCGTCGAGCGATGGCCCAGAAGCAGGTTCAGATGGATGAAAGTCCGGAGGGAGCTCGGCAACAATTCTCACCGGTACAGCTGGAGCAAGGAGGAGACCATCTCTCGGCAGCACAGCCACTGTCCCCTAGTCAGCAGCCCCAGGGAGGGGACAATGTCCATGTGCAGCTGCAGGGGCAGACTGCAGCACGAGGAGGCATGGCCCCGAGCGTGGGACTGCAACAAATGGAGCAGGGATGGGAGGCCCCAGAGGTGATCGTGCAAGTGCGGCCCCAGAATCTGAGCCAGGGGTGGGAATCACCAGAGGTGACCGTGCAGGTGCAGCCTCAGAAGCCAAATCCGAGATCGGAGGCCCCAGCAGTGACTGTGCAGGTGCAGTTGCAGCAGCGGGGCCCAGGGCCAGCTCTCCCACAAGTAACTGTGCAGGTACAGCCGCAGGAGCGAGGACAAGGGAAGGCTGGTGTCAAGGTCACAGTGCAGCTGCAGCTGGGCCATGACCCAGAGAAGGTAACCTACCTCCAAGACCATGGTGAGGAAGCATTAGGGAATAGAGAGCAAAATCGGGGAGAGCCGATAGAAAGACCTGAAGGTGAGAGAGAACCGGCTGCAGTGGGGCTGGTGCCGCAGGAGGCTCCAAGCCAAAAGCAGAATGAAGGAGATGTGACAAAACCCCAGCAGGACTGGAGCCAAGAAAAGGAAAGAGAGGAAGTAATGGAGATACAGGAGATGCACGTTAGAGGCAAAGCAGACCTGGATGGGTTGGTGACAGAGGAGAAGCTGCAGGACCAGAGCCAAGAGCCGGCACAGCTAGAAGCAGACCTGCCCCCACAAAAGGAAGGTCAAAGAGCTACAGACAAGAGGCAGGAGCAAGGTGATGCTGCAGAAGGGCTCAAGGGGATAGAGGAAGACCAGAAGGAAGACCTGGGGCAAGAAGTGTCTAAGAGACGCCCACGAGAGACTCCAAATTATTTTGTCTCTATTCCAATAACAGATGATCAGGTATTTTGAAGTAACTGTTCAATCTAAAACAAATAAACAAAAAAACTTAAGCAGCTAAGCATAAGTTTAAAGTTACCTTGGTTTAAAAGCTGAAGAAGTTCAGAGTGACAATTCTGTTCCCCTGCCTGGAGTGGTGTATTGGGTCTGGCTGGGATGCAGTTAACTTCCCCATAGCAACTCTCATAGTGCTGTGCTTTGTATTTGTAGCTAGAACAGTGTTAACACCAGTGTTTTTGCTACTGCTAGGAAAAAAAGTCACTTTGAGGACTGACATGGCCCTTTCCATAAGGTCTAAGTGGATTTGTCTCCTCAGTAACATCTTCTATTCTGTAATCTTTTCTCTAGAAGAAAGCGGTGGCTTTCACCATCTTGCATTGTCCCATCCTACGTTGTTTCACAGCCGTATTTAGTGTAATAGAAACTGTTATTGATTTGTCTCCTTCCCCACTGAAGCTCACAATGGAGGATAAGAATTTCCTTCTCTTCTGCAGAAGAGAGAAAGGGGATTGATCTATTCTCCCTTCTCTGTCTCTTACCTAAAAAATTCACTCTGATGTCTTAGGTAGACAGTTAATTCCTAGAAGCTGTGTGTGGAGTCTGCATGCTCATACTTCATCCAAGTATGCTATATTCTCTGTGATTTCCACCTTTGTAGCAGTGTTGAAAGAGCAGCAGAATCTCTCACCTCCATATTATTAAACCAAAGCACAGCAAACAACAAATCCAAATAGAAATATTTTTGAGAAATTTTGCAAGGGTCCTAAAGCATTCTAATTTCTGCCGTAAAAGTTTCTTCTGAAATATGTCACAATATCTTTGCAGGGCTGCAGGCATTATCTTATGATCCATGGAAATAAATTCCAAAGATGATACAAAAGCTGGAGACAGATTTCACACTATTTTCTTAAACTAGTTATGTATGACTAGCCTGAAGCCCTCTAACTTCTGCATGACCCTAGGTCTCTTTGTAAATTAAGAGGGAAAATATTGGCGCACCTGGAACTACTTATTCCCATTTTGCTGGTATGAATTTTGAAGTCCACCTTAAGTTGTTCTTCTTCAGAAAGTTTATTCCCGAAGCTGTACTCTCACTACCTTTACCAGGAACTGGCTTTTTGCCCCTCAGCCTCCCATAGACAATTGTGACTCACTGATGGCAATCTTTTGTTAGCAGCTTCTCAGGGTATGCAAAAGTAGACAGGCCTCATGCTTTGTTCCAGCACCCCTTGTCTGGGACTCTGCTCTTGTTGCTGAATTGGAGCATCAGGTGGGATGTTCCCCATGCAGTAGACCTTGATATAGGGGCAGCAGGTGACATTTGTACTATGCAGAGAAGGGAGTGAAAAGCTTTGGGGTGCAAAGACAAGAAAGAGGCTGTTCCATCCCGTAGAGGCAGGCAGGGGGAAAGTCTTAATTTGAATCTGTAACTGCTGTGCCCAGCTAGCATGGGCAGAACTGAGAAACAGCATAAATTGTGTGAATTATTTATAATATATATGGATCTAGGTATCTTTTCTTACAAAGCAAATGTAAAAGGCAAAAACTGAATGTTAACTTGCATGAATATAGTGAAAATACAACCCTAGGCTACAAGCTTCTGCGATTAGTTTATGGTGTTTTTTCCAGTGAAGCTAATAGATATTGTTTGTTGCAATATCTAACTTGATTCCATTTTTTTTCCAGCTTAGGTTTCCATGCAGTATCTGGCATGATTGTATTTACACTGCTGAAAGGCAATAATTAAGATGACTGTATCTGTTGTACATCTTTGCTTTTTCCAGCATGACAAGGAACTGCAGTACATTAGCTTGGTTTGGCAAGCTTTTGAGTTTTTGTTTTTACCTTAGTTAAGTGTAGAAACTCTTATGTATGTGTTAGAGTGAGATGTCAAAGGTGCCTTCCTCTTGGTAGGCAATTATTTGCTCTGGCTTTGTCTTGAGTGGAATAATCTCTGAAGGTTATCTGTAGGATGGCCCCATATAACTTTCAGTAATTCCTACATATGACTGGCTTTTGAGAGGTGAACAAAAGTGCAGAGCACATCAGGAAGATAAATGCCAGGAAGGGAAAATAACTGTGTAAGCTGGAAGACAATGTTGGCAGAGGAACAAATGGGTATAAAGTGGGCAAAGAATAAATCTGGGCTGGAAACTAGAAAGTTTCCTGCCATCTGAGGAATGAGATCATGGAACAGCTTGAGGGAACATGAATGCCTAACTTATTCTGCTATTTTAATGAGATTTGAGTGTCCTGATATATGGCCTGTGACCACATTCTGTACAGCTCTATGAATGTCCTTCCCTTCCTTCTCCTTTTCTTCTCTCTCAGCTCTGCTCTTCCAGATTTCCCTCTCTCTGGCTGGATGTTCTGCCCAAGATATTCCTGGTCTATGCTACTCTTAAGTGCTACCTTTAAGGGTAGGGGTGACCTGAGACAGCCCTGGATCCCTGGACGGGCTCTGTGAAAGAAACAGTGAAGGGTATGGTATGGTAGTATGGTAGAGCTGGTATGTGTATATGTGAAGGATGAGTAAATAAATATGTGTACATATACACACAGAAAATATATTTTCTCAACAATTTCAGATGCTTTTATGTCTAAAACAGAGGTTCTTGCCCCCTGCCACCCGAATATAAAACACAGTTGCCTATTATATTGTAAGCCTTGTCCCTTACAGAAGGGTTTTAAAGGTGGTGTTAGTTTTTTGTGTAGAATTAATTTTCTTTTAATAGAGCTCCCCAGTTGATGGGGCTTAGGGCTGTCTCCATTTTCATCCCTTTCAACAGGACAAAAGAAAAACCCTGTTGCAGTCCTGGTGGGTGCAGCAGCTCTTTTTCCTTTGTGTCTAGGAGGGCTCTAGGAGGCTAGACATCAGCCTCCAGCAACGAGCTTGGGCTGGAGTGGATCTATGAATGTTATGGTCTTAAGCTTTCAATACTCCATTACAAGTGCTTCCTTCCTGTCTCCCACCCAAAAAACCCCAGCTATCCCATCAAAAACATAGCATTTATAGAAAAGTGCTACAGATTGATCCACCAAAAAAGAGGTGTAGAGCTAAGGTAGACTGCTTCCATGGGCGAAGCAGCAGAAAGTTCTGAACACACATTCGTGAAGCTGACAAAAGGGTAAGAAAAGACATTAAAATTACATTGTAATAGGCATCTACATGAAGGAATTTCACTTAAACCTGACTTCTCAGCTGCCTGAGCCTCCAACTGAGAAGGCAAAAGGCTCTTTCTTATTTCAAGAGTATTTTTGGAAAGATTGGACAAGGGAGAAGAACACAAGACTATTTGTGGAATTGCTGTCAATACTCAACCTAGTTTACTGAAGCAAAGATTTTAGTTCATGTGGTCAGACAGCTTGATGGCTTGATTCCTGCTCCATGTTTTCATGATCTAAGCAAATGGGCTGTAAATACCGGGCCATAATAAATTGTGCCTCAGTTGCAGTAGGAATTACCTTAATGTAAGAGTCATTTCAGTGATGTGTTTTTCATCATGACAAATGTACCGTAAGAGTCTGAATTCAGGGAGCTTGCTGTTGCTGTCATCAAATGGATTCTCTTAATTGTGTGTGGCTTTATCCTGACATTTATCAGAAACTCGTTATTCTAATCTCTTCTGCTGTGCAGGTTGTGGGACTATTTACTGGTCTGCACAATGACTGCCAAGGCTTTATATAGAAAGATTGCAAAACAAAACCATATTGACCCAGCTGTTTCAACCTATGTAAGAATAAAGTGGAGCTCTAACATGTGTGAGCACCTAGACATGTAAGCCAGAATTCACTCAGTGAAATAATCTGAAAATCTATAAATGACTTGGCTGTAACAAAGGCTTCCACCAGGTGCTTAGTCCCTGTGTGACTGGATTCTTCTCCCTCCTGCCTTGTTCCCATGACTGGCTTATAAACGCTAACAGATAATTTTGAAAAAAAAATAATCTGTCTTTGGAGTCAGTTGTGTAAAGGCACAGATGCAGAAGAGCCAGAAACTGGCCACGCAGCTCTAGAAAATACCAATTCAGAAAACAACATGTTTACCCAGTAGATCTACTTTGTTTGCTGTTACGGTTTCCTTTTGGGAAGAGACATCACTTTAATCTGTGATCAAACTTGTAATCAGAAAATGGCGTAAGATTAATTATGGAAATGCTTTTCAATTTCCACAGTCTATTAACAACTGACAACTGCATGAAGAACCCATTAATATTTACACAGTGCTGTGAGCTTTATTCAAAGATGCTTAGGGTCAGATCCAGACCTACTGAAAGACCCAGGGGTTCTGGCTCACATGAGAGCTATGACTTTAACTTGTAGGCTTTAAAAAGGAAAACGGATCCATCAATTCCTGAAAAATTACCTTTGAAATGGAAAGTTGTTATATGATAGATCCGGAAGATTTTGTTTTGCAGATTCCTAGCTCAAACTTGAGTTGTATCTTTGAGTGTGTAAGGCTTCAGCTTTCTGAATTCTTCAAGTAATACCTGGACACTCTGAAAACTTATTTCCCTGACTCCTGTTTACTGCACTGCAGATTCTGGACAGAATTGAAGATGTCCAAGAGCTCATATTCACTAAAGAACCCGACCTGTTGAGAGCTCTTCTTCCTGTTCAAACTATGCACCTTACTATAATAGTAGCTCACCTGGGAACAGAAGAAGAAGTAAAAAGGTAAGAATCCTACTAAATTCAAATGTGGTTAATTTTTCTGTAAATGTGGTAGCCTTACTGCTGCTGTTGTGAGTAATTATGTTTTAAAGGAGCCTACACTCAATTTCTCTCAGAGTTTTTTGGATCTGTTTCTAGCTTGTTCTCAATACCTGTGAGGAAAGATCTTTACAAAAGCCAGATGTGCTGCTTCAGAGGTTGAAATTTTGTGTATTTGCCATGGGGTGAAGAGAAAAAGCAGCATGGCTGCAAATGGTATTACTACTGTGTTACTGTATTGCTACCATAAATTAACTCAAGGGATGCAAAGTTCCCTGAGCTACTGCCTTTGGAGAAACCACAGCTTTTCAGATCAGCTGTGCTTGTATCAGCTGGAAAACATTAGCTGATAGGACATGTTGTGTTAAGAAGAAAACAAAGGAAAAATCTGCCTAGCTCCTTTCCAAGCTGCTCTCTTGTCTAAGTCAAGCTGTGGGCTGTCTCTGGGGCCCTGTGAATTTAGATGGGGATATTGCAAGATGATAGGAAAGCTACCCTGTGGTCAGGAAGACTACAGTGCTGGAAAGGTCCAGCAAATAGAGCCAGTATGCTGCAGATTTTTTTCTCTAAGGCTTTTCTCACTGTACTGCACAGGGAAAATTGAGAATTCTTGGTGTGCGGAGGCAGGGAGGGAAGGCCCTTAGGTGTCTGGGAGGGCATCGCATGGTAGAGGTGGGAACCTGTTGAAAGCAGCCCTTTCTCCAGGGGCCTTGGTGCACATCAGCAAGGGAGTGAAAACCATTAAGGCCTCAACACCATATGATTGTGATACAGGATCTGCTCATGCATAAAATAGAATGCCTAGCTGGAAAGATGTCAAAAGAACAAATATGAATTAAAAAAATCAAGCACCCTTCTGCCCATAACAGGCAGAAACAGTTAAACAGGGTTAAGATGCATAGGACAGGCTTGCATGTACTGTACTTTAAAATTTCCTGCTTTTCTGTACATTCCAGAGGCTTTTTCAGAGGGCCTGGGTGGGG
>JAOXJM010000012.1:106043530-106062005 GCA_026413425.1 Tringa solitaria | reverse complement strand
GGGGCGGGTGGAGATAGGACTGTTACATGGGTGAAGGAGCCTGCATGTACAGTAACTCGATAATAAAAACCTGTGCCAGTGCTGCTGACTGGGCAGGCTGTCATCCAAGAGGATAGAAAGCTAGGGGAGAGCAGCAATCAAAATGGGAGTCAATTGGTTAGGGAGGTGTGTGGAGCTAAGCAATGTTAATGAACTTAAGAGTTGATGTGTGCCTGTAATATAAAAATAATGGGCATGCCTAATGAAGAGCAGATCTCCCTTGCCAAATGCTTTTTATCCTTTTTCTTCTACCTACAGAGGTCTACTAAATAAGGCTGTAGTTCAGTGGCTACTGTTCTGTGCCGTCATGTGAAAGGCTGGCTAAGCTGTTAGGCCAAGTATTTCTCACTTCCCGAGCCAACAGCACTGCTGAAGAGCTATCCCACCACCTTGCAGAGGGAGGGAGGTATCTTCAGATCTCATGGCAGAAGTTGTTCTAGCAACATTCAATTGTAGCTTAGACATTATGAACTCAAAAGAAGGGGTAGGTTAGCCGTGCTTGTTTTTAAGGTGGAAGAAGTGAGATTCTCTGCAAAGAATTCATTCCCTTTCCACCTTTGGTCCTGTCCTCATCAAATCTTAATCTGCAGAGTCCCCAGGAGTCTCAAAATGAAGCAGCTCCTGTGTCATTATAGCTGAAATAACTGCAATATAGTAGTGAGGATTGCTCATAACATTAACTGCTGTTGGCTTTTGTTTGCATGAAACTTGCTTTCCAAATGGGGCTAGTTTGTGCTACGTGGGTTGTAGTGCCTGATTTCTGTTTGTATATTGTTACACAATTCTGAGAATTTTAAACAATGAAATGAATGTAGTCAAAACTCTTTCTAGAGTTGACAAAGTAAATGTGGCTACAGGAGCCACAGCAACCCATGGAGTGGTGTCCTGTAGTCCTTAGTTATGCAGTATTTTCTTAGAGGCATTCATAGGTTTCTGCTCAAACTCAATTTGAAGACTGGCAGGATCCCTGTTCCTGAGACACCAGAAAAGAGGTGTACCTGTAAACCTTCAGTGAGTATTAAGTTGTTGAAAGACTTGGTGTCTACGCTTAGAGTCCTGTTAGTTACACTTTTCCCGTGTCTTTAACCAAAATGGTTGAATTTGAATTATTTAAATTATGCCTTTGGGTAATTCACTTTTCTGGATATATTTCAGTACACAGCAAGGTACACATCTAAACTTTGTTGAAATGGGACACAGACCTCCCAGCATAAGCATCAATTTGATATTTTGTTATCTGTCCTGGAGTAGGAGAATATAATAGAGACAAATGCTAAATATGCTTCAGGTGGGATAATGAATTTATTTTGGTTTAAGAATAAAACCAGTGAAGCAGTTGAAAATGGCAACAATAAAGTTTTAAACTGCATGACACAAATATAAGTTCAGTTTTAGCCTTTTTGACTCTTTAGAAGCAATATGTTCACATACTGGTTTTGGCATGTTAAGGATTTGAACATTCACTTTGTTAGCTAAACTGACTTTAAATATATAAGACAAGGTTGAAATTATTGAAAGATGTAATGTATTTAAAACATCTGTGCCTCTTCTGTTATAAAAGCATTAGCACTGAAATCCAGCATGCTTGTTACACCTTGCATAGTGCTGTAGAGTGGTCAAAATAAATCATATTTCCTGGTATTAAAAATATAGACATATTTCCACATGTAATAATCAAATAACCTTCTTTCAGAATATATGTTTTATTATTTTTTAAGGGCTGTTCAGGCACTGAAGCAAAGCAAGACTAAAGTGGAAGCCATTTTGCAGGGTAAAGACCTTAATATGACATTTCATGGAATTGGACAGTTTAACAATCAAGTGATATATGTGAAAATGTTGGAGGAAGACCAGCAGATGCTGAGCAGAATTGCAGGTAAGCACCTGACCTGGTTCTACCACTTGTAGTAAACCAGTTGTAGAGTCTGTCAGCTGTTGCAAGTACTGGCCTGAGCGGTTTTGCATGGCTTTCTTCTTGTGTTGTCTCTTTCTTAATTGTTAAATAAGTAGCTGACAACTGGGATCCCGCAGAGCATAAGAATTAAAATAGTTCTCTGTACTAATTTGGGACAGGTGAGATGCTTAGAGACTTGACATGTCAAGATCACACACAGCGAGGCTATCCTAGCCTGCTCTGCAATCAGGATCTCACAGGCCTGTAGTACATGAGCCTGTGAGATCCTTCAAAATGACACCTCAAAATTGGGGTTCTGTTCATTCTGAGAAACTGGAAATCTTGTGTCAGCACCAGTTTAGTTTACAAGCACTTCCTTTAAACTGGAGCATGCATGAAATCATGAGTACCTCTGGGACAGGAGGCAACAAATAGCAGTGTTTCTCTGCATATGTGTGTGTAGCAGCAGCAAATCCGTCTTTTGCTTCCACAGAAGATGTACAGAAAGATGAGTAGCTTGTGTCCTCTACTCTGTCTTCCCAAAGTACTGATGGATTCATGACAATGTTCCAAGTCTTTGACCTGCTTGCATCTGAATGCAATTTCAGAAAGGCTTGATATTATCCCTTCCCCGGCCCTGTCTTGTTTTTAGGAGCTGCTTTAGCCTGCAATGCAGAACCTCATCTGTGTTTTGGGCTTCCACTTCCAACAGAGCAGAAATAATCAATATAAATTTTTTTCTTGCTATTTTCATACTAAGCAAAAAGGAAGTATAGCTCAACTAATGCTTCTCAAAAAGGCATGCGGTACAAAGGCACTATGTAATCTTCAAAGGATATAGCTTTTCAGAGTAGTCTGTTTTCTTTTTGTTGAAGCTGCTTCCTAGCTTCTCCAGTTCTTAGCTTTGATATAATAGTCCTGCTCTCCTGTTTAATTTTCCATCTTAAGTAGCCAGTGTTGCAATTAGACAGAAGATGCCTCTTAATATGAACAGCTTCTTTGCCTCAGCTAAACAAAATTAGCCACTTCACTATCCATTACTTTCTGCTTGACTCTGGCTGTCACTTCTCTTATTTTTTTCCATCCATGGCAAAGATAACGTTGACTCGAAACAGCTCTGCTTTTGTTGAAAATTTTCTGTTGTCCCTGCTTACAGGGATTAGAGCCTCAACAAACTTCCTCATGCTCAAATTGTTTCTCTGAAAATCTTTAATACAAAATAATTTTGACTGGAAGGTAACTAAGTAGAAGGTACATGATACAATTTCCTTTAACATCAGATTTAGTAGGTGCCTGCCCACCACAAATGTATACTTCAGTGCCACTGAAAGAAGAGATTGCTTGACTGTTTTGATTACCCCCTTATCTCCCCCCCCTCTTGGCTCTCTTCTCTTTCACTTCTGAAAGATGTAGAAGTGAATACCTTCTTTCTCTTGTCTGACTACTGCTGTTTTTCCCTCTACTCATTGTTTTGCTTAACTGAGAATTTCATTCACAATGAATCATAGCATACAAAATCAACCTTTACCATGATATTTTAGCACCAGCAGAAATGTTTAATTTTGATTCTGCAGAATGTGTGCTATGATGCTCTTTTCTTTTTCTTTAATGATATTGGAGCTGCATTAACTCTAACAGCCATTACAATAGTGGGTGGCAGATCTTTCATGTTCTCTGCCTGGACAACCTGTATTTTCAGGGTTCTGGAAACCTGGTGTCTAGCTTCTGATCTGAATCCCTTTCTTAATGAGATGGAGGAGAAAAATTTTGATTGCAAGCCCCAGAAATATTCTGTCAGTACTTGTGTGTTCTTAATGCAATATGATTGTTCACTGATTGCCTGAAATAATTCCTTGACTGTGAGACAAGCTGCCAGTTTTCAAGCTGTTAACTCTCACCAATGGCTCTGCTATTCAGAGAGATGTAACTTCCAGTGTTCTTCTTTCTGTGTAATTTCTGACCGTTTCTAAAACTTAATGAGTCTGGGGATTATGCAAATATGTATCAAAATCTATCCTGTTAACAACACCTCCGAACAAATAGTTTTGTTTTTTTTTTCTTGTCCCCCTCTGCCTCAGCATAGCAATTGAATTAACTGTTACACAAGGAATAGGGAATTTTTTCTTACCTTTTAGTGAATATTTTTGGTTGCTCACGGGGTAGGTGTGTATTTTCAAATGCTGCTTTTTCAAGCAGCGTGATGAGTGAATGATTTGATTGGCAAAGGCCAAGCTACTCCTGCCAACTACCTCTGCCTCGTCACGTCCTTATTGATGATTTGTCAACAACGGTTTAACCGTTCAGCCTGCTCTAATGAAGTTTTTGAACCTCTGAAGTGTTCCTGGTACTAAAAATATAAAAACAGGTGTCTGATTTTTTTATTTGCTTTCATTCCTACGTCATGGACTTTAGTTTCCAAGTAGAGTTATTCTGTCTCTTGATCAATTAACTGCAGTTAATTGGTAAATACTGGAAATTATTTGGCTCGCTGCTAGTGACCTAGTGAACCTTGCTCCTAAATTGATTTCTTGAAGATGATTCCTAACCTTGACCTTTCTTACATTATCAGCCTTTCTGATGCAAGTATCCTCATGGCAGTAAGACCTTCATCTTGCAATAATAACTCTGTCCTGCTGTTTGGCAGGGCTGGTGCAGGGTGATGAATGTAAGGAGATGCATTTTTTCAGGCTTTTGGTATGTTAAACTCTAACTTGATTATTTTTGTACATCTAGGGGTTATTTGCCCAGATAATGTGTGAGAATGGACTTTTTCTTAGAAGGAGCTCAGATGCTTTGCTGTTGTATGTGTTCTTTAGGGCTTGCTGTGTTTTGACCTACTGGTGTGGGAGCAAGAAGACTAAATAATACATATAAACCCTTCATGTTAATGTACTTTATTTCACGAAGTACCAGAGGAACTTTAGGTGTTATTTGATACCTAACTAAAATCACCTACTATCATTTTTAGATGCCTTAAAGTATCTGATGTCCACTGGACCTAAAGCCAGACTGTACCCTTCTGTAGTGGCAGCTGGAGGCCAGGTGGGCATCCTGTAGGACACCTAAAAGGGCATTAGATACTTGTTCAGGCAACTGGATCCTTTTCTTTATATATTTTCCAGCTGGAAAACATAAAGCAGTTGCCTTGGCAAAGTGACCAGACAGCCCCAGCTGCTGTTCCCTCACAAATATTCTGAAATGAAACATTTTAATGTATTAATTAGCTAAACTCCAAGCTAGAGATTTGGCCTTGATACAAAAGGCATATGACAAACTAGTAAACACAGATATAGTTAAACTTCCTGATAGATGGAAACACAAAATGGAAGCAGGGTGATTTCAAGCTATGCACTTATCAGGTATGTGCTATGCTGCTTTTAACACAAATTTTGAGGCTGAACCTGCTTCTCCCAGTGCCGAAGCAATAAAGCAGTAACAAAGATAGGTGGCAAGGAGCAGGGTCTGGCAAGAAGAGCCATGTAAATGTTGCAGGTGTCCAGGGCAGACGTTGATTTTTCACTTCTTTTTTATGCCCTTCATACAACCAAGACCTCTGGCAATAAGAAAAATTGCTGGAGAGAGGTCCTAAGGACTCCAACACTAGCCAAGGCGTTCAGTGTTATTTTGGAATTACTCTTTATAGTTTAAGCACAACTGCTGGAGAACAACACTTCATCTTCTGCGCTTGCCAAACTTGCAGTGGTCTGCCTAATGCAAGCTTCACCTCACTATTCTTGTGAGACTGCTTCCACCAATTCAAAGCTCATGAAAACCAAAGAGCAACTTGGCTTGACTTGTCATTACAATCCTTAGCTGAAAGACTTTGAATATAAATTCTGAAGTTTCTCACAGACACTTCTTTCAATGCAGAATAAAACCTTATTACTTCATAATTATGTGGCCAAAGTTTTTAAACTGACATCACCATAAACTTCATATCAAATAATCTGGGGAAGGAGTTCTATGTTTGTGTGACTTTTCCTTCTGAATTGCTCTAAGTGCTTCTGAGTTTGTACTAGTTTTGGGAATCTTGCTGCTTGTTGCTGGAAGCGCTTTGCTTCTTACATTGCTTTTTGCAATAGTTGGGGACAATCTGTCCCATCACACTTCCCAGATGTAGCTATTGGGGGCTGCATCTTGTTCCTAGTAGGGCTGCCATGGGTGTCTGCTTTCCTGAACTCACCCTTGTGGTAGATAGTCTGTGAATTCAGAAGGAATTGCGTTGCAAACACAAAAATTTGGATCTAGTTTCTGGTTTGCAACATGTGGCTCTATGTCATGCACAAGTTTGTTTTTACTTATTTTTTGTTTGTCTGTGTTGCCTGTGGTGATATGATAGTTAGTTATCTGCTGCATGTTTTAACTGTGTGTCTTGCTTAAGAAAGACATAGTGGCTTTTTTGTCTAACCTTCCTGTAATTATTTTTTCCCTACCTCCTAACTGTGTGGGGTTTTTTTTATTTCTTATCATTTTACCAGAAGCTGTGGAAGAATGCTTTATTGAAATGAATCTCGACATTTCAGGGAGCAAAGATTTCAAACCACATCTTACTTTCCTAAAGCTCTCCAAAGCACCAAGGATGAAAAGAAGGGTAAGTAACAGAGTTTAAAATATATTTTACTGGGATCTGTTCTAGTAATTATTTTCCCTCTAATGAAATTTTTGGCGACTATATACTTAAGCAATAATGATTGCAACCAGAGAAAAATATAATTTCTGTTGTTTAACAAAGCTTGTGTATATGCTGGCCAACACAGTTGTTTGCTCATATCTGGTTGGAAGAGATGAGGTCTCTTGCTCATATTGTGTATGGCTCTATTGTAGAGTACAGAGTGCTCTCCTTCTGCTGTGGCTAGTTGAATCGGCATGAAAACACAATGTCAAGCTGTTTCCATAGGGTAGGATGGTTTCTGAGCAATATTTATCTGAGAACAAGATTAATGTCATGTTGGAAGCCAGGCTGGTGCCTTGATTTATGCTAGAAATATGTGATGTGCTTTTCTAACCTTTACTGCAGCATTGTATGGGATTTTATCACATACAATTAAAGTAAAAAACAGCTCTGATTAGATTGCTCATTTCCCAGTGGAATATTGTCCTGCTTGTTTCCAGGAATAGTACTTGTATTTATGAGGTCAATATATTGCAAACCCGAAACACTAAAGGAGCATGCACAAAGAGAACAAAAAATGGTATAATAGTTGAAGAAAATGACCTTGTATTTGTGCTTTTCAAGTACTTCATATTGACTTGATATTTGCCTTCTCTACACATGGTACAATCAAAGTTGGATAGTACTGATAGTTCTGTGATGGAGGCTTTTTCTTCTGTTCTGCGTATGGGGAATCTCATCAGCAATGTCTAACAGGCATGTAGGAATTATTGTTGACTTTTTTCCAGAGAATTTTCACACTTTACTACCAAGTTTAAAGTAAAAAAAAATAATAAAAAATTGTATATTCTTGCATGTTCTCTTCCTTTCATCTCTAGCACTAAATATAGCATGTATTCCTGCATAGTATGATTCATATATGCAATCTACTTGCTTATAAAGATGTATGTGTATAGAACTTTGAATATGTTTGAATATCAAGTAAGTGGGTAGCCCAGAAGTGCACACAATACTCCAGGTATGGCCTCACCAATGCTGAGCAGAGGGGAACAATCATCTCCTTCAACCTGGTGGCAACATTCTTCCTAATGCTGCCCAGGATACCACTGACCATCTCTGTTGCAAAGGCACATTGCTGGCTCATGTTCAACTTTGTGTCCACCAGGACCACTGGGTCCTTTTCTGCAAAGCTGCTTTACATTCTGCCCTCAGCCTGTACTGGTGCATGGGGTGGTTCATTCCTGGTGGCAGAGCTTTGCACTTCCCCTTGTTGAACATTATGAGGTTCCTGTCAGTCCATTTCTCCAGCCTGTTGAGGTCCCTTTGGATGGCATCATGATCCTCTGCTAAATCAGCTACTCCAAGTTTTGTCATCAGCAAGGTTCCTGAGGGGGCACTCTGCCCAACATCAAGACTGCTAATGAATATATTTAACAGTATTGAAGCCAGTATTGACTCCTGGGGTACACTTCTAGTTACCAGCCACCAACTAGACTGTGCTGCTGAGCACCACTCCCTAGACCTGGCCGTTCAGCCAGTTTTCAATCCACTTCACTGTTCATCCAGACCATACTTCATCAGCTTGTCTGAGGATCTTATGGGAGACAGTGTCAAAAGCTGTCCTGAAGTCTAGGTAGAAAATATTCACTGCTCTTTCCTTGTCTACCAAACATTGTTCATTTCTGTCCAGATATGTTTGCACCTTAAAGCCTTTCTCCCTAAAATACTATTCTGCACATCAGGGCCATGAAGCCAAAGTGGAGTAGTGCTGTATATTAAGTTAGTTTTTAGGGACTATGTGGACTCTGTGTGTCTATGTACAAATCTCCCTGAGGTTAGTAAGGCTCAACCCTAGACATAGGATTTAACCTCAAAAATCAAACTGGAAGATTAGCATTTACATATTTTGAGATCTGAACATGTCAACTGAAAATATTGACAACTTCCTTAATCTCTTTTTAAAATCAAAATGAAATGGGAAAAGAAAGGAAGAGAACTGACTACTTCTATAATATCCCATTCCTAAAGACTGCAGGAGAGAAATTAATCTTCTAAACACTAGAAGATGCCCAAGTATGAATAAGACAAAATATTACTTCAGTTATTATGATGCCATCTACTGGCTGTAATTACTTTCTTTATACCATAAATAACTTTGCTTGTAGTAAGGATGCAGTTTAAGTACTTCATGCAATTTATAATATAGCTTGGGAAATTACTGACACTCTCTGCTTATATTTTACATCTCAAGAATACTTTGTTAACAAGACAGGTATGTAATGATAGTGGTGGAGCAGATGCAGACCTTGTTCTTTTTTGCGGGGAAGGAGAAGCTGCTTCTCTTTAAAACTACTGCAACTGCAAACTCTGATCTCAGGAAATTGTGCATCTTTGACTTTGGTTGTGTGTCTAAAGGTCCCAAGAGGCTGGGGAGAGCCTGGTTCATGTACTATTTAGCTTGAATAGCTACTGAAGGAGCCGTATGTGCTGTTTGTTGATCAGGTTCAAAATGTGTAGCATGCCCCTGGCATAAATGTAAAATATGGGCTTTTCAGGTTTTCTGACCTCTCCCTTTTCAATGAGCCAAAAGGGAACAGTTCACCTCTTAAGAGAATCCACTTCAGTGTCTGTCTGCAGTAAGAGCCCTCCCCAGCATGCAGAGTAAAAAGTGCTTCTGTCAGTGTGGGTTGTGAGCTTCTAGTGCTGGGCCCTGCCTGTGCTTGCCTATGCTGGAGGAAAGCTGTGGATCAAGTGCCTCCATGCTAAAGTGGAAAACATTTGTTCTTGCTTTTTATGCTGCTTTAAGTAGACTCACTTGATTCAGGTCTGCAAATAACTGTGGTCCACCCTGGCTGGTGAGAGAGAGGCAATGCTGCAGACTCACATACTTGTATTAAAATATTTGGAGGATTTTAATGAAAGGGCAGCCCTAATCCTGCCCTCTTCTGGCTACTCGATAAGTTATCTTCAATGACATGACCTTACTCAAGTCTCCATCTTCCTCCTGAATTACCCAGAAAACAGCTCATGCTGTACCCTGTGGCATAAAGGTGACGTGGAGTTCTTGGCTATTGAACAGCCTGGCTCTGACTGGGGCACAGGAAAAGGTGTGCAGCTTATTTAATCAAACTTTGCAGTGTTTTGGTCATCAGGGTTTGACATGTTTGGGTTTCAAGTTATTTATCCCTGGTTTTGTCCAGGTGACGCTGGCTGTTCTGGCCACCCTGCCGCGTTCCCCATGTCAGGAACCATGCACGTCCATTCATGCAGAAGCCTGCTAAATAGGCTGTGCTTACAAGGAAGGAAGCTTGTAAAGAGTCCTTTTTGTTTTGTTTTTAATTGTGTGCTCATGTGCATTTGGAGGCAGGGCTGAACAAACTGATTGAAACTTCTTGGAGGGAATGTGCTGCAAGGGGCTCCTTGGAACCTTGTTAGCTGGCTTGCTTATCAGGTTAAGGGAAAGAGGACACTATTCCCTGATTGCTTAATGATGTCCTTCACTTCATCTCCATGTATGCCCCTGGCACATATGGCTTGTTACAGGCTAAATGCTTTGCGGGAGCCCCTTATTTAAATTGGCAGCCTGTTGCTGCCCTAATTAAAGCTGCAGGGACTGTGGAATCCTTGGATTTCTCTGGTGACACCTGTACAGGGGAGCCAGTGCTGCTGTGGTTGAACCTGGCGGGGCAAGAACTGCAAATACAAGGGGCTGTTGATTTTAAATCTTGTCAGTCTGAAATTACAATGGCTTCTGAACATGTGCTTTGATTATGGCAGTGGAAGTTACTTTTTCTTAGTCTGAAAATAACATGTAAGCATCTGGAAACACATCGATGGGAGCAAGCACTTCCCTTTATATGCTGTAATTGCTGTAGCATTTGGCCATTGGGTTACTAGCAGTGTTTGGTAGCTATCAAAAAACTGCTGGGGTTTTCTTTTTCTTTTCTTCTGGCTTGCTGAAATGAGCTTGCTTTCACAATAAGTCACTGAGTTAAATTTCTTCTGAATAATTCTTTGCTCACAGGGAAGAAGGCACATGAGCTCTATTTCTAACCTGTCTCTAGTACATAATTACTGTTGTGGAATGTGTATACTAAGGAGAAGGATTAATTTTTCAGTCTGTAAAGGTAGCAATGGGATGAAACGGAGTAAAGTAAACTTTAGGATAAATATAGAAATATAGGATAAATATAGAAAATCTTCCTAAAGGCAATTCAGGAGACTAGGGAATAGTCTCTCACTGGATGTGGTAACTGTGAACTTGTTTGAAATATTCAAATGCATACATCTGATTTTAGATAATAGTGGATTAAATTGATCTGTTTCTGTATCTTTGTTGGTATGTTTTTGCTTGTGGAGGGTGGGGTAGGTGGGGAATTCAGCAAAAGCCACACTTCCTGTAAGGTTCATTACTAATGTTTTTTTTAATATAAATTCAAACACTACCAAATAAAGTTGATATTACTATCCTAAAGGGGTGAGTGGGTATTTTCTTAAGTTTTAAGATAATACTTGATACATCTTGTACCTTTATAAAGTACGTTTGTGTGTGTGCATATATAAAATACAAATATAGTGTCATACTTCTCTTTCAATATTTAGGGCTTCAGAAAAATTTGTTCGGATCTGTATAAAGAATATGAAGACAGTTATTTTGGCACAGAGGTCTTCAGTCAAATTGATCTCTGTGCCATGCGTAAGAAGAAGCAGGAATCTGGTTACTATTATTGCGAGTGTTCAATTAACGTGGGCTCCCGTGGTACAGAAGAGAGTAAAGAGCAAGAAATGCAGACAGAAGACTTAGGAGAAACAAGCAGTGAAGACCCTCCAAACAGTGCTGCAAAAGCTGAAATAGGAGCAACTGCTACAAGCTCTAAGCCTGCCTCGTGTTTAGTTGTGGCTGATGATAAACCATCTGAAAATATTGCTGAGGCTTCAATTGCAAGTAAGGAAAAAGAAATTGATGAGGTGAAGGGACAGCCTGAAGCTACAGATGGGATGCTTCTTGCAGCTGGAGAGATCTGCTCAAAATCAGGTCTTGGTCTGTTGCCAGCAGGATCAGATGCATTGAAGAGCGTGGAAAGGGAAGAGAAAGCAAGGGTAACAGATAGTAGCTTGCAGAAAGCTGAAGCAATGGAATATGCACCTGCCCAGCCAAAAAGTTCAGGATAAAGCTCTTGCTGTCTTTGGTGAACTGAACCCATGCTTGGTGGTGGGGGAGA
The DNA here is from genome assembly GCA_026413425.1 of Tringa solitaria. Lineage (NCBI taxonomy): Eukaryota > Metazoa > Chordata > Aves > Charadriiformes > Scolopacidae > Tringa > Tringa solitaria. Next base: position 106,050,238 of record JAOXJM010000012.1, on the reverse strand, counting down.
AGGCAGGCAACCACAGCAGTACTGAGGTGCACCGGGATGAGGTCGGGGTGGTGAATTAATTTTTGGCAGGAAAACGGCATTTTCAGGAGACTGACAAAACAAAGTAGAATAAATTCTATGAGGGAAACATCACTGAATATTGTAATGGTGAAACACTTAGGTCTAAACAAGAACCTACGCTACAGGTGTGTGTGAGCATATGTACTAAAAAGACAAATAGCTTTGGCTTACAGGATCAGGTCCTTCATAAGTCATACATTGATACTAAATTTATTGCTGCACAACTCTGGTGCTCAAATTTACACTTCTTTGTTGCATCTCTTCCTGCCCTGTTTCCCCCCTACTCTGGACCAGCAGCCCTAACTTTGCTCTTTCCTTTGTCTGCCTGCCTTCTCCCTGAATACTACCTAAAGACACCTTTTTGCCGAATCCCTACAGCTGCTCCAGCCTAAGAGTCCAACTCATGATTGCAACATGATCATTCACTGCCAGTCCAGAAATGGCAGATGATTGTAGTTTGGTAACACACTTTGGAATGTGTGTTTTCCTTTGGCTAGTGGCTACTTAATGAGAAAATTATTTTGCCTGATTTACAGAAATAGTATTTTTGGAATAAAATGAGGTATAACACTAAATTTTCTTTAGATAAAGAAAAGGAGAATAATCCATAATGAGTTGTTTTTGTAAAATGCCTTGAGAAGGAAACAAGACTCAGTAGCCTTTTTCTAAACCGAAGTTACATTGTCAGCATGTATACACTGTGTATGCATGAATTAGTAAAGAACAGGATAAAATAGGACCGTATGCTTTTCCAGCAAGAAGAAATGAAGAGTTTTGAACCATCCCTGGGGCTGAAGTTTCCTCGCTTTGCAGGTGAAGCCAAGGAGATGGTGATGCCTCCCAGCCAGGCCTTCCTACCTGCGGGATGGGGAAAGGATTTTCCCTGCGGAGCCTCACAGCAGAGGCAAACCAGTAGATGGCACTACTGGAAAAACAGCTGCGACTGGAAAGGGAACGGGCTGCCTGCAGGGCTTCAGCGCTCGCAGCAGCCTTAGGCACATATAACGGGGGAAATAAACGCAGGGGAAGGCAATCAGGATCTTGGAAAGTGTCTTATTTCCCTTTTCTGCTCTAATTGCTCCTTGAAAAGCAATATTTAGTCTTCTAAAAGCTCCATCTTTCCTTTAAAAAAATGTGTGTTAAAAAAAAAGCTTGTGATCAAGTAGCGTTCTTTTCCCCCAAAAAAGTATTAAGCATACAGTGTTTTGCTTCCCTACGTGCTGTGTGGGAATACACCTCTGGGCAGAGGGGCTAGAATGTGTCAGTTAATTTAACACTAGACTGTTTAAAACCTGTTCAGCTTGTTACCAGACTCTTAAAAAAAAAAAAAAAAACAAATCCTGTATTTGTGCCCTTTCAACAGTGAGTGGAGGGGAAACAAACCCCACCGGCCGGTCACTGCGCAGGAGGGAAGGGAAGGCTCTGCATTTAATGAACCTGCTTTATACTCGGCACTGGGGTCTGGGTCACATCCCTTGTGCTGCAGGGCTTGGCAGAGCATTTATTTTTTGTGTCACTCCACTGAAGGTTGTGGACTTTCAAAAGGCTGTCCCCAAATGGTCTTCTAAATGCAAATTCAAGACTAGTTATTCCCAGCTTCTCTGGGGTTTCTGAAATGCGGCTAAATTGCTCAATGTTAGAGGAGGACTTCAAGGTTAATTTGGAAGAGTAGTTAAGAGCGAGACTTCCATAGAGCATCTCTGTATCAGCACATTCTGGATGAATTTATTTTCTGGAAAAGTTTATTTTCAATGTACACTGAGGAAACAGTGTTTCTTAATGATTTCTTAATTCAGTAAAAGATCAGCATTGTCATTTATCTTATGAATTTAAGTGGACTCAATGGTCTAGGACCAAGTACGCTTTACAACAAGCTGTACTTCCTCTTATTGAAAATGTTAATTATCTTTTTATAGACAGATGGCACTGGAGTGTAGCAAATGTGTGGTGAACCTGCACTCATAAACGTTTGGATTTTTAATGTGTACAGGTTCCAGTTTAAGTTTCATTCTGTTTTAAGATTATTGTGATGATTGTAGGGTAATTAATTTCACTTGGGAGTATAATACACTTGTTTTGGTACATTAAGTTAAAATAAATACTTAAGTTGTATCATTGTGATTAATCTTGACAATTTAGAATAGTACTTTGAACCAAATATCTACGAAATATGGTATTCAGATCTTTAGTCTCTAATGACAAGTAAGCCAAAATAAGGTTCTATAATGTTGTTCAAACCATAACAGCATATTTTCAGCCTTATGATGGAGAATATAAAATAAGTCTCGAATTTTTTTTGGTGCTCTGCTTTAACTATAGGGATCTATGTTTTTGTTCCCTGGTATTTTTTATTCAAATTAATTGAAATTTATTTGATTAGACATTTCTGATGTGAGTAGGGCAGGTGGGAGACAGTTTCTGAAATAAAAATAACTTCTACTGCTGAAACAGATTAATTGTCCTTCTTTATGATTACTGTAGGGAAATTACACAGTGAAATCTAGGACCAGAAGTGAGTTTAATTCCTTCTTTATGATCCCTGCATTTACTGTTCTTTTTCTATAATTTTTTCCCTTTATGGTTTCCAACTTGCCTATTTTTTTCCCTTTGAGTAATTTTCTTTATAAGCACTAGTAGTTTATGTAGAAGACATGTAATCTGCTAATTTCTTCTAATTGAGTTTAGTTTAATATATCTTGAGTTATTGAAACAATGGTAAAACACTGGGGTGCAAGAGAACTTGAATTAAGTATTACCCACTGGCTGTGATTTTTATCTTTTTTTCTCTTTTGGTGAGAACTAAATGCTGAATTGCACTGCAGTGATGACTCTTTTCCAAGTAAGTTGAGAGGCAGCTTTGACAACACCTCCTCCCTGCTTCTTGGCTGGTTTTAATTGGATGTTTGTTAAACTTGCTACTCCAATAAACAGGATGCAAAAGCCAAAGGAAGGAGTGCTCTGTAACTACTCTGTTCTGAATATTCTGCTACTAGTTGCTGTTAGGCACCATCAGATGGGCCTTTGGCATCTGAACAGCTGGGGCAATTCTTGCTTCTGAACACTACATTTCTGGGGAGTTAAGCGCAACTGAGTAAGAGCCCTATATCTCTGGGTTAAGTTTAAATAAAGACTATAGTGATTAGTCCAGCTGGTTTTCCCTTCCTGTAGTCTATCCTTTCTATGTATGTAGAGGAGAGCAGGTACACCACCTTGTTTACCTACACTTCATGTCAGGAAGATGCCAACCTCTTCTGTTGGCACAGCAGAGCCATGAAGGCAGTAGTTTCAGGCTAGAGCTCTAGGATCATCTGGCTGCAGGCATTTAAGTGTCCTTCAACTAGGAGCAGGCAGTTCTAGGGGTGAGTAGCAATTTGACCTTCTTGGGGTATTTCATGTCCATGTGTGTATTCTGCTGTCATTAGCCACAGCTTCTGGCTTGGTAGTATGCCATATAATAGAAATCCTATATTGTTTCTTTATGTGCAGGTAGAAAGGAATAGTACGTTAACTCAGAACTTTTGCCAAAACTTGTTCCTCATAACCTCCAATACTTAAACGCAACCCAACAACTCACAAATAGCATAAAGAAATTCTTATGAGACAAATGCCCTGCTTGGCCTTGAAGCAGTTTCTTGCACAGTCCCACACACTTGCATTGTCATCTTGACCCCCAGCTGAAGGACTGCAGACACTTAGCCGAGAGAGGGGCTTGCTTATTGTACCCTGGAGTGTTGATGGGGGTGGATCAGATCAAAAGTATGGATTTTTCTGTGTTAGGAAATTTTTCATTTTTTTCTCACATTATTGTCATGAAACTAAAAGTAGATGCAGGACTGAAAGTCACTGTGTTTGATAAGTATCCCTGTTCAAAAAGCCATCTCTTTGGGAATATTTATACTCTGGCAAATATTCTCTTTGTGGAAATGACTATTCAGAGTTAGAACCAGAAGGATACATCTGGGGGCCCATAAATCTTAAGCAACTTAGTGTAATGTATTGTACAATTTCCTTCTCAAAACCACTCCCAGATGGGCTTAACTCCAGGCACTGTGTAGGCTTAACGCCTCTGAAGCTGGCTTCCTACCATGGGTTTTGTTTCTGCTGCACAGGTCAGTGACCATGGAGCAAGTCCCATAAAGAGACTCTAAAAAGCCTATATGTTTAGATCAGAGCATACTTTTCACACTCATGGGAGAGAAACTAAGTACTTCCTAGGAAAGAATATATTTTAGGTATTGAATATCCACCCAGGGCTTTTTCTTTTCTTTTTTGGAGGCTGACTTTTATAATTAGAAATCTGCTTTTAAGATCAGCTGAAAACATTGACAACTGCTTTCTGAAATCTTATTTAAAACTAGTTTTTTCAAGTTTCAAGATGTAGAAACCTAAGGTTTCTTGTCTTAAATTTCAGTAACTAGATCAGAGGTTGAAAAAAAAAAATCCTGTTTTTAAACTGGATATACTACTTAAGTAATTCTGCCTATAAAGGGAAAACACTGAAAAATTTCTGCCTGGTTGTTTGCTAGCCTTTCAGCCTTCAGTTTCTTAAAGCAAAGAGTGATGATCGCATGTATGCAATAGTAGTTTATATACCTCTTTGCCGGAAATCCAGCATTTATTATCTACTGGTAGGTCCCTGCTTCAAATTTTGTGCTGTTAAATAAGAACAAAATAGTGACACGTTTACCAACTAAATGTGTCAGGAAGATGTGGTTACACTGTATTTGTAATACACATGTAAAGTTTTACTTGTATCTTTCCTAGCCCAAGGAGCTCCTCAACTCTACTTACGAGTGGGGAACTGGAGTTGAAGACCTGTTGAGGGCTTTCTGTGGTAAATCTTCTTAAGGTAGAGGGCTAAGCTTTGGATGCTGGTTGGCTCATAAATGCTTTTCAGAATTAGGTTGATTTAAGGTTAAATCCTGCTTGAACTCCAGCTGAGGCAGTGCTATCAATGATACTGAGGTCTTAGCTGATGCTGTTGAGACCAAACCAAAACCCTAACTTTCTGCGTGATAAAAGCTGTTATTGATAATTAGCTGGAAATCTGTTTGATCAAATTAACTGACAAATGCAGATGTTCTTTTGCCCATAAGTGAAAAGTATTTTTTAATACTTTGCCTTAAAATACAGTGTCTTGATTTAAGCATGATACTTCACAGAATATTTAATTCTTTTATGTGTATAAAGTCTTGATTTTTGAGTTTTATCCTAGGGGGTGCTACCTCCTTGCTGTGGTGACCTGTGTGAAATGTAGCCTGAGCAGACACCAGCTAGTTGAAAGAGAGGATGAGGTGGCTCTAGGAGGTTCCACAGCTCTGCTGGCAACAAGATTTTCTTCTTTTGCATTTAACTTTGTGGAAGAGATCTTTTTGCTCTTGACTGGCTTTACTGAAACACTCCAATCAGCCTCTGGGGCTGAAATGACTCTATCTATTAATTCCACACATAATGTGACCAGAAATGATTATTTGAAAATAGACAATATAATTTCAGCCTAAACAACTGAAAGCCTTTAGGTACTGTTATGAAAACTGGACAGTCAATGGTATTTATAATAAATGCATTTATCAGGGTCGATGACATTGTCAGTCAAAACCAACCAAACCTTGATCTTGGCTTAAAAAAAAATGGTATTTTAAAGAGATGTTTCAGGGCATTTTAACTGGAGATATACTTAGCTAGTTAAATCCGCCTCTCAAAAACTGAAAATACATTTTCTTTTCCCATTGTCAGGAGCACGTCTTCATAGAATCTGCAAAATTGCTTCATTATCCCATCACAAGACCTTCCTTTAACACTGCCTTTTCCCCTTGCCATTTAATTTCTATGCTACTCCTGTTTTATTCTCCCTCCTCTCAATTTATCTGGTTTGGCATGGGGTCTCAGACTTCTAACTCTTCCATGATGCTTCTGTGTCTGACTGCATTTCCCAGCTGGAACTCTTTGCACTCTTTTTTTCTGGGTAGTGAACACCCTGGAGCATGGACAGTACTTGCTGCACCATGTTCTCTTTATTCCTAGGATGCTTTCATGGCCCAGCCTGCTGCTGCAGGGCAGGATGCTGAGTGTCACCCCTTTGAGCTGGTAAAAGCTCTGGGCTAGCTCATTTTGGCAGCTGTTAGTCCACTGCTTGTAAGCCCACTTTGCTCTGGTTTGTAGAGCTCCTGTTGCAATGGGGGTACTGAGCCACCACAAAGTCTCTGAGCTGCCGCAATCCTACTCAGAATAACTCGGTAAATGTACTGCTGATTTACTGTGAATGGAAAGTGGAGCTGGCACAAAATGGGATTGCAGCAAAGGCAGCAGTAAGGATGCACCAGGGCCTTGCAGAGCAGCACTTAACCAGCATCTACAAAGGACGGTGCAATATCAGACAGAAAGGGCACAAGTTCTCCCTATGGTCTTCAATTTATGCAGATGGCACACAGAAGCAGCAGAAAAATGCAGGATTTGGGGTCATGGCCTGGGTGTCTTAGAATTATATAATTGTTTAGGTTGGAAGGGACCTGTAAGATCATCTAGTCCAACCACCAACATAACTCTGATAAAAACCATCGCTAAACCATGTCTCTAAGCACTATATCTACCCATCTTTTAAATACCTCCAGGGATGGTGCCTCAACCACTTCCCTGAGCAGCCCATTC